>KZ111237.1:851660-1336628 GCA_002120335.1 Hypoxylon sp. EC38 | reverse complement strand
TTTTCTTTTTCGGTTGGTTGGTTGTTGTTATTGTTATTGTTATTGTTGGCATCCAGGCCCCCTTTGCTGATGACTTTTGGTATTATCTTAAGACGTACCGATGGGCAAAACTCGTGAAGAGAGACGCGCCGGGTTATTGAAGTGGGGATTCATTTGTAACTGCTCACTCTGCACAGCGTCCAAAGCTGAAGTCGCCGCTTCCGACTATCGTAGGGAGAAGATCAAGCAGCTGCGCCAAGAAGTCATGGAAGCTGTCGAAGCTTGGGACGGAACTAGAGCAGTCAAACTCACGCACGAAATACTAGAGCTTATGCGTGCTGAGGACCTCGCACCGCTTTACGCGAGCCAGTATGAGATTTTGGCACGGCTTTACTGGAAAGCAAGGGATACGAGGACAGGGACTAAGTACGCGCAGATGTCGATAGATACATTAGTCGATCTGGGATATCTTGACAATAGTCCTAAAGCACTACTAGAGCTGTTGAAGACTTTCGATGACTGAGAAAATAAGAACGGGGAAGGGGGAAGGTAGCAGTTGGAGGTTTGATAACTTGAGAGGGGCTGCATTTGACCGGTTCATCTTTGTCTCATAGAAGTAAGAAAAAAAAACTGCATTTTAGATTGATGATTTTATCCAAGGGACGAAGGCCATACACCACATACCCCGCCTATGTATGCAATTAGTAGAAACGGTCACGCCTAATCCGTCCTACCCCATATGTGAGTATGGTGTACGTAAGGTATGAACAGCCTTTTAACTGTACAAATTATAGCTCGATACGTATATATCTAGGCTGGGAATTTGTCTTGTTCTTTTACCCATCATACGACTTGATTATAAGGCTCGTATTGGCCTTCGAGTGTTTAATTTTGAGACATACCCTTTTCAAACCGACAGACGACAACCCCGCATAGAGTATTGGCCGGCCATGAATAACTCGGAGACGCTCTTTTCCGCCGCCCTCATCTCGCAGGACGTCTGTCGTTCCTTTCCTTGTGGCTTCAATATCCGGCCACTGGAAAGGGGAGATTATAACAAAGGCTTCTTCGATTGCTTAAGTGTCCTTACATGGATCGGAGACGTTAGCGAGGCTGATTTCATTGAGCGGTACGACGAGATGGCGGAGGCAAAGGACACTTATTACTTCGCCGTGATCGAGCACGAGCATCGTATTGTCGGAACTGGTGCATTGATAGTAGAGAAGAAATTGTGAGTACCCCGATTTAAAGATGAAACCCTGTTTTTGAGTACTCACTGGAGAAGCATACACCAGCGCGGCAAATGTGGTCACATTGAGGAAATTTCAATAGCCAAGGAATACCAGGGGAAAGGACTTGGCTTGAAGATGATCCAGGCATTGGACACTCTGGCAGTTAACTTGGGTTGCTACAAGAACATCCTCAATTGTGGCCCACGAAATGAGCCCTTTTACGTTAAGTGTGGCTATGGTAACTCTGGGATAGAGATGTCGCACTACTTCGAGGAGGAGAGCGATGATTACCATCGAGGCTGAGTGAGAGGAGATTTTAAATTAAGCAAGCTTAAGAGATAAAGCAGACTACTACTCAATGGGGTTTGCTGGGGACTAACGCACATGTCTCACTAGTTGCCGGAGGTGCTCCAGACTGGCTTACTGTGTACCTAGGTAATGCGCTATCGGCGAACACGATCCTGGTACCGTAACTTGGTGCTACCGGTGTTTGTTATAGGTAATAGTAGTGCTCTGTTAAGGGTCTACAAAATAGTGATACTATTTCATCACCCTCCCGCTACAGCCCCATAGTAGACCTATGGAATGTGATAGCCTCCAGCCTCCATGAAAACCTTAGCAAGAGTAGGTTGTCATGTCAAGTTTGTGGATGGAACTTACTGGGATGTGGTCAGAACAAGCTAAACGTGGCTGCTTGTGTTGCATCGCGGAAGCACATAAGACATAAGACTGCTGGATAAATCGAATTGGGACCTGCTTGCCCTGGGCTTCTGTCCCACAAATGTGTTGGCTATATTGCTACTGGTGGTGGAAGATACTTGTATGATTGCCACGGCTAATATTGTTGCGACTGGCAGATCCGAGCCTTAACTGTTTGTTCGCATTGGTCGCAGTCTACAGGGCCAGCAAAGGAATTTATGATGAGTTCCTACCAATGAAGTAGTAGTTGTCTTTTGGAGATCAGGATCACGTTGTCTGTGGGGTGTCACAGCTAGGGCATCATGCACGCCATAAGTCCCTGCATAATGGTTACCATCCTGTGTGAAACGCAGCGAATGAAAAAACGCTTCTTCAGCCTCATAGATGTGAAGCCGTAATAGGTTAATGGACAACACCGATTCGCACGTAATACCTTGGCTGATCTGAAATCGAAAATTGAAGATGAAGTTATGCTAAATTATGAAGTATCGTGAGAAATAGTGCTAACAACCGCACAAGTCTAGCAGCCCCGGGGCAATACAATTCTTTCTAAAATAAACCAGCTACCAAGAATGATGAAAGAAACTGGTACCCCATTTGCAATATCTAGGCCGTCAAGAACTGATCCTTGATCCTACACACTTGATATATCATAGTCAAAGTGGTGCAGGTATTGAAAATAGGGGAATGTTCTCAGGTCGTTATGGTCGTTTGGAGCCATCTTTCCTGCTGGAACCTCCGTCATAGTCGGGGTGTGGGGCGTTTTCCTCGTAGCCAGCTCCATAGTGATTGATTACCGAGACTGGATTCTTATCTTTACCAGTGCTCCGATGGACTATTTCGGCTGTGTAGTTCTCTTTTCATCAAATTAGCTGAGGCCGTTTTAAGCTGTCAATGAGGATAGTACTTACCGGCCCTGGGAGACCGCACCTGCTCGTGGGTAACAATTATAGAAGAGCCAGTAGGTGAAGAAGAGCCGGAGCCATGCTGTAGACCTGCGTAGCTGCCGCGGGAAGACATGGTGTTATAGGAACTTGATGATGTTGAACGATAGGAGTGGTTGTCTACGACAATGACGGAAGAAGATCTGGAGGATTTCTTGCCAGATGATCCCATTCTAGGATGGCAATGTGTGTTTGGGTTGAGATGTATAGAATATCAGGTCGGAAGCTTGGTAGATATGGGTAGATTTATGACAGACTTGTCTGGTTGCTGAAGAGAAGATGTGAATGCAGATAGAGACATCTCACCTCTTTATATATGAAAATTTTGGAACGTACTTCACCTCTCGAGAGCCACAACGGAGGCCTGTGCAAGAGCAAAGAAACAAACATATGGAAATATTAGCAGCAACGCCGAGCAAGTGGCAAGAACTGCGCCTAGGCTGACTGGATGGTTTTTTTTGGGGGCGTCTCCAGCCGCGGACGAGTTGCTGAAAAGATCGAGAGATAGTAGACACCGAACGGTGACTCACTTACCTGGACATCAAGGCAGAAAGTAGAGGAGAGTAGGGGTGGTGTTGAGGCAGCAATTGAGTAATCCTGTTGGTTAAGAAGGGAGAGCAAGAGAATGAGTCCAGATGACAGTCATAGGGTGGGGATAGCTTAGCAGGGGCATCTAGGATCATACCTGGGGTCAAAGGAAGGAAAAGGAAGAATAAGAATATGTCTAAGAAGTCGAAAGTATTGATAGATAGCTTGGGGCTGTGGTTGAAGAATGTGGCCGACTGAAAGGTAGGGGTAAGCTCGTCCGGACGTATTGGGGGACTTTTTTTTCTCTCCTTTCCTTTACGATGTCGT
This sequence comes from Hypoxylon sp. EC38, assembly GCA_002120335.1. Taxonomy (NCBI): domain Eukaryota; kingdom Fungi; phylum Ascomycota; class Sordariomycetes; order Xylariales; family Hypoxylaceae; genus Hypoxylon; species Hypoxylon sp. EC38. Next base: position 1,332,919 of record KZ111237.1, on the reverse strand, counting down.
AGCGCACAACCGTGTACTGTGTGGCTTGTCGTGTAGTTTAGTTGCCTTGCAGCGGTAGGCAGCTCATTGGAACTGGGGAGGGGATAACATTGGTGATGATTGCCTACATATGTAGGGAATTAGGCCTAAAGGCCTAGCTGAATGCTCCAGTCGAACAGAAAGGCAAACTTAGGAGGTGTGCTAAGCGGCTATGCTGGGGTTGGTTGGAGGCCAAATTGTCGGTCTGTCTGCTTGTCTGCCTATCGAGGCCATTGAGCATTGAGAAGTGAGAAGGTTGAAGACTAGCTGACTCATGCTACCTAGGTACCTAGGACCATACCTTGTCCTGCTTGCCTAGGTACATGTAGGTCCTACAGAGGACATTGAAGATGTATGTACTTGAGATAAATGAGTCGAGTACTCTAAGTTAGTAGTGTAATGCACTAAGACTCATAGATCTGGGCTACTATAATCGAACAGCTAGCGTAGGACTTACATATGTACATATATAAATATCTGTACATAATGTACCTTATGTTATTATGTACCTAAGGTCGTATATGGATGATATCGCCCACTGTAGACCTTGGCAAGTTATATCGATGCTTCCAATACCCATTTCAGCCTTAGCGATGTATTTAAACAAAGTTTGCCTACTGAGGCGGAAGCGTGGCTTGGACAATTTGTTTATGACGTTCTGACGCGACTACGATGTCCTTTTGGATGTGAAAATTTTCTGTCGATGGTGTTTCGGTGAAGAGGATACCTAGTACCTGGGTACCAAAGCAGCCCCGCGGTACCCGCGGTAAGGTACCCTCCTATTAAGTACATACATGTTATTAATCAATCATACATCCAACGTAGGTACGTACCGTACTGTATACATACATGTATGTTATATGAGATAAACATAACCTATTTGTAAAAGTATGTATGTATGTATGTATGCATATAGAAAGGAAATAGGTACCTTAGCATGTGCACTATAAGGTACATGTATCCAGCTGGACCTCTGCCCCGCCTCAAATTGACCGAGATTACCTATGTACGTACATAACGTATGTACATCCTTAATGTTAATGTACCTTATTTGGTTAAATCTTATGTAGAATACCGTATTTCTCAGTACACGCACATTAAAGGTTACGATTTTGACCTCTTCTTTTCTACGCATTGTTAATAAACAGCTAACCTCTATTGCTCATAACTAACTTGACCTCGGTATAGCTAACTAAGGACCCTTTTCGATAACATCATGCACCGTTTCTTCCTCTCCTTGTCTGTTGTGACATCTATCGCCGTCGGTGCCTTAGCTTCGAGCCCTTCCGATATCCTCAAGATCGATGTGACCCTACCCGTCGAATGCGATCGGAAGACGCAAAAGGGAGACAATATCCAAGTACACTACAGAGGCACGCTTGCTGCCAACGGGAATAAATTCGATGCTAGCTACGATCGAGGCACCCCTTTTAGCTTCATGCTAGGAGGCGGTCAAGTCATCAAGGGGTTTGTGGGCCAAACTTTACCTATCCTTGCCACGAACGGAGTCCTGATACACATATAGATGGGATGAAGGACTTTTGGACATGTGTATTGGCGAAAAAAGGCAAGAGGATCGATCTTTTCCAATGTGATATATATGGAAGCTGACGGCTATTAGGACATTGACCGTGCCTCCCGAGCTCGGATATGGAAATCGAGGTGTTGGACCAATTCCGGCGGGATCTACTCTTGGTACGTACGGTGGTAAATTGAAAAGCTTCGGAACGAATCCGAGATCTGATATTTTACGATTGCCAGTGTTCGAGACGGAGCTCATAGGTATCAAGGGTGTCCCCAAACCCGAGTCCGTCGTCACCAAGGCCAGTAGTAGTGTGAGCTCGGCTGCCAGCGAAGCATCGGAGAAGGCTTCAGCCAAGGTAGCAGAAAAGATTGCGAGCAAAGTCGAAGAGGCTGCTGAAGTCGTTGGGACTATACTCGCTGATACTGACGATGTACAAGAACACAATGAGCTATGAGTCGTGGGCCGTAGCTCATTCTCTATTTTATCAGTAAACAGACCATTACGAATCCTTGAAAAAGCCAATTCCAGGGCGAGCTAGAGCTAATGAGCGTTGCTACTTCTTAATTGAACATTGTCATTCTTCTAGTTCAAGTTCCTGAGTATTGGTGTAAGAATCCCCTTGAGATTCGAGTACTCGATAAACACTCTTCTCTTTGAAATTTGCATGATTCATTTCCTAAGTCCTGCCTAGCTGCTTAATTGCAGCTGAATCATTGAGCTTAAAACAAAGGAATTAGAATATAGATGTAGGTAGCACTGGGGATATTATACAATATTATACCTACATATATGTACATCTGACATATATACTTGCACACACATGCATGGAGGTTGTATATATATGCCAGTTGATTTTACGTTCATATGCTTCTGGAAATGAAAAGAAGTACTTGCCTAGTAGGTTGGTGGGAATTAAGTTGGGGGCCAGTAGGGCAGTCCAATGTACACCGCAATTTGATAACATTGAAAACCGCAGCAATCTTATTCCCGCTATCTATCCGGCGCTTTTATACCTCGTAACCTTGAATATACCGTACAATGTCTCCATCTTAAGGTTATGTAATTGTTCTAGCCCCCCCTCTCCCTCTTTCTCTCCTTTCTTCCCTTTTTTTTTTTGCCGTTCCCGGTTGAAAATACGACCTAAACTGAGTTCATTCGCCTGGGGCATCTTTCATTCTTGCGTTTGTGACGAGAACTCAACTTTGATTAGTTTTCGACATCGGCATCAACATCGATATCAACATCGACACATTGAGAGTCTATGAAGGAAATTGAATATCAATTGGGGCATAAAGGCCTATACATGACCCCGATCCGACATACAGGGTATCGTCTCATCATGTTGCTTAACTAAATAAGCACTTTACTCTCCCGCTTCGTCCTCACTCTCCGCCAAGACCACCAGCACGAAGCCGCCCTTTTCTTGTTCCCTTGCGCCATCATAAGGTAACGGGGCTTCGAGCAATGCACACCCTCCGATCTCTTTTACCTCCATTAAATTTCATCACAATACATTATGCCTACTTTATTATTGTTTGCTTAGTTTCATCGCTCGTGTTCTGGGGCTCATCGGACCCCAAATTCAGTATCTCGTATGTTGACAGCTTATTTTTGGTCACCTCTGCCATGACAGAGGCTGGCCTCAATACTGTGAATTTAAGCCAGATGACAACTTGGCAGCAGGTACTCCTCTGGCTTTTAATCATCATAGGGAGCTCTATCTGGGTCTCTATTTGGACAGTTCTGGTGCGAAAGCATGCTTTTGAAGTGCGCTTCGAAGAGATCGTGCGCAAGGAGCGGAAGCGCCGCCTTGAACGGCCCAATGCGAGCTTGACCCTCCTTCCTATCACCCGCCGGCTTAGGACCTTTGGGAGGAGTAGGGCAGTGCCAGATAGCACCGGTACCACTACATCTTGGGAACAGCGCCAGAATATCAACCTTCCTACGATATCTCGACCAAGCGACGGAAGACTCCTCTCCGCTATTGTCCCTCCGCATCGTGAGCCTAGCCCACGTGATCATATAACACCCGAATCACAATCATTGTCCCACGTGAGCGGCTCCGTCCCCCATCGGCGTAACCTGCCTCCCTCTGGGGACGTTGTGCCTCCCCCGGATGCCCGGGAAGCTTCAAGGGATAACTTGAACCCGTCAGGAAATGCTGAGCATGTCGCGTTCGTCGACGGCCTTGGTCTTGGGGCTAGGTCGACATCCATCGCCCCCAGCGGCACTACTGCTCAAAGACAGTTGTCTAATACTGATACAGCCGTCAACCGCCATAGCTACCTAAGAGCTCATAAAATTGGACGCAATGGCCAATTTCATGATTTAACTAGTGAGGAACGAGATGAACTTGGCGGGACCGAGTATCGAGCTCTCAAACTTCTCTCTATTGTCGTCCCGCTGTACTTCTTTTTATGGCAATTTCTCGGATGCATCTCGCTCGGCGCTTGGATAGCTAACAATCTGCCGCAACCTGCGCTAGATAATGGTATCTCACCTTGGTGGAATGGCATTTTCAATGGTGTCTCTGCCTTTAACAATAGCGGCATGAGTGTGCTAGATGCGAATATGATACCCTATGGGAGTGCGTATTTCGTCCTCATCATCATGGGTGCAATGATTCTTGCCGGGAACACGGCGTATCCTGTCTTCTTGCGGTTAACTCTGTGGTGCAGCTGTAAGTTTCAAACGACTTCTTTGTAAGCCCCTACATGGTTAAAAAGAAAAAAAAAACTTTTCCCCCTGCTTAACGAATCATCTCAACTTCGAGTGCCAATACTAGGAGTTATACAGAAAACTCCTATAATTTCTTGCGATAAGAAAGGAACGACGCTAACATGTAGTGTTTCAGTAAAGGTTCTAAAGCTATTAACGTATCCTCAGGATCTGGTGGAGTGGAAGGAGACGCTTGAATATATTCTCAAGTACCCACGACGTGTTTATACTAATTTGTTCCCGTCTCGACAAACCTACTGGCTTGTTTTCATGCTCTTCGTTCTCAACGGCACTGACTGGGTGGCATTCGAGGTACTTAACCTTGGTAATACCACACTTGAGAAAACGCCTCTTGGTTCTCGCATTATTGATGGCCTCTTTCAAGCGCTTGGTAAGGTTCGGTCTAGCATGTGTGGTGCTCATTAGTACTGATTCTTTCTTAGCCGTCCGCTCAGGTGGATTTTATGTGGTATCTATCCCGACACTGTTCATCGGCCTACAGGTGCTCTACGTGGTCATGATGTGCGTCAACGCCCCAACAGATTCTAATGAAATTGCAATGTAATTTCATTCAAACACCTTTCCTATCATTCCACGTCGTTACCTGTTCTGATATTTCATTGGCCCTTAGGCCGTGAGATATATCCTCAAAGGCGATATGGAATCCTCATTGGCTATGAGAAAAAGCTGACAGTCGATTGCCTTGTAGGTATATCTCGGTGTACCCTGTTGTTATAACAATGCGTCATTCAAATGTCTACGAGGAGCGGTCGTTAGGGATATATGGGGAGGATCCTACCTATAGTCACGCTCTGACCCGTCCTGTATCTCACGGCCAACCGGGCAGCAAGGCTCAGTCACTGAGTCGGATGATCCGTCTTGCTTTTGCCGAATGGTACGGGGTCGGTGCCGCACCTGATCAGCGAGAAGAAAGCCGGATCAGCTTCATCAGTCATCAGATCCGTGGACAGCTCTCGCATGACCTATGGTGGCTAGTGTTGGCCGTCTTGCTTATTGTTATCATCGAGACCAAGCATTTTCTTGAGGATCCAGTTACGTTTTCGGTCTTCAATGTCGTGTTTGAGGTGGTATCCGCTTATGGATGTGTTGGCATCAGCATCGGATTCCCAACAGCCGCCTATAGCTTCAGTGGCGGGCTTTATCCAGGAAGTAAATTAGTCCTGTGTGCCGTAATGATAAGGGGTCGTCACCGCGGGTTGCCTGTTGCGCTTGATCGCGCCGTCAGACTTCCGAGCGATGATATGCATAGGGTCGAGGAGGAAGACCACCACATTCGAAGGTCGATGTCCGCCAGGCGGCCAAGCCTGGACGATATGGACATCCCATAATTCGACGGCGACAACTTACAGACGTGGATGGAGCGTACATCTAATCAAGATCAAAACTAGATGAAACATTATTACCCATGTTGACATCTCAATATCGCGAATCGGGGACTCAAAAAGGTTAATAGGCTGGGATTAAGTAAATTCAATGATCTATACATATAATGTTGGTATGGTATCTGGTTCGACAAGATATAGAGATATTCGACCTGGTCTTCGTGAAAAGTCACATGTCATTTTCGGCATCATCTACCTCTATGTATACCAGCTTGTTACGTGATATGGTATGACTTCTAGGGAAAATCGTGCTTGTGTTTAAAATCCATATCCGGTATTTGGACGGTTCCATGACGATACGTATCAACGTTGGGTGATTTTTTTTCTTAAATGCAAAAGTGGCTATATTGTAGGGTTTTTCGGAGCTTGGGCTATCTCTTGAATTACCCAATGGGTAAGATTCAAAGATTTACTACGTATACAGAGGGAAGCTAAGAAGTATGCTTCTTCATATAGATGGAATGTCTTCTCCGTGTACATAGCCACAATAATACATAGTTAACCGAAGAATAGCTTTGTCTGTCTTGGGTCAGCAGGTGTGGATCCTCTGTTCCGTTTCTTCTCACTAGCACCCTTCAATCTCTTCGGAGCTGGCGTGTCGGTCGTAGAATTTGGGCTACGGACGTAGTCCCTCTGGACTGTATCGCGGATAGCCTGTCTCGAGAGGCATAGGTCAATGTGCTCGTTGAAGAGACGTTCGTCGGTTGGCTGCGGTCGACTACAGATTGGGCAATTCCACCATTCCTCCGGCTCCTGAGTTGGAGCCGGCCTCTTAGAATTTGGAACAATTTCCCTGCCATGATGACGGTAATTGTCGTCCTCTAGGCCCTGGGAGACTCCCATCCTAGTGCCTCTGGAGTCGGGTTGATCGCTGCTATCACAAGAGATATGCTCTGACGTTCCTTGCGTAACACCACTCGTCTGGATACATTGGCTAGTGATAGAATGGTCTAACCCGTCTGACGGGTCAAGTCCTGTCTCCATCTTCAAAGGCGGCAATCCGAAAAAGGCACGAGCGTCAGGCTTTTTGGTGCTAATCAGATGTGTACACCGAAGACCCATCAGGCGTAACTTCATTCCTGGTTTCTCTTCCTCCAGTCTTGCCAAGATGGGCAGAGAGTAATTGAATAAATCGTCTGCGACGCATATCGCTCTTGGTGTCACGACTTGCCTCGTCAAGACTTCGTATGTATGCAACTTCACCTTTAAAACGAGAGTTCGACCTTTGCATTCAGCTCTTCGCATGTCCTTTTCTAACTCTTCGGCCGTCCACCGCAGTTTTTCTCTCAGCTGCGCTGGGTCTGACATATCTCGGAATGTACTCTCGGTTCCGACACTTTTCCGCTCATACTCCTCTGCAGGCTGCACTTCAGTTCTTCCTAAGCCTAGGTAGCACATGATCAAGAATTCATACGTCTTTTCGCCGAAAAGTTGACGTCTGCTACAAGTTAATATCCTCAGAAAATAAGGGGAACCCTACTTCATGCGGTTTATTCATTAGGAGGACGAGAAAAGGGAAAATGCGCAAAAGCAAAAGGAGTCCCAACATACTAGAGATGTATCAGCTCCCATTCGGCAAAGTATCACCACAGGATTCAGAGGCGATAACGGTATGTTGGCTTACAGGTCTTCTTAATACGTACCAAGAACTGGCGATGAGGGTGAATATCGCCACATGTTTTAATGCCGATCTCTTGTAGCTCGCGCTCCAAGACCCGCCCGATGCCATTTACTTTCCTGGTAGGTAAGTCCCGCATAAAAGTCATAATAGTGTTACGATCATTGGGCAAGATGTACTGGCCGTTCGGCTTGTTCATGTTAGAACAAATTTTGGCAAGTTTTGCATTTGCAGCAATGCCGGCAGATACGGTGATTTTGGTCTTTTCATGGATTTCATCCCGCATTTTCTGGACAGCGTCCTCGGCCGTCATATCGTGTTCGACACAGTACTCGGTGATGTTGAGATAAGCCTCGTCGATGCTAGCACTCTCGAACCTCGAGTCGTACTGGGCTAAGATTTGGCGAACCTCCTGAGCCTTAGAGGTGTACTTATCGAAGTTGAGTGGTAAGAGAAGTAGATCCGGGCAGAGCTTCTTGGCGACGAAGCCAGCCATGCCACTTCGGCAGCCGAATTTGCGAGCGACATAGTTGCAGGTAGTTAATACGCCGCCTCCGACAGCGAAAGGTATGTTTTTGAGCTCAGGTCGATCGAGTTGCTCGACGGCAGCGTAGAAGGCATCGCAGTCAATGTGGACGATAGACTGGGTCAGGTCGCGGGAAGCCTCGAGTTGAGTAATGAATTGATCGGCAGCTCGAAGCTCGCGAGTCAGATCGAGCTTCTCTAAGCGGCGTTTCTTTTGCAGGATCTGTTGAATTTTCTGGGTCAAGACCTTGTCCCTGACCTCTTCATGATTAAAATACTTGGATCCTTTGGACGCGTTATAAATAATCTCGGAAACCTAAGTCGTGAGTCTGTTAGGATGAGCTATTAAGTAAAATAATATAGGCTTCAAAGTCGTAGCCGGGGATACCTTCGATTGGTCGACGGAGTCTTGACCAGCCTTGGTCAGTGACGGGCCTAGGAGATGGTACTTTAGAGTATCATGTTGACGATCGTCTTGTTCGAGTTTGTCTGTCTCGGTGACATGAAAATCGGCTTCCGGCATGGCAAGTTTCTCGATCATTTTAGAATAGTGCTATGTATCGAAAGTAATCCCTAAATATAGGAGACGCGCAATGTTTTTGATACATTCCTCTCATACTCGTGCCATACGAGTTATGGCATTTCGTCGCGGGGAACTTGGTATACAACAAACGACCTGAGGCGCGTCATGACACTTTTACGAAATCTGTCGCGAGGCCACGTGATTATACGGTATCCAAGGTTTAAGGTACCTAGGTACGAACGTAGTACCGTAATTACGTAGCGGGGCAGCGGGGCCTGGTTCGTGTACATATGTATGTATACCTAGGTACAGTAAGTACATATGTAGGTACTGCTGTAAACTTCCTTAAAACCCCACCATCCAACATGAACGCGCGATCTCAGTGCTAACATGTACTTATCTCTTCCATCATCTTCATCTTACTCTACCAATGTTCACCTCATCTTCTACTTCATTCAACTTCCCTTGCAAAATCCTGTCCACCGAATAACATTTGAATAGAAAGGCTCGTATACAAATATTCTACTAGGACACTATTCTATTAATCAACATTTCCTGTTACCCTCCCTGTTCCAACGGCGGGATTTCGACGGGGCTGTGTCCAAGACTGCGACGCTTAAATCGGGCAGCACAAATTGGAAGCTTCCATTCTTGTCAGCTCGTATTGTAGTCTTGCTAGTTTTCACGACATTTACGCCAGTGCGAGGATCATTAATGCCATACGGGTTCTTAGGTCCCGTAAGAATAGTTAGCTCTCCAGTTAGTCCTGCTTCTGCCCCTTCAAAGGTCAGTTCGACAGGAACATCAGCACCATCTGTCGAGTTATAAACTGCTGCTTTAAAGATGTGCCCACCAGTCTTGTTATTCTTGCCAGCCACATAGTATAGTGGGTCAAAGTTCGAGGTCGCCGGTAGTGTTTCTGTCAGCGGGTGCGCCGCCATGAGCTTTTAGAGACGATGTTAGGATATATTTCAAAGAATTGCAAGAAGCTTATCAGAAGAACCCACCTCCCAGACGTACCAAGACGTCGACCTGGTAACCGTATCAGCTGTAAATTGTAGCATGGTTATTGCCCATTGCCAACGGTTCACTGCAGAGTGGGAGGTTAGTGATGCTCATTCGAGAAAAATATTGTGGCTGAGCTTAACCACAAGTCCAAAACTCGATAGGTCCTTATCTTATGTCTCCCCTGAACATGACGGAGGTGGTAACTATAGAAGAAAAGGGGCCCGCCCCCTAGGATAATGCCATATTTCAATTATACATACAATTTCGGATTATCGGAGCCTAAAGCATATTAATCCAAGCTCTCAAATACTACTGGAATTACTGGAAAACTTACATATGCTGCTCCGATGATTCTGTCTGCATTGCGCTCGTAACCAATGAGCGACACGGCCTCGCCGACAGCACCTCCCCACCTATATAATGATCGAAGTGAGCAGAGATTTAACATCCGACAACGCATCTCTGTGTGGTAGTGGCGTGTAGACTACTAGACTACTAGGGTAGGGGGCTGACTCTACGGGGGTGACATGACGGAACTTGAGTTGTAGGAGTTGCTTACCAAGGAAACGGCTGCTGCGGACCATCCCAACCTGTACCGCCATTCGGATGAATTGCAGCCATCTCGCCGATGAGGTGCGGCGTTGTTATATTGTCAAACTTATTGAACTCCGAGACGAGGGTATCCGGAGTGGCGTAGACGTGATAGTCACCACCTGCGGGTTTAGGAATATGATAGCCGTCATAGTAGGATCCACTGGAAATAACTTGTATATCCGGATACGCCTTGTTGATGGCGCTGAGGAACATTGGGAACCGATATTGTTTGAATGTGTCCCATCCCTTTGGAGCTCCAGCGAGCCAATCCTCATTGCCGATCTCCACGTAGCGGAGCCTCCACGGTTCTGGATGGCCGAGTTTTGCGCGTATCGATCCCCATTTTGAGTCTACTGAGCCACGAACGAATTCAATTTGGTCAAGGGCGTCGTCAACAAAATGTTGTAGCTGATTCTGGGGTGTGACGTCTCCGTTGAGAGAAAGACCGTCGTAAACCGCCAGCACTATGATTCAAGTAAGCAGCGAGATTACAGGAAGCATATAAGTAGAGATAAAAGCTTACCAACGTCCATGCCAAGGTCCTCTGCAAACTGTAGATACTCCATTAAACCTAAGCCGTTGGTTTGTTGATAACCCCATACACCTGTAAATCCAGGTCGGTCCTTTAGGGGGCCAAGCGTATGTTTCCAATCCCACCACGTCTTATTCGTCAACCCTTCAAGCACTGCAATGCTCGTGAGCTGGTGATTAACCGACCAAAGAAAAAAAAAGGGACAACATGGTATAATAGATCTCAGATGAACCATGATCTCCGAAATTGGGAAAGTAGTAAATTGAAATATAACTCACTATTGCCCCCCGGAATTCGGAAAAGGGTCTTGGTCAAGAGTATCAGTAGTTGGCTCTAGAGTATTGGGCCTCTGAAAACGGCTTACCGGGTGTATTTGCTCTAGTGCTTCAGCAAGGTCGATGCGCATCCCGTTCTTGCGACCTTTGTATGTTGGTGGGAACAAGCTAATCAAATTGAAATCAAGAGAGCCTTCCCCTGCGCCCTGTAATTTGTTAGTCACTGGAATTTACGAATATAGGCACAAAAAAAGAGTTGAATGTTCCACTTACTGAGGCGTCGAAAGTGAGTAGGAATGTATTGTTAGAGTTCGGTGCGTCCTTCAAGGGCGTCAACTCAAAAATATGCTCGATCCACTGATCAGGGCTCGACTGCGATTCGACTTTCACGCATCCAAAGGTCTCGTTCGTGGTAATAGATTGCAATGAAGCGGTAAACCGACCAGAATAGGAGCCCTTGACCCAGAACGATCCGGTGTACGTATTGTTGGCCTTAACGTTTATACCCCAATATCCATCGTTTCGAACCCCCACCGTGCCCCGTGTTATGGTGGTAGCCACGTTCATTGAAGTGACCAGAACATTAGACAGTGGTGTGCTAACATTTTTTAATGATAACTTAGCGCCATTGACCGGGTGCCATCCATCCAACGTGGCAGGAAAGCGTTCACTGGTTTGAAAGGCACGGTTACGGATCAGCTCCGCATAGAGACCGCCATCACCTGAGTTGTTAATATCCTAGTTGACTAAGTTAGTTATTACACCATCCTCAAAGTCAACACATGAATGGGTTACCTCGTGTAGGAAGCCATACTGGTGGCCGTTTGTAGCATTGCCACCCGTCGATTTTACGGAAATATCAATGGCTGCAGCCAAAGAGATTACACACGCAAAGGTGCTTGTCAACGCAGACAACTTTAAGAACACCATACCAGAAGACTATATCGAAGTGTGGCTATCACCTGCACGCATTCAAATGCCGGTATATGGCGTAATGGCATCTTCGAAGTGAGTCCCATCAGGACTTATAAAGAAAAAATACGTTTCCTGAACAAGATCGAATGTTAAGATTATGCAGAGAAGCGTAGAGGCGAGACCATAGACCTGCACCCTTGACCCGGGGGGCTAGATGGACAACTGATCGTCTAGGTCAGCGCTGGCATGATCTATATGCGGCCCTATAGCACGTCGTTTTAGTTACCAAGATCTGGGTGCAAGCCCATGACGAAATAAATGTTAGTTTACAACTAGGGCATATCCTCCGATGTTGGTATGAACCCTCGGCCTCTTCAGGGCCGAGTGCAACGTCAAATCCGACCATTTGTACCGGAACTCTCTTTCAGTGGTGGAATAGCAGCGTCCTGAGAAGTCGGGGTACTGTGTGAGGGGAAATCTGGTTATGGAGCTCTGATCCATCTCCATCTGATGAGCTACGACGTTGTCGGGCAAGTCCTGTTCGTTCACATTGAAAAGTCTGGTATCGGAAAAAAGGATACTTCAAACATTGTACGCCTCGCGCAATATATTTCGTTACCTTCACATGAATACCCAATAACCTAAGCTCCTCGTATAATTCTTAATTTTTCATCCCATCAAAGTCGTAAAATCATGAAGCAAATTCAATCGATTCATTCAGGCGCCACCCTCTCGTTTGGCATATTCTTCCTCGATAGCCTCCTCGTACCTCTCTTCCGGTGATCGAGGGTCTTCGTGGAGCACACCCTCTTTAATGAGTTTCTCGGGGGAAGGCCGATGGGAGATCTTCTCATTTAGCGAATCGGCACGCATATGCTTCTCTAGCTACGTATTCAGACATGGTCATCAGTACCCCGCAATCCCATCGCTTTCCATATCCATACGGGAGAGGAACACTCACCTCTTTCTGCTTCTCCTGTAGGCTTGGAGCAGCAGTCGAAGCAGGTAAGATGTTCTCTGCGACGAATGAGGTTAGGCCAGTTCATTCACATGACAGCCTCTTTGGCTTGGGGCGACTGGGGTAAGGGACAGGGGAAGCAGTACTCTCAACGAGCTCGGACCGGTCTGGGCGTTGCCTCAAGTGTTGTTCGAGTGAGTTCCTCCGCTCGTTGCTCTGGCGGATAGGAGAGATGGGAGTCTCATCGATCGAAGACTGCGATTTGATTTCGTCGGTCATGTTGTCTGGTTTGGTTTTGGTTATTGGTGCTTGGTGCTTGGTGCTTGTTGCTTGTAGGTTGTGTCTTTGTAGGAGATGTTGTAATATCGTGATATCAAGTTGTGAATTGTTGGCGTGAACCATGGATTTAGAAACAACACAAAGGGCAATTCAGCACAGAATAATGGGGCCTTTATTATGCGGGCAGGCGGGGTCAGACCTTACCTTATTAGTTGCATACCTCCCCTTCGAATCATTAGGTGTCACACCATTCTTGGTAAACAAATGGAGGATCAGCTGAAAGCATCAGGCGTTGACGAGCAACGACCTCGCCTGTGTTGGGTACCCCGCACACAACCCGCCCATTCCCGCAAAAACAAGCTTACATTAGCGCTGAGACAAGGTTCTCGTACCGCATGTAGTGATGTACTTAGGTCTGGAGGTAAAGGTACATACATGTAGGTACCTAGGTACTTGTATGAACTCCCCTTAGCTGCTTATATAAAGGCACGTATATTCATTCTCGGAGCTTTCACGTCGTGATGAGGCTATTCGATACGAGTAACATGCAGAAACTCTACCTTCTGATGACACTTTACAACCAAAAAAGCTCTATCAAAACAATTGTCCTCCGAATTCAATCTTAGAGTAAGGTACCTAAGGCAGTACATTTTGAATTACATAGTTTGAATCTAAGAAGGTGGAAAGTTTTACTGGATAAGTTTCAAGAGTATGACATATGGATGCTTTATTATCCACTCCATTGTGTAGAAGATGAGTTTTTCTAGGACGTAGTATAACCACTCACATTCATTACTTATATTCCATTCATTAACGCAGTTGTGGCGAGAGCATATCTAGGGACCAATTTTAAATATGTATCTAGCTAGATAAGGTATTATATGCTTCCGTAGGTGGGTTTATTCGAGTCTTGGTTGCCTCTTATGTGCTATAATGGGAGATATGGTAGGAAGTCAATGAAAGGCGTCTTGAAGACAATTTAATATGCTACTCACTTTGCAAGTGGGCAGGTTTCATACTGGGAGCATGTTAACCTTGACATTCATTCGTGATGGGTCTAATGATAAACTTGTATGATAGCATAGCCGTGACTTAGGCGGAATATAATTATTTGCAGCGACGCAATTTCAAATTCTTACGGCTGTCTCCCCGTCAATGCCCCAGGTAGAGAGATATTTATAGAGAGTCTTAACTACATTTAGAAGGAATATCGTGTGAAACACTGGTCTCTCCGACTTTGTTAAGCTATTGTGATCCTTCATAATAAATTCCAATCATGGCACAATCTAGATGATAATATATCTAAGTATGTTTCGTTCAAAAGCAGCTCCTTTGGGCTAAAATTGATGTTTGCCTCCTGGTAGTTGCTCCTTTAGCACAGTATTCGACCTTTTCTTTTTGGAATTTCTATCTGAGTCCTGATGCCGTATCATTTATTCTAGGATTTCTTTGTTGTCCAGAAAGAAATAGGTGTAACAATCCAATTTCATGTCTTTTTACTCATCTATGTGTACAGTGTTCTTAATCTTGAGCCACATATATAGTCGCGAGGGATAGTTCAGGAGAAGCCTGCTACTTATCTATTATAACTATACCACGTAACTTTATCAGTACCATGGTGTTAGGTGTACATACGGTTGTTATTTACATGCAGATATGAATGTGACCATGTCGTCTTCAAAACCGCTCTTTGTAGATGGAAACGAATTATGATAATTATTGTAGTAAAAAGGGGTAGATTTGGAAGATAATAACATGGCAATGCTCGTTGAAGTTAGCATGGGGTAACTAGGTAGATACCTATACGATGAATCAGCAAGTGCCTCCAAGGATTCCCTTAGTAGAGTGATTCTTTATGAGGCATGGCCCCTCTTACTCCTTATCGAATCAAGGGATGTGTATATACCTGATGATAGATGCTGGACCGTACTCCACAGATTATGTTTATTGTATGACCGTGCACCGCTACCGGACTTTCTTTTGTCATACTACGGCACGGTATACACCTCGACATCAAGAGGTGCATTACACAAACTACTATTTTATTCGCTCAAACTGTTCCCGCTAGTTGGAGAACGAGTTATCCATGTGGACACCTTTTCCTTTGATAGGAGGATTGATAGGAGGATTCAAATTCATAAGCGGTGACAATTGACCCCCACCTATGGGTCGTCCACCAGACTCCGACTCATCTGGTTGGGGGTTTTTCTTGCTAGACCTTGCTAGAGAGACCACTACGAACCTTGTCTATTTACAAGGTTAGATTGGAACTATAGTCTAGACAAGCTTGCATACGTGCATCATATGCAGAGATATGTAGAGGGGACAGACTGGATGAGCTCCCGGTTGGATATGATGTCAAGTTAGTGGACCAACACGGTTGCAAGCTGGACCCTGAGTTTCGAGCTACGAATGAAGCGACCCGGGGATAATGCCCAATAGTTACCTAAAATTGGCCTTTTTCGGTTCTACAAAAGGAATGGCCGCACCGGTATCACTTGTCGGGAACAATGATTGCGTTTATTGCCCCGGTAAGTGGCGGTATCGGCAATTTTGATGTCATTGTGTGTCTAAACTAGAGAAGATGACTTGGGACACATCAAGATGCATGAAAGTCTGACTCTCTCGAGCCTCCCACTGTTCCAATACACGATAAGAATGGCCTGATATCCCGGTCTCTGCGGCTTGGAATAAAAGGGCTAACGTAGACCGTTACCGCAGATCCGCTACTAGTCCTCTCTCCCCGGAACCTCTCATTTTATAGAATCCGTAGCTGTTGTCACTACCTCTCCACACTTCAATCATATCTCTGCAGTCGCTAGCTCCTCACCTAATAGCTTAAATTTCTTCTAACTACTATCATGAGTGTCGAGCAAAAAATAACCAGTGGGGATCACCCCGAACCTCCCTATCCCCTTCATCCGTCGGTGGTTGACCGCATCGACCCTCAGTATGCGGATTTCTACAACAAGCACATAATGAAACATCAACAGGTCCACTTGCAGCCCATAGAAGCATCAAGAGCAAGCGGGACTCTAATTCCAGGTGCTGGGCCTCCAGCCCCCTTCGCTAAGGTAGAAGATTACTTCATCTCCAGGGAGGAGACAACCGGCCCGAGAGTTAGGGTTCGCGCGTTCACACCTCATGGTTCGACGCCTGAAGGAGGATGGCCTGTATGCATTTACTTTCATGGGGGAGGCTGGGTTCTGGGAACAATCGATACAGAAAATGTCATTGCGAGCAATCTCTGCGCTCGTGGCAAGTGTGTTGTCGTCGCTGTGGACTATAGGTCAGTCGCCCACTGCGTCTTCTTGTGGGGAAATCGAAATAAGAAATATTAACACTGTTAATTAAGGCTTGCTCCCGAGAACCCCTTCCCCGCTGCAGTTGACGACTGTTGGGAAAGTGTGCTTTGGGTTCTAGGTCAAGGAAAGGAGGTTCTAAATCTGGATACTTCTAAGCTTGCTACTGGAGGCTCTTCTGCCGGAGGAAATTTAGCTGCAATCATGTGTCAGCGTGCCGCGACTCTTGGCAGCCCGAAGTTCTCATTGCAGTTACTCTCGGTTCCCGTAACAGATAATACAGCCGACACAAGTAACAACAAATCTTGGAATGAGAACCAGCACACCCCGGCCCTCCCTGCGCCCAAGATGATGTGGTATCGGAACCACTATCTCCCAAACAAATCAGACTGGTCTCATCCTGAGGCGAGCCCGTTGCTATGGGAGGGGGATTGGTCAAAGCTGCCGTATGCCGTTATCGTCGTCGGAGAACTGGACGTGCTGAGAGACGAGGGCTGTCAGTTTGGGGAGAAACTACGACGTGCAGGTGTCAATGCTGACATCCATGTGATGAAGGGTCAGCCGCACCCTTTCATTGCTATGGATGGTGTTCTGGACGCTGGGAAGGAGGCAATAACGTACTTCTGTGACGCGCTTAAGAAAACAACGTACCCTACTTCGAAACCAGCCCAAGAAGATAATTAAGACTATAATGTTGAAAACTGTGCATAAATATATGAACCAATAACAACCAGGGGCAATGCTCTTAGAGAGTGGCTTTTCCCTTTCTTCGCTTACCAGACTAGGGTGCAGGTTGATACATGTATATATTTACTAATTTGATTCTTGGTAGTGAATCACGTCTCACATTCTCTCGACTTGGAGTGGAATTTGTGTTAAGACTAACTAAATGCCTATCCTAAAGCGGAGATAATGTAGGCAGGCATATCTCTTGGACCTGACATTGAACCCATGTCCACATTTGAGTGGAAAGTGAAGTCATATAGTGGACTTAGAATCAAGCTAAGATACCTATGTTTCTGCCACTTTTAGATCCATTGACATCCGGTCGTTTGCAGTGAACCTCCTCAATGCATCCAACTTATCACACACTTTCGGTGTTAGATAGGTGCTAATTAGTAGGTAGCAGTGCATTCGATCTCGACATCGACGTTAAGCGGTAACGTCTTGACCGCAACACAGCTGTAGACAATTAGTCGCCACGATGCGATAGTATGTTGGTAGCGAAATACCTACGTTCTACAAGGCTTTACCTCACCCCAGTACTCACTGTAGATCTCGTTCATCGCAGCAAAGTCGTCCATATTAGCAAGGAAGACATTGACTTTTACAACTTTGGTAATGTCGGAACCCGAAGCTTCAAGGATAGCGGCAAGATTCTTGATGCATTGATGCTATACCAGAAGAGAGGCTCATCAGCGGGCGTTCGCCGACGACTAAGGCTGCTCTTTCAACTAACAGTATGTGCTTGAATATCGCCGTCAACAATCTTCATGGTCTCTGCGTCCATGGGAACAGCGCCGGAAACGAAGACGAAACCATTGGCTTTGATGGCTTGGCTATAGATACCAGGCAGGGGCTTTGGTGCCTTGTCGGTTAGAACGGCGGTTTTCTCAGCCATCGTGGTTATTGTTTTCGTCGGGAATAAATTACTGATTGCACGGGCACTTCGTGAAACCTTAGCCGGCCCCTGAATAAGATAGGCAATATGATGTATGATGCGTCCGAGTCGTTTAGCTCAGTAACAGTAACTTTTATAAGCCGGCGAGGGGGAGGAGATTTCTTAGCTACCTAAACAAACAGACATGGACATCGAAGCACAGAAATTGTCCAACATTGAGAAAGGAGGGGGAAACGCCTCCCCTCCGGATCGGCATTCTCAGGTCGTGGTGGCCACATATGGCCACCTGGGCAGCCTAAAAGGCAGGTACACTACCTACACTCCAGCACTACACTACACTACGCTACGCTATACTTTCCTACATATGTAGGTACACTACTGCTATGCAATTACGTACGAGTGCAAGTGGATATGCATGTGTAGGCAAGGTGTGTACGTAGGTACTATTTCGGTAGGTAGGTAATACATACATGTATGTATGAAAGACTGGAATACGAGAGGTCAAGCATCAAAATCCTTCCCCCGCGTAACCCCATATAAAACCCCCCACCTACTCCACGGACTCCGCGTTGGGGGTCAAAGGTAGGGTTTCATTGCGTCTTCTTAGCCAACCTTAGGTACATGTACGCTACCTATATATGTACCTAGGTACTTTCCGGGTTGATTGCTTCGCTGAGATACATGTATAATTTAGTATACATGTAATACATGAATTAGTTAGGTGTGCAACGTAGGTCAGAATCACTTTTTCGTATCGTTGGTATGCGAAGGCTAGATATATCATATAAATATAAATGTCTTCTTTATACACTATATACATACATGTATTGTTAATACCAATCTGTCAGCCAAAATCGGTCTTATCAAATCGTCTTGGCCATGACAAGGGCGGATGGTCAATCTAATCCCTGTAAGGGCAAGATCTGTTGTGCGACCTTGCGTATCTATATCTCATTTATCTTACCTACCTAGGTACATACCGGGCAGCCTAGGCACCGGTCACCAGATAACGACGGCCAATGCCACCTGATCTGGAAAGGGAAGCTTGCCATAAGCGCGGAGAAGGATGGATGGTTTGGTTGGTTACATGCGAGAAAAGAGACCTATCCTTGTTGTTATGTACATTGGCTTTGTTCTCGTAACTTGTTTCGTCTACGTATTTATCAATACACAACGCCACCTAGACTCCGACGATATATTACATTCCTGAAATATCTCATTCTGGATGTGGTTTATGAATGTGTGAGAGCCAAAAAAAAAAAGGGGGAAGTCTACCTTATCTATGAGATATCTTCTCTAGTCTTTTATCTTGATTTTGCTGTCTGTCATGGCAGCTGTTAATCCCATTCGCGTCGCGGATTCCGACTCTGCCAAGTTCAATAAAGACAATGTGTCAAGCAAGAGGTACAGCAATGATATCGAGAGTAGCCATGTGGTGATCTCCGAGGGGACAACAGCCGGCATCATCAACAGTGCCGCCGAAAAGGCGCTCTGTCGCAAATTCGATTTCCGTTTGCTTCCAGTCCTGGCTATAATGGTAAGTTCTTGGAAACGAGCGCCAGACACACTACCCTCCCAGTGCCCCGTGTCGAATTAGTGGACTCTGTTGTACAATTCTAACCATCTGTCTCTAAAAGTACCTCTTCAATGCGCTTGATAAGGGAAACTTGGGTAATGCCCAGACAGCAGGACTATCCAAAGGTGAGCAATGAAGCCCTCATCCGTCCCGTTACTCAGCTGAACGCCATATTTCTCCTCAATGTTAGACTTGCATTTTGAACCCGGGCAATACAATCAGATAGTCGGCATATTCTTCGTCCCTTACGTTTTGTTCGCACCACCAATTGCTATGCTGGGTAAGAAGTTTGGCCCGGCTCGCATCCTCCCCCTTTTAATGTTCTGTTTTGGCTCGTTCACGCTACTCACTGCGACAACAACGAATTTCGGTGGCATCTTTGCTCTCCGGTGGTTCTTAGGCGTCGCCGAATCAGGTTTCTTCCCACTTGTCATCTACTACCAAACAACCTTCTACAGGCGTGGCGAGCTCGCACGTCGTTTAGCCATCTTCTATGCTGCGTCCAACATTGCCAACGCATTTAGTGGGCTCCTTGCGTTCGGTGTGTTCCAAATCAAGTCGACGCGAGTGGACCACCCTTGGCGATGGCTCTTTATCGTCGAGGGTAGCGTTACGGTGTGCTTTGCGATATTTGCATTCTTCTACTTACCTCAAAGTGCTGCCGAGGCTCGATTTCTGAACGAAGAGGAGAAGGCACTTGCCTATCGTCGAATCCAAATTGACAGTTCCTCTATCGTCAACGAGAAATTTGTCCTGAAGGATTCCCTCAAGGTTTTTAAGAGGCCAACGACATACGGGTTCCTCATCATTGAGATATGTCTCGGCGTGCCCTTGCAAGCTGTAGCTCTGTTTTTGCCGCAAATCGTTCAACGGCTGGTCGATGACACAGTTACAATCAACCTTTATACTGTAGCTCCGAACGTCACGGTAAACATATTAATCAACACCCTCCATTCGGTGCTACTCCCATTTCTGACCTGATGACAGGGCGCTGTCATGCTACTTGTACTGGCGTTTGCATCCGATAGTTTGCGGATCCGATTTCCCTTCGTATGTCTTGGCTTCGCATTCACCTTCATTGGATTCATCATCTATGCGGCCATTCAAGATGTCCATGCGCAGATCCGAGTCGCCTACTTCGCAACATTTATGATGTGCTGGGGAACATCTGCGCCATCAGTTCTACTGAGCACCGTAAGTCATCTCATCCGAACAAAGCCCTCAAATTCCTCAACTCAAAGCAACGTGTGCACTTTCTTTATTCTTACTTGCCCATGTTGCTTCTGTACTAAAATATGGTTTCCTATAGTGGTATAATAATAATGTAGCGCATGAGGGTGAGCGTCTGACATTGACGTCGGTTGGGGTTCCCCTGGCGAACCTCATGGGATTGGTAGCCAGCAATGTATTTCAAGAGAAGGATGCACCAAAATATATGCCCGCACTCATCACGACGGCATGCTTCGGCGCCACTGGCTGTCTAGTTGCGGGGTCCTTAGGCCTTTTCATGTTATGGGATAATAAGCGTCGCAATCGACGACAGGGCGTGAACCTGACTGCAAAGGATGTGCCGACATTGCAGCTGAGAGATGGTCCTCGAGTAGCTGAGTTCAGGTGGTTCTTATAGAAAGTGGCAAATTGTTGAAGCCTTCATAGGCGCTTTCGCAAATCCCAAACGCCAGCGGTCGATGTATAAAAATGCGTGCTATTCAACTCATTGCCATGTGCTCATTTAAATGTTTCGCTATTACACCTATCCATCCAACCTGCCAATGTGGTATCTATAAGCTCTATTTCCTCTTATACCGGTGGACACCTAGAGCCCCCCCTAAGGATATATAAAGCCCCCCCCCCCCCCCCCCCCCCCAAAAAAAAAAAACATTCTATGAGTAGGTAGGTGTTCATCCTACTCCTCCATCCCTTCTAAGAAACCAACGCCCGAGTCAAAGCGCGCATGGGTCGGGCTCTTGATACCGTTCTGCTGGTACTCCATGATCTTCTTGTATTTGAGATCGTCGAATTTCCAGATCATACTGTCGTGACAATCTCCTGTACTCTTGATTGAAAGCTTGTCTGCAATGGGATCCTCCTCGACCTGTGTAAAGTACCGTCTCTTCCATGTTTCGCCTGCCTCCTTCTCCCGTTTACGCAACATGCGCTGGGCATTCTCGATTTTGCTCTTTTCATGTCCCACTGCAAAAACATCGTTCGCATGAATTGCGTCGACGACACGCTTCCACGCTCGCCTAGATTCGAGGGGGTGCTGCAACTCGATCGGCGCAACCTGAAGCGGTGTTCTCCGCAACGAGGATAGATCGACTGTATCGAGTATCTTTCCTTTGCCGTTCTTAACGGTATATAATTCACTCCACCGGCCTTCTAGAACGTACAAAGGATTGGTTTCGTCGTCCTCTCGGTATACAGTGGCGGTGAACGAGTTACTCTTACCCTTCAACCAACCTTTGGATGAATAGTTTATGCGCGACGTGTAGCCGGAAGAGCTTCGTATATAAGAGATACCACTAAGCTCAGGGGCAATCTGGAAGGTTACAATGCCCTCGACATGGGCTTTTGGCATTGTGATCCAGTGATCCTCGTCGTATTTGTCGATATGCAGTATGCTATATCCTCTTCGCTCGATATTTATGGTGGACGAAAAATAAGCTTTGGGTGCAACATGGCCTTCGAGCTAGTAATTGTATGTTAATGATGTCCTAGCAAAACAACGTGTAGTTGAGCGCTGATAGGCGTTCTCTTACCCTAACACCATGTGCGTCGTTCCATATTCTAAATGCTGTTGCAGGTGGATGATGGCTGACCTGCTCGGTCACCAAATGTGTAGTTCCAGCATCGTCAAGCCATTTCCCTAGGAAGATCTCCCCTAGAAATGGATTCAGGGGCTTCATTTTCTTTCTCTTGCCATTTTCATCTTTACTGGCATGTTGGTGTTTTAGAGTGCTTAGGAACCACTGAAGAACTCGCAGGGCCCTTCTCTCAGCGCACTCCTCTTGTGCAGGTGATACCAGAAGACAGGGATGCTCAGCCCAGTACGTGCTGTATTCAACAATTGATTGCGGCGCGAGTAAGAAGGGAGGGGCTGTTAAAGATGTGAGATCTCCTTTAAATGTCGTGACAGACTTGAAGTACAAATTAGCCGACTAATATGGCAATATGGCAATATGGCAATATGGTGATATGGGAATATGGGAATATGGGAGAAGATGGGAGAAGATGGGGTGAATATGGGGTGTTGGAATCATTATACCTTGATGAATTGAAACCAAGCTGACTTATGCTGTTGCTCGTCTCTCTTATCGTCGCATTTGATAGGAGCAAGAGGCAATGACATATTGTGATCCTTTTCTCCTTCTTCTGTTCTTAAACTGGTCGATTGTATTGTCATATGGTTAAGTTGATTTACTTGGATATTCTAGCTATCATCTATTATTTTTGAAGAACATGATGGCTACAGGGCGAGATCCCGCGAGAAGGAGGACATCTGTGACGCTTATAATGGTTTATGATAAGGTAGGGGGGTACAGAACATGTTTTACAGCTGTTCCTTGCATTTCCATTGAGACGATTGCTGCACCATATATGCCATATGCAAGGCTTGTAGTCCATACAACCCCGAATAGCCCGAGTAGAAATATCAGCCACTTTGTTTCCCATATGATGTATTGAGACATGGTCTGCTTCATATGTTGAAATTGGGCATGTGAAGGTGGAGTTGAGTGGAGTTGGGGTAGACCCTGATGTTATTTATTCAGGTCGTTCGGGGACTACAATTCTCCAGGATATGAAATGTTAAATCGGTACATGCCCCACATATATTTCGCTTCATAATTACGTATTTCTTCATATAAAAAGCTATATGCTAATACAAATAGGTCACCTTATCACGTGAATTAAGAAGTATTATCCAATTTTAGAACCAATTAAAAAGTGGAACTTGGTTAGTAATAATTTAAGAACGAATCATATTGTTAAATCTTTTCAGGTGGGGCTTGTATACCATTTAACGTTTCATATCCTGGAGAATTGTACATGTATGTATTCAGGGCGAGTCTTTTCCCCTGGGGTCTAGAACCCCCAGCTCAGTCTTGGCGTTGTATGTATACTGGACTGGCTTGCTGGACTGGCTTGGTTAAGAGAATATACGACTGCAAATATCAGAATTCGCATCCATTTATTAAGCACAACCTGGATAATCAAGCTACGACTGTCGCCTCAACCCTAGGTAGTGGCCTGATAGCTGGTACTCTGTACTAACTAGAGCGGCATACTGTAGCACGCTTGACAACTGGTAGATGGACTCAACTGACATCAATGGGAAGAGGTGCCTTTTAACGATGTTTCTTTTCTGTTGTCCGTTAATCGTATTGAAGTTAACGCAGAACCGTAAAATACGGGTATTATAGGTATTCGTTATAATTACCTTATAATAGAATATGAATTTAAAGAGGTTTGAAGAGGGTGTGCATTCGCCGTATGTTAAGGTTGAGATAAGATAAAAAGGAATACATGGTTGTAGCGCAGGTATTGTACATGTACCATATGTCACACCATCCTTCCATTTGCCCCATCACCCCACCACATCCCAGCAGTACCTTAGGTTTACCAACTACATACATTGTACTACGTACGTGACCTTTGGATGTATTGAAACGATGAAAGGCGACGTACCGTATCTGAATCTCACACCCACAGAATACGCATTACCCTCAACTCGCTACCTATTTCATGCGGGTCGCCTTTGGAATGGCTTCATTTTATCCTGAGGGACAACATGGGGCAGTCCCTGTCAGATGAGGCCAGACCTCCTTCCAAGGAAGAAATTACAGCAGACTTGGTAATGATGCTTACCTACCCACCTGCCATCTCGCGTTTCGAACATAGACCACAGCTGACATTCTGTGCTCTTAGGCTGAGAAGTTCGCTCGCAAATGTTTCGAGCCGCTCGAGCTGTACTCTTTCAAAGACAACTTCAAGTCGCTAGCCGACCACGAGCAAAATGTGCGCTACCTTAAGGAGGACACCATTGCCCGTTTTCTCGAGCTCCCGGACATCCTCGCCGTGTCGCCCATCGTATTTCACATGTTGTCGTATATAGGTGCCTTTCCGTTCCTACAAGATGCGCCGGTGATACTTGGCTTCGAGCAGATGATCATGGTGGTGGTTATAATGACTGAGCGGTATACTAAGATCCTGGCTAAAGGTGTTACTAGCAGGAGGAAACTACTGTTCAAGAGCTTGGCTGTCTACGACCGTAAGCTGTCTGAGATCGAGAAGCAACATAATAGTGCAGCTCCACCAGAGCCAAGTTCTAACAGGCACGCTTCTGGTTTTGCTGTTGATAAAGCTGGCGAAGACCCAGAAGACGATGCATCGGACGACGACGAGCTTGTCCTAGCTGCATTGGACTCCCTCGATGTCAACGATGCTTTCAAAACGGGCGACTCCCACGCCGCCACTACTCACGGGGCTATGATCCCTACAGACAACTTCAGAAAGCTGCTCATGCTATTACTTCTGGTATCTCCACTAGATGCTCAGGAGAACCTTTCTAGCTATGCATATCGGGTCACCGGTTCAGAGCTCGAGGATCTGAGAGTTACAGCTGAGAACGTCTTATATGCCTTTGTCAACGCAGAGAAGTCTCCTGGTATTACCTACGCCCAATTCAATAAGGTTCTCCCATCGAATTTCCCGTTTCTATTCAATGGCTTTAATCCCCTATTTGAACACTTTCTCTTTTCGAAAAATCTCGATCTTTCTAAACGTAAGAATGGCGTGCCCCAGGCTATGAACCCGACGGGTTTGCAACCCCCTTTATTACAAGATAAGGGCCAGATTCTGAACCTCAGCGTCTTATCTCAGTTGTCATTTTTTATTAGTGGGAACGAGCTATTCCGGCGGCTGCGCTTGCTATACTCGGGTTCTGAAGCTGGATTCTCAATGGGAAGCTTTGAAACGAAAGTCTTCAACTGGCGGGCCCCGACCATTCTTCTGGTGTCCGGGACCAGGCTCTCAGATTCCCCAAGGAGTAGCGGATCAGAAGGGACCTTTAATGAATCGCTACCACCAAAGAGATTCTCTAACGGCAGCCCGCCGGATCGGGATCGCTTAGTATTTGGGGCGTTCGTCAGACAACCGTGGCGGCATACGCACAGGGAGTGCTTCGGGGGCGAAGACATGTTATTATTTCAACTTGCCCCGACACATGACGTTTTCCCTGCGTCTGCCCTAAACCGCGACTACGTGGCTTTCGCAAAACCACCAACTACTAATCCAGGAATTAACTTTGGCTGCCCGCATCCGAAGCAGTCATCACGCCACGAATCGCTGCGACATCTAGGCCCTGTGTCTCTTGTCGTCGATTCGAGCTTCGAGTATGGTGTCTTCACCCACGACTACGACTCCCGCGGTGGCGCGTTCGCAACTAGTGTGTCTCGGAAGTACAACTTCCAGGAACGCTTTCAAGTTGATGAAATCGAAGTATGGGGCTGTGGGGGCGACGAGGAGGCGAGAATTCAAAGGGAGAGGTGGGAATGGGAGGCCCGGGAGGCTGAGGCCAGGAGGAGAATCAACTTGGGCACTGGCGACATTGCCGCGGATCGAGCGTTACTTGAAATGGCAGGGCTGATCGGCACAAATAGGAGTGGAGGGTCAATGGCTTGATTTATGGACTGGTTATAATGGCATTAACAATTTTGCGATTATTAAGAGTACTGCATAATAGATATAATTGCCGTCGTCGTATTCATACCTAGCTAGTGAATTCTACTCTTGAGCTCGATATAGGTGTGGACGAACTCAATACCATTCGTAGGAGATTAGCTTACCTATCTATATATACGTACAATAGCCTAACTACGAGCTCCTTGAAGTTAGCCTACCTATAAAGTAGTCCTTGACCTCTTGTTCAAGATGTTATTTACTAATCCTTGTAGAAGATTCCGGTTCGACACAATGCTGCTTTTAGGGGAGTTGAGCCAACTGTATACTTCACAATGTACATAATTTCTTCGAAGCTACCATCTTAGCAGCTGAATCTTCTTACTTTTTACTCTCTTCCACCTTTTTCTCTTCGGCTGGACCTGATGTTTCATTCTTCCTTGTCCCAAACCAGCCACCACCTGCATTCGACAAGGCACCCAATACACTAGATGCCTCCTTCTTATCCTGCCGGGCGTTAGCCTCAGAACTAGTCTCAGCGTTCAGCGTATCCCCTTTCTTTGCCTCCTCGGTAGCCGACTTCCCCTTTTCCTCGGCGCGTTTTTGTTGAACACGCTCCTGCCTTCGTTTCATGGCGGCCTTCAGCTGCTTTTCTTCTTCGTCTCTAACCTCAAGCTCCTTCAGCCACTTCTGATGCCTCTCCTCGGCGCGCTGCTGTGCTTCTAGCTTGATAAGCTCCTTCCGCTTCTCCCGGTCAGCCCCATAGTATGCACCGCCAGCCACCATAGCCATAACAGTGAAGGCCTGGGCGCCTATTCGAGCTCGGAACATGCGTTGGACCTGTGCGTGGTCACCGCGGCGCATGGCGCGCCAGGCATTGTAAAGTGCGAAAGTAGTGAGTATGATTCCTGTTCAGAAGGAAAATTGTGCAGCAATTGTCAGCCTATGCTACGTAAAAGACGTGGCATAACACTGGAGCAAGTAGAGACGATTTACCGAGCGGTATGAGAGGTTCCTCTCGAATTTTGCGAACGATCTTTCGGGAAGCAGTCTCATTGTATTCCCTGTATAGACGATTTGTAAGCTACTGGGGCATACAATCCACAAATGCACACGTATATATAACGAAAGGAAGAAAGAAAAGAAGCATACTTGTCGTCGTCAAAAGACGAGGGCATAGACCCGTCTGCCATAGTGAAAGAATTTTATGATTTATGTGCTGGCTTCTCGACTGCCTCTTTCATGAGACCCCTCGTAATACACGATGTTGAATGATTGATGTTGGAGGAATTTTCGAGTATGACGCTGACGTTTGGTAGGGTGAGCTCAAATGCGCAAATTCAAAGTCCAAGGTTTAAGCATTGAACGAGTTTAACTGAACAATACATACATGTATGTATGTATGTACGTAAAAGATGTTAGCGTACTTGCCAGGATAATGTGATAAGACTATGTACATGTAGGTAACCCCTCCATGCCCATTTCGTCCTTGGTCCAGCTGTGTATGTATGTACCTCTTAAAAAAAAAAAAAAAAAAAAAAAAAAAAAAAAAAAGGAAAGAAAAGAGGAACGGGCTTGGAAGGTTTATTAGGCGGGGTTCCTAGGACCCCACTGAAGCTTTTCTGCAATGGATACCCCACTATGACTGGAAGGTTGAAAATGGAATTTTGATGGGATGTTTCCAAGCACAACTGTCATGTCATGTCGCTATCATTGTCTCTTTTCTCACCATAATTAGCCAAACCAGCTTGATTTTGGCGCTTCAATATGCCGGGAGCAACAGCTGAGCTAATTGATATCGTAATGGCTAATGGGGCCGGGAATGTCGTCAATGGTCATGTCCCGCGCACCCCTTCGCTATCTGGCTTGTCTCTTACTGAGTACAGCGCAAACCCATCGCCGCCATCGGAGCGCAGACAGGACAAAATCAAGGGCATCGTGCCCGATGAATTCATCTTGCCAAATGGGCACCCTGATGTTTGTCATCTTAAAATATCTTATTCAAGCCTATTAACGACTAATAATTGCTTCTTACTCAATTAGTACCTCCGCCTGATCCTCACCTCAAGGGTGTACGAAGCATGCAAAGAGACCTCCCTTACGCCTGCCACGAACCTCTCCAACCGACTTGAATGCAATGTATTACTCAAAAGAGAAGATGAGCAGCCCGTATTCAGCTTTAAGCTGCGCGGTGCCTATAATAAGATGGCGCATCTTGATCGAGCCCAGAGCTGGAAGGGCGTTGTCGCCTGCAGTGCTGGTAACCATGCCCAGGGAGTAGCCTACTCTGCTAGACTCCTCAAGATACCTGCAACCATCGTAATGCCCTCAGGCACGCCGAGTATTAAGCATAAAAACGTTTCTAGACTAGGCGGCTGCGTGGTACTCCACGGCGCAGACTTTGATGCTGCTAAAGAAGAATGCGCGAGGCTAGAACAACAACATGGATTGATCAACATACCACCCTTCGATGACCCTTATGTCATCGCAGGGCAGGGCACCATAGGCATGGAGCTATTGCGACAGACCAATATCCAGAAACTTGAAGCCATATTCTGCTGCGTAGGAGGAGGCGGTCTTATCGCGGGCATTGGCGTTTATGTCAAGCGAATTGCGCCGCACGTAAAGATTATCGGGGTCGAAACCGAGGATGCAAACGCGATGGTCCAATCTTTGCGACAAGGCAGGCGGGTGGTCCTCAAGGAAGTAGGCCTATTTGCGGACGGCGCAGCAGTTAAGACTGTTGGCGAAGAGACTTTCCGCATATGCCAAGAAGTAATCGACGACGTCATCGAGGTCAACACTGACGAGACCTGCGCTGCGATCAAGGATGTATTTGAGGACACTCGCTCTATAGTAGAACCCGCGGGTGCCCTTGCTCTAGCAGGTCTGAAGAAGTGGGTTGTAGCAAACCCTTCGAGCAACTCGAATCGTTCTGTCATAGCTATCACAAGCGGTGCGAACATGAATTTCGACAGGCTACGTTTTGTAGCCGAACGAGCTACACTAGGTGAAGGGAAAGAAGCCTTGCTCCGAGTCAGCATCCCAGAGAGGCCAGGTGCCTTTGCTGAACTGATCAACCACGTCATGCCGCATGCCGTCACCGAGTTCTCTTACCGCTATGCAACTAGCGAAATTGCCAACATCTTGATTGGTATATCATTAACTGGTGCAGCATCAGAGAGAGTGCAGGAGCTTCAAGCGCTGATAGACCGGATTAATAGCGACGGTATGACCGCCACGGATCTGTCAGGCGACGAGCTCGCCAAGTCACATATCCGCTACCTAGTCGGCGGGCGGTCGGACGTTGCGGATGAGAGGTTATACATGTTCAACTTTCCGGAACGCCCCGGCGCTCTGGAGAAGTTCTTGAGGACGCTACGGTTGAGATACAACATTAGCTTGTTCCAGTATCGAAATGGCGGCAGTGATGTTGGTAAAATATTGGCAGGTATACAATGCCCCGACAAGGACGTGTCAGACTTGGAGAAGTCGTTCAAGGAGATCGGATACCCATGGGAGGATTGCACGCAAAGCGCCGTCTTCCAAACTTTCTTAAGAAGTTAGCTGAGGGATGATTGGTACGAGATGCTCCGAATAGCACACAGCAGTCCTGGCAAGTTGGGAATCATGAATTTGAGCAATGGATAAAGACAGGAGTTTTATGGGTCATAATCAAGGGCATCAACCAATATTGCAAAATAACGATACCTAAAATGATAGAGTTCAATAATAGAGAAAGAAAGGAAAGAATCAAAAGTTGCTACACCAGTTGTTCAGCTCGGAAATCCCATGTATTGTGAATGGAGTTATGAATGGGGGTTATGAATGGAGTAATCGGGTTTGTAATGTTAGTAGGGTGGCTTCACAAAATAAAATACCGTACCTGATGTGCATAGGCGGATCAAATCTTAGGTATGATATCATCCAATAAAATGCTAGTCCTTAGACCCACATCATTAACAGCGGATTTTCCAGCCACGGCAGCACGGATACATCCGCATCGATTAATCCTAATGTGTGACTATCACCACTCCAAACAAAACCAGTCGCAACGGCCATATCCAGAGACGAGCCCGTGTTTCCGAAAATGGCGAGTCCTTTCCTAATCTCCTCGCTCCGGGCATTGTCCCTTTGCACAGCACCGACAGCGCGACGAATTCTACCAACACAACAGCCCGTCCGCAGTATCTCCCAGACAGTTCTTGCTCCGAACACATGGACAAGACCCGCCGCAACAACGATAAATGCGAAGAGAGCGGCACAAGCTATCTCGCAGCAGCAGATAAGAGGAATGAAGGTCCACAGTTCCGTTAAGAAACGGTGCGAGCATTGTAAGGTTAGTCATGAGCGACATCTGCGCCTTTTTTTTAAGAGGGAAAAAAACTAGATAAGAGGATATTTTGTTAATGTGGAACTAATTATAGGTTGTGAGAAGAAAATCGGGCAAGCGACATCGTGGCTACCTCTATATCATCTGCAGCGCGAATCCGAGGCACAAGCAACGGCAAGGTTAACGCGCCTACGAAACAGACAGACAGAAGCTGGTGAGAATAGCGGAAGATAAAGTCCATGATGGTCTGAATTTCCAGCTGGCCTCCGACGGCTTGCATTATGTATAATATAATATACTCGATGGACACAATATTGTACGATCATGGTCCAGGATTGAAGCCCAAGCTGGTCGGTAATAATCATGACAGCTCCGGCTCTCAGGTAAATTGCGTCTAGACTAGCCTACATCACGGAGAAGCAATAGACCCTAGACGCCGTGCTGCATCAAGCCAACGTATACGCTCTACATCCTCCCAATATACCTCTCCATGCTCTCCCATTCCGTCTTCCCGGTCGATAAGAGATAGCGTATGTGACTTATATCGGTGATATGGCGGTGCCGCTCAAACTCGGCCCGCGCAAAGTTGAGCGTCTCAGCACGAGTTGCCGGGTCGCTAATTTTTCTAGTACCGCGGATGATGCTGCGGTACAGGGACAGGGCGCGTGAGCGTAATAGAAACTACATTGACATTCCTGTTAGTCTCAGAATGCGTGAATCCGTGTGGCCGTAGACTGAAGGCCCGGAAACGACTAGGAGAACGCACATGATCCAAGCTCAGGGTTTTACCCAGCCGACTCTTGGAAGGGATGGTCGCATAGCTTCGGGTCGTAACTGGGGAGCATATATTTGATACAACTCGAAGTAGACTCATGAGGAGGGGAAGGGTTGACAAGTTTATTGTTGAGACATAGAAAAATCCATGTACGTTATCAATGAAATTCCCCGAGTTCGAGTTATGTATTATGCATTAAGGGGTATTCAAAAGCATTCGATTAGGTTATTAATCGTTATAATGGGGCTTTCAACTTCAATTGGACAATTTATGTAGATACGCGTATGTAGCATTCAAAGGTGTTGGTGCTTACATAACTATATGCATGTATGTATGTATCGATATGCAGGATATACTGGAGTGAGCACTGTCCATACCACTCTCATAAGCATTGATACTATACACATAATGACAACCCCGGCGGCAGAAACTCATAGTTCCTTTCCATCGTATCTACGTAAACGATCACAATGAAGACCCTTAATCAGAGTGTTAAACGTAGACGTGCTACCACGAACCCCATCGAGCGAGCAAACCAGAAGGACGACAAGACTTTCATTGAAGAACACCTGTGTCCTAGGTAAAAAATGGCCTTCTAATGACAGCTTGGGTGGTAATGTGTTGACTAACTTATAAGCAAGCGTGCCAACATGGACCGAGTGGATCAACCCAAAGACACAGGATAGGTTCTCTCTCAGTCTCACTCAGTCGGGGAACTTGAATGCCGGCGACCTCGACGAGTGCTTTGGATTGGTTGAGGAAACCAGCCGAGCTGACTACGAGGCCTCAACAATTGGATGGAAACCAAGCAAGAAGCTTGCCGAGATGAAGTCTCCCGAATTGAGATATATCATCGTCAAGGACAGTATGGGAAGAGTTCGTGCCTTCACTTCTCTGATGCCCACATACGAAGAAGGAGAACCCGTCGTCTACTGTTATGAAATACACCTTAAGCCAGAGCTGCAAGGGTACGGCAATCATCAATAGCTGGCGTCCTCCATATAGCGTGCTAACTTATATGCGGTAGAATAGGCCTGGGTAAGACGCTCATGGAATTCCTCGAAAGCGTCGCCGTCAATACGCCACCTATTGAGAAAGTCATGCTCACTTGCTTTCTGAGTAATGAGCGAGCTCTTGCCTTCTACAGGAAGTTGGGCTTTAAGAGAGACGAGATTTCGCCCGAGCCTAGAAAGTTGCGATTTGGCAAGGAATTTATCCCCGACTATGTCATTATGAGCAAAGTTGTCAGCAGCAGTCGATGAAGAGTAGTCCTCAGACTGTCATGTCTCACAACCCATTTTGAATCAGGCAATAAGCAGGGTGCAGTTAAAGATGAGAATCAACCCACTAAATATCTCGATGGCTTGCAGGTATCGCACAGAAGCCTACGAGGGCTTTAAGGCCTGCCCGCTGGATGGGATAATGGCCAGCAGGACTTCCAGCGCCCTGACCTAAAAATACCCATCCATAAGAACTATCAAGGTTCGGGAATTGGTATTCTCTCGGGACAGTCGCATATAGTGGACAAGCATCCAAGCCTTGAAGCATCACTCGCCAAGTCCCACTATAGCTGTCATAATACACGTACAGTTAGGAAAGAAAATATTTCGGGACGAAATAGAAAAAACTAAGAATCGTACTATTATTTTCATCACGAGCCTTTTTTCTGGGAGTACCTGGTATGCAATGGAATGACTATTGTAACTTCATAATAGACAAACTGTTCGCATGCGACATGTACGGTTAGATCGTTAGTGCAATACGAATACAATATCCAAAATGAATCACTCTCCTACAGACTCGGCGACTACCGTAACTAATCTGTACTATAATATATACCGTACATGTACGTCTAATCAGTTACGTAGTGGCTCGGACCCAATTGACTGAAAACTACCGTCGTATCAGCCTGCATACAATAAGAATATCCCCTCACTTTCTTCATGTTTACATCATAGTGTTCTATTGAGAGCCGCACCGCGGTGAGGGGATTGGATGGACCAATAGCGATGCCAAGTTCCCCGGAGCATTTTCTTCGCGGCAGACGCTAAAGATCAAGGAAAAGGAATAAGTCCAAGAAGAAGAACTTTCAAGAATTGAAAATGCTACCTAGGATGTACCCCATCTCCGAGGAGGCAGAGAGAGAAGAGAGAAGAGAGAGCAAGGATGAGCTATTGTACACTAGGCGATGGATTGCATCCCAGCCTTCTACCGTACTAAGTTCCCGCAGACTTAGCCACACATTTATAAAGACTGACTAGAATGTAGGTAGTATTCCAGGTTGCAGTTTTTTGCAGCTATGGCGTCATCGTTCGTCGTCCATGTTATCGTCACGTTGTTGCGAGAAATCCAACATAGCCAGTCCTACTACTTTTTTTACTCTGCTCACCCTCCTTTTTTTTTCTTTTTTTTCTTTTTTTTCTTTTTTTTTTTTCAAAACTTATACTTTACTTCGTCCCTTTGGTTCCCGTATCCGTCAAACTATAATTGGACTTATGCGTGGTGCGCCGACAACCTTCTATCTAGGTTACGGGTTTTAATTATAAGCCACTAAGCCTGAGGACCACTAAAGGAAAGTTGTATCCATCATGGCTCCCGTTTTGCCCTCCTTGGCTTCTGATGGCTTGTCTATCGGCCAATTCATAGCTCGCGAGCTTGAGCACATTAAACCAACAAGGACTCTCCCGGCGGCCATCACCAAAGTCCTCTCTGCCAGGCAGGGCACTACAACAGTCGTCGCCCAAGACAATGGTAACTCAGCCCAAACGCTCTCGGGCGGAGCTATCGCCGGTATAGTCATTGGCTCCATCGCCGGATTCTTGCTCTTGCTATGGATCATCCGATCCTGTATCAACTTACAATATCCTGGCGCATGGGGAACTACATTCGAACCGGATAACGAGAAGCCTCCATCCTCCCACTACCATGCCTCTACGCGATATCCTAGGGAGACGCACGGGCACCGGTCACACTCACGCCACTCCCATCACTCTCATCATCATCACAGTCCGCGGCGTACGTCGGTCGTGAGTATTACTAGGCCTGTTTACGTCGAGCAGTCGCGTGGCAGAAGCCCGAGGGCACCACCTGCGGCGTATTACTCAGATAGGAGATCCAGCGATGGTCGCAGGTATTCACGGGGGTACTGAGCGGGTTAATGGATTTGAGGGGTGCTGCAAGATACTATAAACACCGCATGGCGATATTGGGAGGGTGATAGTGCATGATCTCACTGTTGATGAAAAGGCTTTAGAATTGGGAAAGGCAACTGGGTAGCATATCAGATGTAGTCACCCTCCAAACGAGGTTATTCATGTTACGATAATCGTACGAGGTACATGAGATAATGGATATATATATATATATATATATATACGTTATGAAGTTTGGCCAGTATGAGAGCCAGGGTGAAATGCATGATAAATTTGGAATTCACAATCAAATACTTTACATAAACTACCATAACATAGCTGTGAGGCGCTTGGTGACCAAAGAATTGACCATGTCATGAGGCACACGTAAACTAGGACTTAGAACGATACTACTTTATCCAACGACGTCGCCTTAACCTTTAAGGCTTGATATTCACCATCATCCCATGAACTCAGGGGCTGCGGTTGTTCAAACTAAATCTATCTAAATTTATTTTATACGGCGGTGTCCATCCCTCCCAACCTTGACTTCGTATCGGTGTAAAAGGCAGATACACCGAAACCTTCAGCACGAACCTCTCCAAGCCGCGGAACTGCCCTAATACATCTTCCATTAACCAAACCCAGAAGCGCTCCGGATCCTTCGGCTGGCCATACGCCAGCGCCACCTCAACGTCGAGCTGCCTTAGTCCGGGAAGTGAATCGCGTAGTGTTCGCATGGCTCCCTCGACGTTCTTCCTCTCCGCAGACGAGTCCCATGTTTCCGAGGGTATGACGTGCGCGATATGCACGAAGCGCACCCTCTGTAGACCCTCCGGGCTCATGTTTCGGCAGAAGTAGCGCGCAATCTGGGCGCCGAACAATGAGATCGTGTTATCTGCATATAGCACATCTAGAACCTCACTGTATACGACACGACCCACGCGCATTAAGTCTGAATGGTACACCTTCTCCTCCGGGTGTAACCAGCTTGGCGGGGATCGATAACCCTCGCCACAGATCATCTGCGATAGTGTCCCGAAGCGTACGCATCCGTGGCGCGGCGGGGCGACTAGCTGATGAAGCCCTGACCCGCCCAGTCCGACGGTGCAGCGTAATGTGTGGCTCGGCTCGTCCGCGTCGTCGCGGATGCCCTGGGTCTGGTCCCAGGTCAAGGGCCGCCCGCCCCAGTACGAGGAGCGGGCGCGGATTTGCACGATAGCTTGCCACCCAAGCGCGAGACGGTAGATGTGGAGGCGGATCTCCGGTGGGAGGTGTAAGAATGACGTCGGTGTGCCTGCGGCAGGAGATGTGAGGGGCTCTTTGGATTCTAACGAAGTCGGCTTTACAGCCAACGGTTTTGACTTTGGGAGCCGACGGAAATTGGCCCGGCACCGGGTTTGAATATCGGACGCGGTATATAGAGTAGCATCGATAGCGTCACCGGTGTATTTTATACAGTAATAAGCACCTATTAGGGGATATAAACATATTAATGCGAGAATTCCTCCGCAAGCCGATAGGTTCGTCTCCCCAAATTTTAATAACATTGTGTGTGACTAGTGTGAATCCAAATAATACCTATATAAAAGAGAGAGAGAGAGAGATTCGACAAGCATTTTTGCTGGGATTTATACATGTATATGAGAAAGTGGAATATACTGCTTTACAAGCGAAAAGTATTAGGCTTGAATTTCAAAAGTGAACAATGGGCGGTGCTCAAGACATTCGTCTGCCTAATTGGTGTCGAAGGAATGACAGGGGTGAGTAGGAACTCCTACCGTAGGACGTTTAAGACTTGGCATCAGGACTAAACATAAATGCGATACGATGATATATTCACTGCGATATACTGCGTTTCGTATGATTTGCAAATTCGTGATCAGTTTTGTCCATGTAGATTCCTAGGGGCAGGCCATAGATCGATACATTCTCTCGACTCTCGATACATAGATGGCGTGAAATACGAACAAGAATAATTTTAGTATCCGTCTCTTAATAAGATCGTGGGGTCTATCAATTGTCTAAGCCACTGAGCGCTATGTTGAATTTATCTCGCATTGGCGCGTCGATGCTTCACCCAAAGGAAACGGGAGAACTGGTCAGCGCTCTTGGTAGTTTTACCGACAGCTAAATCCGCGGATATCATGGACTCATATGCATCTGGTCGGAATTCAGCTAAGAAAAGCCATCCACTACGGATGGACTCTGTCGGTGAAGCATGACCGGTCCCGGACGTCCCATCTACCTTCCCGGCATATCTTTTCTTACCTAAAGTCATAACATCGACGAATGTGTTAGCAAAGGACTTCATCTGGTCGGCCGTGATGCCATAATTGCCGTCTGCGTAAGTGCGGGCGAACCCAGCAACGTCGAGCGCCCCATGGTTGTTGTCTTCTCCACCCGTCTTCGGCATGGTATAGCCCCAGTCGTAGATAGGGTTACCCTTCTTGCTCTTCTTGGTTTGCGAACCGCCTCCTTGGAAGAACCAATCCAGGCTAGCGGTAAGGATGGACTTGTACTTCTCAAGCAGGGCAGGGTTGTCATTCAGGATCTGATGTGCGTTGACGAGGTTTAGAAATGCATAGTTGAACATCATCTGCTGGTTCCAGGGGATGGGTTTCCCGCCCATGTAAGGCGAGTCCTTCGCAAAATACATCTTGTTCCCATTCGAGAGGTCTAGCAACCGCTTCAGGATGTGGTTGCTCATCGAAGTATCCGCCTGCTTGAGATATGTCTTGGCCCGGTCCAAATAGGTAGTACCATATTTGTGAGGGTCGCCGCCAGCAACCTTCTGGTTATAGAGGTTTTTCGTCTTCAAAATTAGGTAAGAGCAGCTGGCCAAGTGTCCGACTGGATCACCTTCCCCTCCTCCAGTCATAATCGGAGTTTTAGTAACATCATTTGGCCAAGTAGGATCAATCTCCCCTGTCCAGAGCTTATGTTGACCTACTGGAGCCTTCGCTAGGTCGTTCCTCTCCGATAAGACGGCATCGCAGAAGCGGATCATATTATCAAGCGTCTCCTTCTGTCCGGCAATTTGGTAGACCAGGCCCATCGCCTTTGTCTGTTCTCCGCTATGGCCCTGTACCCATTCATTTCCTTTGTTACTTGTACCAGGCTTCAGCGTAGCGACGAAGTCGTTGAAGGATTTCAACTCGTCATCTGTGACCTTGCCATCGAAACTGCTGACTTTCATTTGTGCCTGGGTTCCTGAAAACAACAGGCCTCCGAAAATGGCCCCGAGGGAGAATCTACCGAGAGTCCCTCTCATGGTAAAATGTGGTTTTAGAGATATAGGATCGCAAAATCCTACCTCTCAAGCTTTGAAGTTTGAAAATCTTTTAGGAAATAGTAGTGGTCATAAAAGAAAGCCTGCCCCAGGAGATCAGACAGGGTTGAGTGAAGGAGGCAATGACTTGGAAATTCCAATATCGAAACAGGTCAGGGGAGGATAGAGGAGTTATATACAAACCAGACTGTTGGATATCCAGCCTCGCAATGCATTTTGGCGACTCGGCTCCCTTCTACCCCTGAATACAACTTTCAGCTTGCTTCAGGATCTCGTTGCCGCTCACGTCATACGGTGCTTGTTCTATCGCCCCATCCCGTAAACTCTCCCATAGAAAACATGGGAAGAGAGTTTTGGTGATAATATTCATTAAGAGTTTGATGTCCTCTTATGGCTATCTAAACTGCTTACATGTGTGTACTACGCAGAATGATCCCTTCAACAGTATATGGCGAGAGAAATGGGATTACCTAAGGTAATCCTTCATTGTAATCCTTTATTGGAGGGCTGGAAGATGTATTTCGCACCATAAGTCCCCTTTTGTTTAAATTAGTCGATAGGGTAATTTGGTGAGTCACAAATGCTGGTCACTCGGAAGGGGTAAGAATGGACGTTACAATGATACCTGTGATAATCGCCAGCTACCTGTCGCAGTATATGTTCATTTTTGGTTTCTTGTTTGGGAGGGGAGGAGGGGGAAGGGGGTGGTTGAGATGAAGCGTGCAGATAGACAATCAGCATGTGAGTCTTGTTATAAATAAATGTAAATAAGCAGATATAGGAAAATCATGTGCAGTTATGAGTGTCATTCCTCTCACTGCTAACAAAGGCGAAGGTTAAGATTAACAATAAAGGTGTTCCGTTAGGTAAAAATATGTATGTACCTAAGGTGCTTGCCCTTGATTACATACATAATATATGCATACATGTACCCAGACTGCCAGATCAATTAAAGCGGCAGGTTTATCTCACGTGATAACGAGTTTCTTTCGCGTTTCCTTCACGAATTCATTAATCCCCACTCATTAGATTACTCGCAACCACATTAGATCCGCGACGCGGAGTCGCCCACATCTGCAGTTCAGAGTCAACTTAAGTGGACCATGTGGCTTCTAGAGAATGAAGGCGAAGCTCTTGACGGTAAGATGCATTCGGAACTCAACTAGTATCGTCGAGCTCTTGTCTTCGAATACTAACAAGACTGCTATTATTCAGGTAAGCGGCTTTGGCTGCGACCCGGAAAGCGATACCTCTTTGGTCGAACTGTAGCCGAACGTATGCGACTGCTTCTATGTCATTCCTTTTACTTCGAGGACACCAAAAACTGATAAGAATATAGCTGGGCAGCTTGCCATTAAAGGAGAAGGAGCTGAGAGGGTATCGCGAAAACATGTTACTATCCAGGTCGACAAGGTAGCTGAAGGAGACGGGGTAGGACATCCCAATACCTATATGGCTATATATAGTTGCTTAAATGGCTGCTAGGAAATCGTATCGAAACGATCGCATGTCACCGTCGAGGATCTCGGCTCGAAAGGGGGAACATGGGTAAACGACGAGAAGATCAAGGGCGAAAAGCGTGTTCTTTCTCAAGATGTCAATGTCCTTCAGATGGGCTCATTCACATCAAAATTTCGGTGTGTCTCTCTCCCCCTTTATTAGTTATGCGCAGAATGTTGACCACGAATCTTAGCATCACCTGGTTCCCCGTGGTTTTGAGCTTCTCCTTTACTGCGAAAGAAATCCAAGCCGACCCTTTATCTAAGCTCCGAGAAGATCTTGAGCAACTCGACATAAAGTTTCTCGCCGAATTCGACCAATCAACTACACACGTGGTGTCGAGAAAAAGAAACGTACCAAAGGCATTGCAAGCCCTTGTGAATGGCCGGTACCTTGTTACCCCAGAGTTTTACAGTTCCATTATCGCGGCTGCGACGCCTGAAGACGACGGCGATGGTGTGGTCCCGAGTGCGCTAGAGAATGATTTCGATGCTAATTGGCCGGATGCTTTGCAATTTATCCCGCCGCCTGGAGAAGAAGCAGCGCCAAGACCAGTCGAAGCTTTTGCCCCGAACCCCAACCGTGTCGAGGTCTTCCATGGCTATACTTTTATATTTTACAACAAGAAGCAAT
Source organism: Hypoxylon sp. EC38 (assembly GCA_002120335.1). Taxonomy (NCBI): domain Eukaryota; kingdom Fungi; phylum Ascomycota; class Sordariomycetes; order Xylariales; family Hypoxylaceae; genus Hypoxylon; species Hypoxylon sp. EC38. Next base: position 1,293,187 of record KZ111237.1, on the reverse strand, counting down.
ACGATAATCTACTTGGGCCCATAACCAATGGTGGAGGGAAAGCCTTGCTAAATGAAGCGGCCGAGGGACAGACAGACATTAATGATTTCATCAGATACGTCAAAGGAGTCGCGGGAGAGAAGGGTCTTGGAGAGTTCGAGGATGGGAGCGAAGGTAAAGGCGTCGTCGTGGTTAGATGGATCCCGGACCCTCCAAAGGACTGGTTCATCAACTTTTACAACACGGTCTCTCAGAGACTAGATCAACGCCTCATTGAACAAAAAGAGTTCCTCGGTGCCATCCTCAATAATGATGCTAGTGGTTTGAGGCGACCTCTCGAGGCCGAAGCAGCGCCGCGTACGTTGCAAGCAGAGCCGCCTTCGACGGCGCAGGATGCTATGGAGATTGATGATAATGAGTCTTCGGCCCCTCCACAGGTACTACCATCCCGGAGACGGGCAAGAGGGCCAGTTAAGAGCCGCTTCAAGGGCTTCGGTGTCACTTTGGATGATGATGACTTGCCAGAGACTGTTCCAGCCGCTTCGGCGCCCTCAGCAGCAGCTGCTGAGGAGTCACAAGGTCTTTTCGTATCACAAGATGTTCCCCTAGAAGAGCCAGAGGATACTATTCCCACCATACGACAGTCGCAACGAAAGCGCCGTGCCCCACCTGCTTCGGAAGCTCAGGACATGATTGAGGATTTCGCACCCACGGCTGCGCAAGTCAAACGTCGTCGCATTGCTGCAGGAGAAGACCTAGTTCCCTGGGAACTAACACTAGTAGAATCTTCCGCAACAGCAACGCAGAAGCCCAAGAACAAGGTCCCTAAAGTCAAGAAAGAGATTGATATCCTCGACCTCGCGCGACAACATCGAGAGGAGGCTGAAGCTCGAGCAAAGGCGGAGAGGGAAGAGCTCGCCACAGCGCCAGAGGATATTGACTTAGCGGAAATCCGCCGCTTACACATCGAGGAGCCTATAGAACCGAGGCGGGCACCGCCCACACGTAGCCGGGAACAGGATATAGCTGACGGCCGCTGGGATCCCGCATGGAACGGACGGAAGAACTTCAAGAAATTCCAGCAGCGGGGAGCTGTCGTAGGAAGACCACCACAGAAAATCATAGTAGCGCTAGAGGAAGTCAAGACAAAAGGTTTTGGAATTGGCGATGATTACTGGTTGGAAGATGAGAGCCAGCAACAGAAGAGGAAGAAGCAAAGCCAGACACAGAGCCAGAGTCAGAGCACCGGCAAAAGAGATGATCGACAAGGGGCTAATGGTCACGCGAAAGAACCAGCGAAGCAGAAACAGAAATTACCCGCAGAGGTCCTCCCCCTGGTAGATAGTAGTGAAGATGAGGATTATAATATGGATGACGAGGAGGGTGATGTTGTTATAGCCCCTCCTTCAAGGACACGATCGACTAGGGTGTCGCAACAAACTTCCCGATCACAGCCAACACGGACCACGACACAGAGTACATTCCAGAAAACACAGCCTCCAAGAACGACCAAGCGTCCAGCTCCGAGTCTTACTAGGGAGAAACCAGCCAAGAAGTCTCGAATCGGGTTCGTCGCTGCTAGTGATGATGAGAGTGATGACGGACTACGGTTTAGATTTGGGAAGAGATGAAGGATTGCTTCATGCACTCACTATGTGCCATATGAATTGTCTTGACTTCTATTATTGTGGGTATCTCTTTTATATACCTGGCTCCTAGCTCCTGGCTCCTGGCTCAGCTCTGCTATGAGTTAAACATGAAAACCATCAAGTTTCCCGACCTAGTCTAATCTAATGCAAACGTGCCCTGGCCCAATTGTTGCCTGCCATTCTATAAATGTATAACCGACGCTATGCTACGCCTCGGTTTATATTAACAGCTACTGTGCGGTAGTCGTTACAAGCCCCTTTATACCTTGAGTTTTTACACTTACAGGACCGAATTCGATGGGAAGCGATTTCTTTAATCCATAACTTCCATCTCTCCACTGCTCTTGGCCTCGTGCTCCTCGACCAGTAACCCGATCAGACAGCTCGACAGCATGGTCTCGTAGTTCACCCAAGGATGGATCTCACCGAATAGCTTCGAGCCGTCACGTCCCGCAGCGCGCAATAACTCGGGCTCTCCACCTGGGTGGAACGGCAGATAAGGTGTGATATTGTACACGCGACCGCCGAGCGCGGTCCACGCATCCTTTCCCTTGCGCCCCGTCTGCCGCTTCAGCATGCTCGGCGTCACCCGCAGGTACGGCGCTCCCGGGCCTAGGTTCCGCAGATCCGCCGACGGGTTGTTGGACAGGCGCGCCCAGTCAAGCGGGCTTCGGCCCGGTTCCAAGGTTACCTTGCGTGACGGCTTGGTGGGCTTGGATGAGTGCGTGGGGGGAGGCGCGAGCGTCGAAGTCCCGGGTTGCCGGTCATATTGGTGCTGTCCCCGGTTCGGCACCGGGCCTCGCGCGGGGACTCCGAGGAGTGAGGGACTGGTGGTAATGTTGTTCAGAGTGGGAGGGCGGGGTGGCGGTGCCATAGAGGTCTTCATGAGAGCCGGTGGCTGGGTGGGAGAAGGCGCGGAGACAGTAGGGAGGGCGATAGGTCTGCTTTGGGCCTCGGTCGTGCCCGTAGTGGCGGTTGTTAAGATAGGAGGCTCGGGCGAGAGGGAGAAGGAGGGTATGATGGTGTTGGGTTGCGTATGAGCTCCTGCTTTCGGTGTCGTTTGGGGCGAAGGGAATTCGTCGATTTGCGACGCTGATGCGCTCGTTGCTGCTCCATTAGGTTCTGGTGCTATGAGCTTAGGCGGGCGAGGAGGAGGCGGCATGACTGCTCTGTCAGCGTCGGCTGTTGTTTGAAGCGCCAGCGCCGGCGCTAAAGATGATGTATTTCCACTTGCTTCCATTATAGACAGCTGGTCCTCGTCTTCGTGCACGTGTATCCTGATCTCTTCTGGAGTGGGACGACGTGTCGTGGGTGGTTGCTGAATTTGAGGGTCGCGGCGCCATAATGACAGCAATGTTTGTATCAAGGGCGGTTTCCAAATAGCGGCATAAACTATGGAAGCTAGAACCAACGACAAGCCAACGAGTGCCATCGCCGCGATATACAGACGTTACACCTTCCTCCTCTCTAGCAGATGGGAACAATTTGTCGTCACTAGCGCAATATTCTTTATTAGACTTTTTGTTAGATGAGATGATGAGATGGTCAAGTGCTTCTGATGCGTCTTTACCAGCCCTTGTCAGCGCTAAAAATATCTAATTACTACGTAGTAGTCTCTGGTCATCGAAAGTTGTGTAATGTCGTGCAGACGGTCCCGGCCGCCAGCTCAGATGATAGGTCGCGATAAACGACGGAGAAAAGAAAAAAGAGAACTCGGTGGTGCAATCAAGCGCATGTTTTTTGCAACCCTGACAGCCCCGATCCTGTCTTTCGATCCACTGAAAATGCAGGGTTGAGCGTTGTCAAATTTAGTGCACGTCCAATGCCATATGGCATATTTATCATATGCTAGTTCAGATTATAGCTTATTAGACTCCTATTAAGCCCCCGACTGCGGGGGAGCGGTGTGCAGTGTGGGCATTCAAGGCAATTACAGCCGTTAAAAGTATAAAGGTACATAACTAATGCTATGTACCTTATGTAAGTAACGCATGAATAAACAACATTGATATAAACACGAGAGGCATACACGTATGTTTCCGGACGTCATAATTTTTCTAGGGCATTTTGTTTACCTGGGTCAAATTTCAGATATGTCTGTTTCTCGTTTCTTTTGCTTCCTTCTCTACCCATCCTTTTTTCCCTCCTTTCCCTCCTTTCCCTCCTGTCCCTCCCATTTTTAATGTGGTTCCCCACAACTGTTTAAAGCAGGTACATGTTTATATATGTAGTTCTCGAAAGTAGCGGTATCGTTGTATCGTTGTATCGATCAATCGGTAGCATCCCGCCAACATAAAAAGTTTAAATCAGAATCGGTCGCTGCTGTCCGGTTATTATTACTAGGTAGCTCGTGCAAGTGGGGAACCACGACCATTAAAGCCCGCCATCTGCCACACCAAACATGGGTTCGGTAATACATACCTAATAATTATCACTTTTAGCCATGCACAACGCGACTTTCATCCCTCATACTTCTGATACACAACCACCCTTTGTTACACGCGCTTCGACTCCGAGCTGCCATTCAACAATTAAGAAAGGGTTGAAACGATTGCCGTCTTCTGAGTCTCTGGCTTCACCAATTGGGCAGAGAGCGGGCACAAAGACGGGCACCAACATTAGTACGATTACACGAACAGGGGCTAAGTCAAGACCAACAGTAATATCCACCACTGCCTCCGCTGTCGCCAAGACAGTCATAACAACAACTGCCTCATCCGCGTCTTCGAGAGCACCCCTCAGGAGACGAGACCAAAATGCTGGACGTGCTACAAGTCCGTTGTTGAAAGAGCCAGGAACGGGAAACATGCCCTACGATACATCTTCACCGCCTCCTACAAATACAAATGCGAACACGAATAGACCGCAGATGCCGTCTCTCAGTGCTTCCGCCGCAAGGGCCATTAATAGGAACCCCTTAACGCCCAAGATCGCTTCCAAGACAGCACAGCAGCGTCCTACGCTAGCAAGTGTAGCGACACCTACAAATCAGCGTCAGCAGCAACCTACCGTAGCCACCTCCAGCCGAGAAACCCCATATAATCGCTCAACCTATTTCGAGGAACCTACACCCTTCGCGTCGCACTTGAACAGCAATATCACTCCTCGCTCTGGCTCAAGACAGAATCGTGTCGATAGTGCTAATAGCACTCCAACTAGTACGCCAAATCCAGAGCGATCGGAAGGGTGGGACTCCAGGTCTAGTTTCGGCCTACCGAGCCCGAGACTGGAGGGAGAAGCCATGAGAAAACCAGCTATTTCTTTCAGTTCGATATCACCAAACACCGGCAGCCATGGCTCGGACTCAAAGTTCTTTCACGCAAGCGACATAAAAACTTCTCGTCCAACATCTTCCTCTAAACCTTCGCAGGCAAAAGGTCCAACTTTCTTCTACGCCAATGGAAATACTATAGAGAACAGATCCCCCCAGGCAGCTCCATTATCACCAACGCTAGGCCACCCACAGGATAGTCTGTCCAGCAAATTTATGTACGCCAATGGGACTCCGGAGTTGCGACATAGCCCAACGCCTCCAGTGTCCCGTAGCTCGGGTTCAGCAGTATCAACGGTCCCTAAAGCACCTACGACTCGGCCAGCGACGAATCCCTCAACCACTGGCCATCCTATCACGCAGAGACCTATTTCTCCCGTAAAACCAACGTCTCAAGTCACACAGATATCATCCAAGGCCAATAATGCTTCAGGACCAAGTCGTCCACAAGCCCTACCTGCTCTGTCTGCCCCTCAGCTGGGGCCTTCTCCGGGACTTCGCCGGTCTAGCACTGGCACATCGCGGACTGGCGGCCATTCTCGCCAAGGAAGCTTAGTAAAGGGGGATTACTCTTCTAGCACGTCAAAGTTAATGAGCACTCAGGCATCACCGGAAGCTTCTCCACCCATAACCGTTCCCTCGACCCCCGCACCTCTAACGCTAGCGTCGATAATACAAGCAGCTGAGGACTTCGCAGAAAATGAAGAGGCGGCTTCTCCGGACGAAGCTCGATCAGGCCTTCAAAGTCCCACGAAATCGGTTCATTCTGGAGATCCGATGAATGAATTAGTTGCGAATGCAAGGCGCGAGCGAAAAGTCCAGGATTTACAGATTACAAATGCATCTCTCGAGGCTATCAACCGCACACTAGAGCGGCAACTAAAGAAGCAAACCGCAGAACTGCGAAGGTTTCGACGGTTATCGCGCTCGGGACGACTCTCTCTGCCGTCCACATTGTCTAGCCGATTATCATCAGATGATTTTTCAGAGCAGGCGATAGGGGCAACGAACCTTTCTGATCTTGATGAGGAGTCCGAAGTGGGAAAAGAAAAAGAAGAGGATGAAGAAGGGGAGGAAGATTCATCCCTTGAGAGTGATTCAGCGTCAGGTTCTCTCAGCCCGAGCATCGTTGCAGAACGGGACGCGAAGCATCGAAGACGAGATGAGGAGCGATTAGAGCTTGACTTGTCTAAGCACCAACAACTCCTTATTGACTCGCAGAAAATTAACCAGAGTATTAGAAGATGTCTGGACTGGACTGAAGAGCTTATTAATGAAGGCAAAAAGGCACTTGAGTACCACGTCAATGTTAGCGATGTGAAATTGGGTGGGAGAGTACTGGATCCGCTAGATTTGGAGGAAGAGCGACCTCTAACGTCAGACGGCTCTCCTGAGGATACAGTTACATTCGACGATAAATTAATGGACAGTCCCGAGATGTTCTCGAGTTGGAGCTACGAGCGGCAAGATAGGGATAGCGGCATCGAGCTCGCTGTTGACGGAGGCTAAAGGCGGAAGTTGGGAACATCCCATATAAACACATTAATACCTACTCATACGACACTTTCCTTCTGGATACGATTCGTTACAGCATATAAGATAACCAACTACGGCGGCCTCGGAGTAACATAATCGTGCTGAGCGGCTACATTCTTCATTGGATTCCACAATATTTTTCTTTGTATTCAGTGTATCACTATCGGATACCCAAAAATTTCCAGGGACGGGCGCAGACAGGTCGGTAGACCATCTCCACACCACTTGACGCAACCCAAATTTCCTATTCGAGTCTCACAATGATACCCCCAAAGCATAATGAATCAAGAAGCCAAAGAGTACACGTGCCCAACATAGAGGGGGTAGATACCTAAAGAATGGGTGAACACGAGTTCTATTAGGAAGCCATTTCTTGAATATGTAAATACCTACATATGTCGACTTTGCGGAGATTATCTCCTTTAGGACGTATGGAATAGAGGCTACCCACCCAGGTACTCTAACGGAAAAAAAGGCTGGCGAGTTGGCAACAGTCTAACATGGCTCGAGACTCTACATAGCGATAATGCTTCAATCGAATAACACAGTTTAAACTAGTTTATCAGGACATAGTATTCTGCTCTACTCGTAAAATCCGGCCTAATTCTATGTCCGGGAATAAGGTATCGTGTGCGCGTTAAAGTGAGTTGAATTATGTGTAAGCAGAGTTATTCTACGTATGGCACTTAGCCTGCCTACCTCATCAAGACACATGTATTTACTTCGCATCTATCTAGGTTGCCAAAGTCAAGGCCCATCTCTTTTAGTAATACTGATATTTGATGGCGTTACTACAACTCTACATTTCTCCGCTTGTTCGCATCTAAAGGATAATATAGCAAGAGCCCCTTTCGCATACAAGAAGGACAGACACTTCGATGGCGTAAAATAGGACATTCAAACTTATCACAAACGACTCCAATAGTCAAGAGCATATTTACTAGTGGTGAATTATATCTCTATATGAGTAGAGATGTGCTGTATTCATTCGTAATTATGAGAGCCCTTCCGTCTCTTGTAAGTCTCCCTGCAGACCAATCTATTAACCATGACAGTCATTTGTGATTTGTCTTCCTCCGCGCATCTACTGGTGTTATAATGTTAACACTTACTCACTCTTCCTTCAATGCCACCGGAATCTTGAATCTCATGATCTGCTCTCGTCGACTGCCATCTACCTATTCGATGCCAACTAGTCAAATTGTGTTGGCCAGTAGCACACCAGAATGAGACCTTTCTCCAACCTGCGGCAGTGAGTCAATGTCAACTTTCGAATCCCCTCGTCTAACCCCAATGGCTTCTTAGTATCATCAGCCTTGAATAAGCCAAATCATTTACGATTTTTCCTTGTGTCCATCGATGGGAGGATGATTCGCCTCTGCCGTGCCAGCACCTCTCTTACTATCCTTATCTTTATCCTTTCCTTTCTTCTTAGACTCCTCCTTCTTCTTCATGGCGGCCTCATGCACCAGCTGCTCGAACGCCATGTAGTCACCCTCTTCCTCTGGCGTTCTCTGGGCCTGCTCAGCAGTTAGCGAATGATCTATGGTTAGCTAAAAAGAGGAGTGGATAGACTCTACCTTTTGGAAGATTTCAGCAATCAGCACCAGCGCCTCGGCGCGCTCTAAGCGCTTGCTCAGGGGCACTTTCTTGTCGTGGAGCACGCTATCGCAGACCTCGCGCAGGACGCTCTGGATCTCGAACTTGCTGCCGCGCCATGCGGCGGTGAGGATCTTTCCGGTGACTCTGCGTTCGTACTCGCTCTTCTTCTCGTCAGTCCAGTCCTCGCCGCCAGCTTGCTCCATACGCGCCATTTCCTCCATGGTCTGCTGAGCGTCGATGGCCGACGAGATGGTGTTCCAGGTCTCCTTGACGAGTGTGCCCTTGTCCTTCATGCGGCTGAAGATGCCGCCGAAGCCAAGAAACTTCTGCGATTTGAGGAGCGTAGTGGCTTTGGAGAAGTACACGGCTCCGATGGCATGGAGGATGTCGAGTCCGAAGCTCTCCATCTTCAGGTTCTCAACCTCGAGCCGGGTCTTCTCCTGGAATGCCTTGGTAACATCGGGGCCCTTGTCCGTCTCGGTCCATACTGATATTCGATCGATAAGTTTACGAGCGAGCGTTTCAACGCGTTCTTTCCGGATTCTGGCGCGTTCCTTTTCGTAGGCAGCCAGTTGTTCGCGTTGTTCCGCGGTTAATCCGCCCTTTTTCTTTTCCTTCTTTCGCAGCTCCTTCTCCTCTTCTGTCTGATCCATCAAGTGTGCCTCATCTGACGGTCGGTCCATAAGTGCAGGCCGGATGGGTATAGCATGTCTCGAAGGCGTCGAGGTACCGGATGTGTTGGGAGATGGCGAAGCACCGCGCGGGGGTAGATGTGGCTTCTTTGACGAAGAATCCTCGTGTGCTGAAGCGGCTATACCCTCAGAAGCCGACTTTTCGTCTTCAACAACAACAGCGGGCGGCGGCGCATTTGCGGTGGGAACTTCTTTAGCACTCTCCCGCATGGCTTCTTCGGTACCCGGGAATTCGGTCTCGTCATCGCCTCCTTCTTCTCCAGCCATGGTGATGTCCATGGTGGTAGTGAGATCCTTCATGAGACTGATCTCTCCGATCCAGTCGACAAAGGCATCCCCGCCAAATATACTACTGAAGAACTCAGCGGGGTCGACAAAACCCTCGCTGGGCTTAGCGCTGTCCTTGCCATATTTGTCGTATGCCTTCCTTAGATCTGTGTCCGATAGCACTTGGTAGGCCTCACCAATAGCCTGAAACTTCTCGTGGGCAGTCGGGTCATTCGGGTTCTTGTCTAGATGGCGTTTGTCAGTGAGGGGTCCATGACCGAGAGATAAGCGCGCGAACCTGGATGGTGGATGATAGCGAGCTTGCGGTAGGCCTTCTTGATTTCGAGCTCGGTCGCCGTAGGCTTGACACCGAGGGCGTCGTAGTACGTAGTGTCAACTACCATGCTTTCTTTTGCCAGTTGCGAATGTAGCAGTGCGGATGGCTAGGTTTGCTTTTCACAAGCTTGCGGGGCTTTTTACCAATAATGGGTACGTAGACTAGAGGATCTAATGTTGAGATGTATCGGTAATAGGAAAGATATTACGATACGACAGATGAGGGATGAATTGGGTATATTATTTCTATCAAGAATTGTGCCCGAAAAGGAGGACGAGACGGATGAGTAGGTACCTAAGGTCGGTTTACAGTAAGGAAGAAATAATAATAAAAAAAAAGCTATGACGAATGTCAGCCTACAACGTCAAGAACTTCCCAGATTAGTTACTGCCTAGTTGCAAGACCCCCTTTATTCGGCACAGCATTCCAGCGCCACAAATTTCATTAGGTACATACATGTACGTAACGTACATGAATGTACTTATGTCTTCAGCCACCCAACTGCTACATGCAATTACGTCGTCACTCCGGGGCTGTATGTGTTTTTGTCTCTCCTTTTTCTATAAAAATAATAATAAGACAACTTCATGTACATATATACCGTATATGAAACAGGTTTTGTTTTCCCCTCGTCTTTTCAAGACATTTACGTCATGTTGTAAGTTTATAGGTATCTGACGATAAATGGATAAGATAAGACCCGTTTATACTTACTTTCAATGTTCATTCCAACATGAATTTTTCTTGTATGTAGCAGTTGAGTGTAGGACTTAAGTACGTATTTACGTATTGATGGCGGGGTCGTCTGCATGTTTGAGTCATGTCGGGTATGGACACCCCACCATCAAACATTGAAGGCTTTCAATACATGTATGTATGTATGTTCAATGTTTGTTGGAAGTTAAGACGTCGTACATTCAACTGCTCGTCTATGCAATGTTTAAATGAATCACTTGATAAAAGTCAAAATATAATCAAATTATTGGAATATCGCTTTGAAAATACCCGCAATAAAAACAGCGAATAACAAACACCTTTTCCCATACATATGCAAATCAGCTGCATGCCCATTCTATGTGCTAGCAAATTAGTTCAATTCCGTGGTACCGTCCACCTACACCAACAATGCAGTCCGCCTCACACACTAGGTCATTTTGGGTATCCTTCTAAGCGTCAAAGATCCCACCCAAGCTTATTTTACCCCTGCAGCCTTCATCCTCTCAAAGCACCGCCTGTAAGCCTCATGAACCTCAGGCACAGAGTAGTTATACTCGGCCAGTTTCTTCTCCAGCTTCGTTGTATCCAGCAAGCAATTGCTGCGCCCAGCCTTGAGGACCTTTGCCTGCTCCTCTAAGCTAAAGTTCTCCCACGTGAAATCCGGCCGAACAATCTCCTTGAAGAGCGTTAGCACCTCGTTGTGGCTAATAGCCCCCGGATTGGTGAAGTTGTAGACCCCAGTGTCATTATGTTCTGCCATCAGGATGGATGCCGGTAGAAGATCGGTTAGGATCGTGTTGCTATTCGGAATGTCAACTACACGCTCATACTTGCTAATCTTGGTGACGAAGTTGCGTGGGTGTAGATCATCTGACACCGGCATACGCAAGCGGAGGATCAAGCAGTTCGTATAGTATTTGATGATCTATAAGTCACGGTAAGTCAATTAAACTTATCCCTCGCAATTTCCAAGTTTGTTTTCAGACGGCGTTAGCTCACCTCCTCGACGTGGCCTTTGGTCTCGGAATAGAAACTACCAGTGAAATTTGCCGGGTCCGTCTCCTTATAACCAGGGCCTCCCACCGGATGTGCATCGTCATAGCGGTAGATGCAGCCAGTGGCAAATACTGTGCAGTGTATGCCAGCAAGAAAGCAACAGTCACTCAGGTTTAAGGTCCCAATAACATTGGACCGTATCGTCTCCTCCTTGTGGTCTTCGCACCAATCGACATTGGGACGGCCAGTGCACCCAGCACAGTTTAGAACATGTGTAGGCTTGACCTTGTCGAGCTCTGCCTGGACGGCCCCGCGGTCTTCCATACGGACGGTCGTCATAACCACTTCCTTGCCTTGACTCTTCAGAATTTTCTCTAATTGGCCAGCAATCCAGCCATTACCACCCCAGATGAGGAATCTGTTTGGTTTTGTATCTTGCGTTGTCATGGTGGGTATACTGTTGAGGATGAGTTGATGTCCTAGTTGGGGATAGTACGGAGGACACGCAATGGCGGAACAATTCCTTAGAATGAGAGAAATGGACCAGTTTAAAAAGAAGGATAACAACGGAGACTTCAAATAGTTGATTGAGAGGAAGAAAAATAAAAGGAGGGAACGGATGAGATCAAATCAATTATGAATATATAAAAAACAAAGTTACAAGTCGGTATAAGGCAAATACAAGGCGAATTTATTTGGTTAAGGTAGACACGTAGTGCTAATTACACCCATGATAGGGATGTAACTGCCCCCCTTCAGCGACAGTAGTAACTGTCCAAGTGGACTGGTGGACTGGTGGACTGCTGGAGGGGCAAAAAAGTCTTGGTGGTCTAAGTCCCGGCTGATCGGCAATATGCGCATTCATCTACATATATGTAGTTACTACGGTAGGTAACGTAGTGTATACCTAGAGAACAACTTTGAACTTGGACAAAGTTATACACAAATTTCCCAGTGTTAGACATCATTATTTGGTGAATCCCGCATACATTACATATCAGATTCAGCATAATAGAAATAAGGCATAGTTGAGGCACGTGAAAGTGAAATCATCATTCAACACTACCTAGTAGTGTCATCTCGCATCGGGGTTTAAAGCCGTCAAGATGATATGCAAATCAGTATAACGTATTATATAACGTATTACATGTTATACTTGACTCAGAATCTCAAGACATAGCAATTCATTGTTTTCTACTGAAGTGACACGCAAGTTTCATTAGGCTATAATATCATCACTCCTTAATTACTGTATTAAAAACAATTCAGAGCAACCTGCCGATTCCCCCCCAATCAGTCCTCCACGTCTTTAAAAGGGGTCATAGGGTGTCAAGAACTAGTCTGTTGAAACGAGACAAAGATATGTCCAAGCTCAACATAGGTCCATACACCTGATTCCATGTCCTCACCAATCACTACTCTACTTGACAATTCTCGATACCATTTTCCCCCCTCTTCAAATTTCTGGCTACCTAGTCTCAAGGCTCATGACGAAACCGATGTTCAATAGACATATCCTTCCGACCTAACGAGAGTTACCTTATCAAGTTCGTCATAACGCGAATTGAAAACTATTCCCTTGGGCAAAACGGTGACAATAGTGATCGTGATTGATGGAGATTACCATGGGCAGTAAAACATCTGGCTAACATTGGAGAGTAAACTCTTGAAACCCGACTTAAGCTTGTGTAGCCTATGCGTTAGTGCCTGTTAGCCTGGATACCATACACATTAGGTACATATATCTAACAAGACTCTGAGACCCTCCTTACCTCTGAAGTCTTTGCCTCGATGCTGTTCTCATCCGCCGCCTTCACCTCCATAGCCTTCTTCGACTGCATCGCCTCATATGCGTCAGCTGCAAACAAAGGTGCGTGCATTTCGAGGCATTTGTTGTGGTCGGCGATGGATAGCAGGTAATCCTTAATGTTGGAGTAATCTGCCTGAAGCAAGTTGTGGCCGAGCATAGCAGATCGGCCGAGGTCACTCAGATCCCTCTTTTGCAGTCCATGCAGTGCGCCGATTCGAAGGAACCAGTTGCGAACACATACCATTGACGCATCTTCCGAGGGCACTGTGTCGATGATCGGTTGGAATGCGTATTTCCAAGAACCAGGCAGCGATGCGGAAATCTTCCTGCGCTTTAGGGTTCGGGGAGGTTCATCGTTCTTGTCATCGAGGCTAGCAGGTCTCTTGGTTCCAACGTTAGCGGAGCCGCTCGCAGCTTCAGTCTCGGCATGCTCGATGGGACTGTGGGTGCTTGAATCAGGGTTCTTGGTAGGGACCTCGATCGACACAGACGAAGGCAACTGGCCTAGCCCAGAGGTAAGTGAAGGCTGACTCTAGCTAGACTTCATGTACTCTAATGGGCTAGGCTTGACCGTGGAGGTGAGAGGAAGAGGAAGGGTAGTGGCCACAAGCGGCCTTCCATTTGTCGTCGCTTTGTGATCTTTGCATTCGGGGGGCGCCATGATGACATGAAATTAACCTAAGTTGGTTGAGTTGACTAAAGGATACAACAGTACTGTAAACTTCGTTAACGATGTTAACGATTTGGGATGATAAAGTGAGTAACCTAGTGGGTGGGATGGAATATTTGGAGAAAACGACGCACGCCTCCTCAATTTTGGGTTGGAGAAAAGAGTGCTTAACAAGTGGATTCAAAAGCCATAACCGCACGGTCGGGATTACCCCAATGCCACAAATGCACCCGTCAGGTCACTACCTACCGTACATGTACAGTACCGTACCTACAGTACCTACATAATAAGTGCCACTTTCCTACAGCGTACCTGCAGCTTGTTATTCCATAAAATTATTAGCCGACGAGAGTAAGGGGACTCCCATATGTACCGTATGCTGGTAGGCTAGTACATGTAGGTACTGCTTTAAACCCCGCAGTGGAGCTACTAGAGCCAGCTATCCAGAATCAACCAATCAAGATAATAATTTCTTTAGTGAGCTCTTGCTCGACAGAGTAGGCTACAAGGTTGATCCCCGGGTCAGCAACTCTTGCGCCGATTCGCTCTTCCACAGGTTGAAATTTGATGTGGAGTTATTTGCTTCCGCCAATCTCTTTCCCATGGCGGTACGCTCAAAAGGATAAACTTGTTTTTCTAGAACACGCATCAATTCTTTCTACAACTACTACAACCATTACTACTATTACAACAAACAGCCATCCCACTCCTTAGGTTGTTTCAATTCTGAATATAAATAGTCTATTGTAATACTACTTACATCCGGGATGTCATTTTGATCACTATTATACTCTCACCTTATCCTCTTCATAATCGTCGATCGACCAACTAAACGTTGTCGTGACAACTTGGGATACATCCCCCTTAAAACAGCCCCCCCCAAACGCCACTTACTAAGGGTCCCTTGATAGGCCCAATCGCAAAGATGGGAGGTCTTAAGGACGTTCTCTACTTCATGTTCCACCCGATTCAGCTTCGGTCGGTCGTACAATGGTAATGTTTACCTTTATCATCCAGCCATCCATCCGCTTTGATGTATACACCACTAACTCTAGGCGTCGCATTATAGGAAGCTCTGGCATGAGCCAGTTCATAGGCGCGATCCCTCAAAAGAGCCGCCCACTCTACGATCATGCTTTGAGATGCTCAACCTCACAAGTCGCAGCTTTGCCGCCGTTATTCAAGAGTTGCAACCTGAAATGCTCGTGCCCATTGCCCTTTTCTATCTTGTATTGAGAGGGTTGGACACCATCGAGGATGACATGACGCTCCCTGCTTCGACAAAAGAGCCGATGCTGCGCGAGTTCTACAAGTACCTAAAGATTGACGGCTGGACCTTCAATGGAAGCGGACCCAATGAGAAAGATCGCGAGCTTCTTGTGCATTTTGACGATGTGATCGCAGAATTGAAGAAGATAGACAAGAAATATTACGATGTCATTGAGGATATCACCATCAAGATGGGCAATGGCATGGCCGACTATGCCTTGAACGCCGAGTTTCAAGAAGGTGTTAAGACAATTCCTGAATACGAGGAGTATTGTCATTACGTCGCTGGCTTGGTTGGAGAGGGCCTGACGCGTATCTTCGTTAATGGCAATACAGCCAATCCCGCTCTGCTTGATCGCATGGAACTGTCCGAAAGCATGGGCCAATTTTTGCAGAAAACCAACATCATCCGTGATGTGCACGAAGATTTCCTAGATAAGCGAAGATTCTGGCCTAAAGATGTCTGGAGCAAGTACGTTGACAACTGGGACGATCTATTTGACCCCAAGTATCGTACACAGGCTGTCTATTGCAGCTCCGAGCTAGTCCTCAACGCCCTAAAGCATGCAGATGAGTGTTTGTTCTATATGGCTGGTATCAAGGAACAGAGCGTCTTCAACTTTGTTGCTATTCCGCAGACCATGGCCATTGCAACTCTCGAGCTCGTTTTCCAAAACCCCAAAATCTTCTACAGCCACATCAAGATTACCAAAGGGGATGCTTGCCACCTGATGATGCAGTCAACGCAAAACCTGCGAGTGGTATGCGACGTATTCAAGACATACGCAAGGAGGATAGCAAGGAAGAACGACCCAAGAGATCCTCACTATCTTGAAATTAGCATAGCTTGTGGCAAGGTGAGCCATCCTTTTCTCATATTATCAGGAGTTGAACTGGGGAATATTAACCAAACCCGACCAGATTGAACAATTCATCGAGACCCTATTCCCAACACAAGATCCCAAGAAACTGCAAGCAGTGCAGGATGCACAAGGACATGAAGGCGCTCAGAACGATTTCTGGGAGGCCTTGATGTTAGTGGGGTGTGTGGTGTTTGTGCTTCTATTCGTCTCTGCTCTAATGGTACGTAATATGTTTATATCAACATCCAATCCTGTTAAGAGAATTGACCAAGTTTAATAGCTCGGCCTGGCGTGGTACTTCGGAGCGAGATTTGATGTGATATTCGACAAAGAGGCTGCGTCAAGCCTTAAAGCCGCCGCCAAGGATGCTGTTAAGGCAACAGTAACACCCCTAACTCACGAGGAATTATAGTTGGCATAACGTTGGAATTTGTTATGTGGCGTCGTCGAGGGTATACACTAAATGCAAGTTGTATTAACAGCAGCGCTACAGAAAAGTCGCTGGCTACGCTCTCACGCTTTATGGGGTAAGGCGTTTTAAAACGTTCTGCGAGATGCGATGTGCCCTGATTAAAATCTTTACTAATACAGACTAATACCGTAATGAATGCATCTTTATACTACTACTACTACCTATCTTCTAGCCGATTTGAGCATGGGTGGGAATTTCAAAGGAAGCACGGATGTCAAATTACAGTCCAGTCTCCTCAATGACTGCGGTTGTGCCGAGAAGTGCTGATATCAAACCACTCTGACGAGGAGTACCGGGCCCATCGTGGCTCGTAGGCACATGGCGGGACTTTGAACTCGATCAATGTCTAGAGAGTTCCCCGTCATGGATCGTCAACATGAGACTCATTAGAATGTTCAGGCAAGTTGTGATAATCCTGTTTTTAGGTAAAAGGGGGACCAGGTTTTCTATTTTGTGACTGAGTGGTGACGCAATTTGGACGTAGGTGACGGTGTTCGTCATACTACGTCCAACTCGATCAAGCCTCATGGCATCAACATGACACCGACGATTAGGTTATGCATTTACTCTTCCGCCTCAGCTTCTCCACTAATTAAATGCGTTATCAACACCCATCCTGATTGTTCATTTGTGTTTTTACCTATACCTTCGTGAATGTCATAGGTCCAGCCATGTCCCGAAATGTGTGTATCACTGCCGTCGAGGGCCATACCGGCCATCTAATTGCAGACTTACTCCTTCGGCACGAGGAGTTTCCCGATATAAATAAAGTTGATTCGGTGGTGGGCTTGACTTTGCACCCTCGACACCATCACGCCAAGGAGCTTCAGTCTCTCGGAGCAAGAATCGTCCATCATGTTCCGGGACGTGAGCGCACAATGGTGAACACGCTGAAGGATACAAGATGCGATACCATTTGTCTGGTACCCCCAGCTCACAAGGACAAGTACGATATCTGCGTGGAGCTAGTCACGGCCGCCAAGAAAGCAGGTATACAGAACGTGCTGCTCATCAGCTCAGCCGGTGCCGACTACGCTGATCCGCAGCGCCAACCGCGCTTGAGGGAATTCATCGAGCTCGAGTCTCTGGTTTTGTCCGCTAAGGGAGATCCGTCAACTCCACTCGGCCACTCACCCTGCGTGATTAGGTATGGTATAATTCATGACAATGTCTTCGAGTGACACACTGACACGGGGGCCAGAGCAGGATTCTACTCCGAAAACATATTGCTTTATGCGCCGCAAGCACAGTCAGAGGGTATCATCCCGCTGCCCATCGGGAAGAGCCACAAGTTTGCCCCTGTGGCCCTCGGTGTTAGTTCCAGGACCCTAACTAAGTATATTGTCGCGTCTTGTCTCTTATGCATAATAATTTTCGTATAGGATGTTGCCCAAATGGCTGCCCACGTCCTTTCTGGTAGAGGCCAGCACGGCTTCGATGACAAACATCGCGGGCAGATGATGATTGTTACCGGTAAGTTCCGCGCAAGTGATCTACTCTTGCAAACAAACAATCACTCAGTAAACAATGGCGTATGAAATTGAATTAAACCGTGACCAATCAGGTCCGGAACTATGCGCCGGGGAAGAACTCGCAACAGCCGCAAGCACTGCTTTGGGAACCTCGATGGAGTTTGAGGACATATCACAGTAAGACCTCATCTAATTCTTTTTTCTCTGCCTCCGTTCCGTTCCCCTTTCCTCACACACACACACACACACACACACACACACACACACACACACACACACACACAAAGGAGCTCAATTAACCTCTGAGAACAAAGATCGGAGGCCAAAAGGGTCCTCAAAGCGCATGCCTCAGAGGTTGACGAGTCGGAGAGAGAGTATCTGCTCGACTACTATAGTCTCGTGCGCGAGGGTAAGACCAACTACATCTCGACGACGGCATTCCACGACGTCACGGGCCATCATCCCACGCAGCCCACCGAGTTCTTCAAGACGTACTCGGAGGAGATGAGGCCAAAGAAGAAGGTCAAGTCGAACCATTCGTAATGCGTAACAAGGGACACGAATGGATCAAGAAGGGAAATAATACTGGTGGGTAGGCGTTGGTGGCTTGGGGACGTGTTCAAGGTACACAGATGTTTCCCATTCGGCGGTCCGGGTGTCTATTGAGGAAGAGCGGCTTAGGTAGGTCTATGATGGTGACTTGGATGATTCGGAAAATAAGTCTGGGAAAAGAACCAGGTCAATTTTGAGTAAGCAAGCAGGGGCTATGCATCGCTAATGAAAATGGGGAAGAAACGGCGTTACGGTGCATTATAAAATTATTTGTCACTTCTATCAACAATACATTCATTTCGACGTTGAATTGTTTCCATGTCGTATAACTAACTACCTTCAAATGTGGTCGTCACTAATGATGACGAGGCAGGTTTCTATACTTGCGGCGGTTGTGTCACAATGCGATTTGGTAGCGTATCATCATAATAGAATGGTTAATTGGTGGCTTGTGAAAGGCCTAGTAAGTACGTCGTTTGCGTTCGAGACTGTGGCGGCCGGGCATGCTTTCGCGGCCTCTTTGCCAAGATATGTTTCATCCCTAAGTGGTCTCACGCAGTCAGGACTCGGCACATCGAAGATCTTGGCTTCAATGTCTTGTCTCATGTCTTATCTCATGTCTTGCAACGTATTGCGTAAGCTTGAGGGCCCTTTATGATGATTCCTCATCTAGACAGTACGAACGACCAGGCTGAATCTGCGTTATGTGAGTGTTCACATACTGTAATGACGTTCCAACAGGTTTGGCAATACTGCAGCCGGCTTTCTATAAATCTAGGGCTATAGTAGAATCCGGGCCTGGAGTAATATTTCGAAGTTCTTTTCTTCTGGAAGATGAGGGAATCTATTCCTAAGATTTAGTAGTGTATTAGGTAAGATCTTCTCAAATTCATATCTAAAACACCAATAGAACGTATTTGAGACTAGTAACAGTTCGATGAATTATACCGCTGAATTTAATATATACTTGGTAGGGTCATCTACCTCTTCTCAAATATACACAATAGTGTAATTATGATACTCGCTCGAACCACCGGCTCGCTTATAGGCTGTGATCATGATCGGTTCACCCCTGAGTAACACGTAATACACATCTTCTCTCTCATCGTCTCTATAATGCGTAGCCAATCATCTATATGAAGAACCACGTCTTGCGATCCGCAATCATCTTAAATTATAAATAACAATAAAGGACTGATCTTCGCTTTTTTTCTGAATTCGCTGTTTGGTATTTGACGCTCGCTAAATGCTGGTGGCAGTGTGTCCAAGGATAGTATATGTCAGGAAAGGGCGTCGGTGATGGCAGTGCTCACAACTTGAATGTGATTGCGACATAGGACCAGATGGGTATACCGTCACGCCCTTGATCATTGGTTGCCGTTGTTAGCAATAACATTGGTGGTGCCCCTGGCATTCCTTAGCACACCGGCGCCTGTAGCGGCACCGAGCTCCTTGATACGATCAGAAACCGCCGTGGCGTCAGTGAGGCCTTCGAGAGCCATAAGGTAAGCTGCCAGGCCGGCGATATGGGGTGAGGCTGCAACTATCGTTAGCCATACCCACAAGACATTTAATTCTCTCATAAGATTTAATCCGAGTCACGAAGGAGTGAGAGAAAACATACCCATGGAAGTACCGCTGAGAACTTGGCTTGCGGTATTGCTCGAAATGGATACGCTTTCCACATCCACGCCAGGGGCGTACACGTCAACGATTCTGCCGAAGTTACTGAAGCTCGCACGCTGGTCGTTGGTCTGGTCGATTGCACCAACGGTAATCGCATTGGGGCTGCTGGCTGGGGAGACGTTTGCGGCGTTCTGGGCTTCGTTTCCGGCAGCGACGACAGGGACAACTCCATTCGAAAAGAGGCGTTCGATAGCGTCGTTAACAGCTTGAGAGGCGGGACCTCCGAGCGACATGTTCATTACTGATTTACCCTTTGTGGCGTTGGACGCAACGAAATTAAGACCGTCGATCACGTCGGCGTTGGTGCCACCTCCGTTGGCATCGAGAACCTTGACGCCGACTAGCTTCACGTTCTTGGCTACTCCAAAGGTCGCGCCACCGATGGTACCCGAGACGTGAGAGCCATGACCGTTCAGATCCGTGGCCTGCTGGAAGTTAGCTTAAATGTCTTGATAGCATTTCTCCTGGCGGCGTTCCACGTAGGCAACAGCTTATAATCGTACCTTTTCTTCTTCAACAGCATTGAAACCCATCGTAGCACGGCCTTGGAAGTCCTCATGCGTAACCATGATGCCGGTGTCCACAACATAAGCAGTGATGCCTTCACCAGCCGAATCATCAAATACGTAGCCCGTTCCGTTTGCGTCGGCATGACTCAACCTAACCAGACCCGTGGGGGCGTTGCTCTGATTTATGAGACCGGACGCCTTGACGTATGTGTTGGCCTCGACATACTTGACCATGGCCTGGCTGTTGATATCGCTCATCATCAAGTCGTCAGACTCCAGGGCCATAGCGCGCCAGCCAGACATGGCGAACGTTCGAACCCTTGTAGAAAGTAACTGACCGGCCAGCCCTCGCTTGCCCAGGTTGCGCTTCTTGACTATCGTCTTGATAGACGATTGGTGTGCGTCTATCTCATCGTCGGTGAAGTTCTTGTGGTAAACCACGATGTACGAGTTAGGGACCACATCCGTTGCGTGTGGATTGCTAACGAAGGCGGCGAGCGTTGTCCCTGAGGAGGCATCTGCAGTAGGTCGCCACACATTTAAAGGATGTGCGAGTGTGCCGGTGAGGGCAAAGAGTGTGGTAAAAATTGTGGTGAGACTCGGTGCCATGTTGAATTTTTAAAGAGTTTCCCTTTTGTACCAGACAAATCAGGGGTAACAATAGGTTCGATATCGAGGAATATGTACTGATAAAGATATTGAAGAAACGAAACCAGAGGTGTTGAGATAATGTAATACAAATTTAATTCATGTGCCCTGATTGTAAATAATGTACGAATCCCTGATTCGAAGATGATATAGGAACAAATTGTTCAGTGAGTGATGTAGAATAGAATAATAGGAAGAGGGAAGAGGTGTGTGTCCAGGCTAAGTGACAAAGATGGATAAAATGCACCTTCACAGTCCACTCAATGTCCTATATTTTTCAAGGAAGTGAAGTTCCACCTAAAGAGTGAACAAGAAAAAAAAAGTGATGGATATGGCTACAAGAGAAGGAGAGGACCCGGGAAGATGGATAGTAATAAAGGAGATGAGGAACACATATATTTTTTTTTTTTCAAAAATTGACAGTTTGGTTGCATAGATATACTTCAAGGCATTAAGCCCCACAAGATGTGCACCATCAAGATCCACCCCCTACGGCATGGGGTAGCCAAACTTGTCATCCGCAATACAAGCAAGAAAGTACGGAAGAATGCTTGGAAGGGCCTCGAGATGCTCGTTTGGAGAGGACGAATTCGTAGGCCAGCGAATGAACCCTAGCTTGTAGATGGTTGGATATAGAGTCATCGTAGGCGCCAAGTACCGCCAAGTCAAACATCGAGCCCCTAGGGCGCCGCGTCGATCCACAGACAGGGGTTAGGAGCGCCTCGCGTACTCTTGTCAGTTCGTCAATCCCAAACAAAGCCCTGCTACAGGCCAGCTGGGAAAGTGCAGGGTCAACTAGATACGATCGAAGCAGGGCGTAAAAACAAATTTGCATTGACAGCGAATGTATAGTACTCCAAGTCTCGTTATTTGTTAGCAAAGCTCACCAGTCAACGTCTGTACGATCTTAATTCCCATTGTGGATACGAAGAATAACAACTAAGCTCAATATCGTACTATGAATTCGTGCAACTTAAATGATCCTTCAGGATTAAAGACAACCGATGGCGTCAAGATGTGGACTGTGAGACCGCCGTTCCTAAAAGGCGCATGAGGATGGCTGTGGCGAAGGTGGCAGTTATATGAATTCATGCCCCCTTGTACGCGTCCAAGTCATGATCATTGCAGAACACTTGTAATAGTAGTACTAGAACTGTGCTATGTACCGTAGTAGCAACCTATCCGAGGTTGTTCATGGTCCTCCGTGTCATGACTACCGTAAGCGGGAGGTGGCTCCGTAGTTGTCGGTGGTACTCCGATGATGCCTGGAAACACATGGTGTAGAGTGCACCATGTATGTACCGTAGAGGCTCCTTCTTGGCAACTATGAGGCAGTGGATCTTTTCG
The DNA here is from genome assembly GCA_002120335.1 of Hypoxylon sp. EC38. NCBI lineage: Eukaryota > Fungi > Ascomycota > Sordariomycetes > Xylariales > Hypoxylaceae > Hypoxylon > Hypoxylon sp. EC38. The sequence goes on along the minus strand of KZ111237.1, from coordinate 1,270,843 downwards.
GGGAAATTAACGATCTAGTAGCAGGGCTAAGTGGAACAGGTTCCCGAAGCTATAATGCAATACCAGACCGGTGTTGAAATAGGTATAGTGTAGATCGGAATTCTATGTACAGTAGGACTCAACAGATTGTCGATGAACCATCTATAAGGCGTGCAAGAGAAGGCTGTTCCGCGGGAGGGGGGGGCGGGGATCCAGGCAGCATGTATGTATTGAGGGAAGCAAACAGTTGCGAATGAGGAGGGAAGCTGATGATGTTCTCATGGAGTTGTCCGATGTTGCTCCACAATTGAGAAACGAGATTGAAGGTTCTACAGTACACTACGGGCCTACTGTACATACCTACATGTACGTGGTATTGTATGTAATTAGGTACCTAATGTATTAGGGATTATTGCGTTAACCCATTTAAAGCCAATGTGAAATTTCACCATGGACAACGTTTTAAGAATTATAGCATCCTATTGGCTACTTACCTAGGGTAGACCTGCAGGTTTGGGTTAAGTGAAACAGTGAACAGCTTAATACGAATCAGGTATGATCTGTGGAGTTTGAGCCGCCAGCCGCATTAGGGGTCCCTGGAGTGTGCCACAGTAGCGTATACGGTACATAGTAGTATATGTATATGTAGGTATAAATTGATGTATGTAGAAAGAAGAAGGAAAAAAAAAAACCCTTGCGATTGAATGTCGAAGTTTTTGCAGGCCTGGTAATACTACCAACACTTCACGTATCATGATCCGATATGATAATCGGTCTTTATCAATCCACAAAAGCCAACAGCCACCTCTACCGCATCCAAGGCCTCATGCATTGTCTCACATTATAATGCTTCTTAAAAACGGCAGAAAGCCATATTGGGCGCTTAACTGTCCAAGGTTAGATGTAGGATCCTATTTCAAGCCGAAGTATAGAAGCATGATGGAATCCCATTTTTAGCCTGATCCGAAAGTGAGATTTAGCAGATTCCATGCAAGCCCGGATACCTAACATATAATCTTTTACTACTCAGTAAGTATGATTTATATACATACATATATATATACGTGGAAGTATGTGACGTAATGGGTTGTTTCCCACATGACTGTCTACTTCGTCCTATTAAAGTAGTAGACGCTTTCACCAAAAGCGGTCTCGTCGGGCTGAAGATCACTTAAGTGGGACTTTGGAAAGATGGTTTGGCAGTCTGGTCAATCTTTTAAACCTCTAACCTAACCTCTGAATCTTCAATCGTAGCAAGTGGACTTTATCAATAGTAGAAAGTACTTGAGAATTATTGAGGCTGTAAATCTCCTTTGGGAGATGTAGTTCGAACTGATTCAAGAATCCGTATCTCATCCCACACAAAGCATGAGTCTTGGTCTAGCTAATCCTGTCTATTTACAGTAGGTAAATATCTGGTGGGCGAGGAGCATAAGGCATGGTTATACTATGCTTCCAACTTACATATCTTTGATAATTGCCGTAAGTCATGCCAAGCAGCATCGCGACTCATTCTAGAGTGAGATGCGACAAGAATAGGAGTGTCTCTCTTCCCCCCGCCTCTTCTTCTCCCCTCTCTCTCTCCTCTACTAAACTCAGTGGACACACTCTTGAATGGCGAAGTAAGCAGAGGCGGCAACATTGAAAAGTTGTAGAGCAGCCTAGTAAAAGACAGCCAGTCATGCAAGTAAGTATCCACTCAGGGATGCCGGGTTAAGCCATCGAATGACGATCTACTGCAAGTGCCCAATCCACTCAGAGCTTAATTACAGGCGCCAACAGGCCTAGACGCACATTCATGCGTCGTACACGTAGGTGGAATGCTAATACCACGAGGTGGCTGTGCCAAAATCGCAACTGACAAGCAATTAGTTCAAGTCAATGTCTCTTAGGTTGCATGAACATTGAAGATATAGGCCTCAACTCATGTATCTATACACCGAATACATTGAATTCCTATGTACATGTAGGTAATGCATGATTCAGTACAAAATTAGATGTAGGTATGTATCAAGAAAAGCATAGGGCGCAGGTACCTAGCATTGCATCAACGATTCAAGAAGTCCTGGGTGTTGTTAAATGAGGTAGTAACATAAAGGCAGATTTGTTGCGACAAGCAGACAATAAATAAGAGTTCAAGATAGATGCGTTTTCAGGATCCAAAACTCTTCATTTTATGGGCTATCGATAAAATAAAAAATATAGGTAAAGATAACCTACATGAATGTAAGAGGGAAGGGGAAACTACATGTATCTACATACATCCAATGGCAGCAAGATCAATTTGAAGTGTACATATTATGCGTTGTTCAAGCAGGCATGACTTGCGATAACAGTTGGTCCGCCACGGGTATCAATGCAGAAAACCTAAAGTAGGCGCTATGCATGTATGTACAATGACAGATACTTTTAACCTCGTACTAGTACGCCCCCGGTATAACCTTCAACCATGTACCTGTACCTACCAAACCCGGACGGCATGTAAATTGCTGCTAAGGCAAATGTAAAAGTCCCCTCCCCGGCAAATCTGTCCACGTTCAGTTCATTTTGCATCATCCCAAATTTGACGACTCTCGTGACTCTTGCATATCGACATCTTCAATCTCGCTATCACTTCGTTGTCACCAGTGAAAGCTCCCAAGTCGGATCAAATCAAAGAAAGTCTTTGATTACAACTCTCCGTCCGACTTGAACTTCCCATGTCATTCATCAGTCCACCACTCTAATTCTCAATTCCACTCTCAACAGCCGAAATCCTCCTTTAATTCCATCCGAGTTCTCTCGACCTCTATCGATCTCTTTGGCGCAGATTCTACCCTGAAGTCCTACCGATCCTTAGAGACGTTCGCTTACACCCCGCTCGCTTAATATAATTCGACGCGCAAAGGGATTGCCCGTGTCTCCTCCGCCTCCAACGCCCCGAGACGCGACTACGTTTCCATCAAATTTCTAGAATTCGCCTAGAAGGACGATCTCGAAGACGACACACTCGACCCTAATTACTTGGTATCAACCTTTTCCAGGCGATACACGCTCAGTGCTATTTAGGAGAAATCCCACGTAGCCCTTGTAATAGCCATTCTGTGTTCGGTCAACTTGAAAAGAGGTGGTGGACTTTTTAACATTGAACAAATATTCGGTGCCCACTCCTTTCCTCGATCGACCGCGTGTAAGATTTATCGTCAAGTCTCCATATCGCCCCTGCCCTCTTGGAAAAGAACCCGAGTCATTGCTTGGTGGTCCAACGCCTCTCCAAACCCAGGGGCTGGTTTCTACGTAGTTGGTGGTTTCTTGACAGACACATCCTGTCATGAACATACCTATCTCCTAGTGAATTAATACCTGATTTGGAAGTTAAAATGATTACCGTGGGCAGCAGGGAGCCCGCCACTTTTCATAATGGCGATGCCGCAGCTGTCAATTCATTTGAGGCCCATTCTCAGAGCCTTCACCTTCCAAGAGAGTCTTACCTACAGAGAGAGATGTCGATAGACCAAGACGAGGACGAAGACGAGGGCACAGCAACCGTCGAGTTAGCCGCTATAATGACTACTACATCCACACCTGTCACGCCTGGCCCGGCAAGTCCACCTCTCGAGCAGCCCAAGCCGAACGATTTTATACCTCCAACGCGTCCTAGTAGCACGCCGTTTCCAAATGCCCAGCAAGGCCAAACTGATATCCGCTGTTTAACATGTCAACCCGACTGCTTCGGATCGGATGATTGCATGGTCACGAGTCCTATCTCCCAACCAACAGTAGCTGAGCAAAACCCCGTCTTGACGTTGGCCCAACTGCCAGCCGAGATCCATGAATGTATTCTCGATCACATATTCGGATACCGGGTCTCTACGACATCCCCAAGTTCCCTAAACATCCCGAGTGTGAATGCCAGAAGTTGGAGTACGGCGTTAAGGCATTCGAGGAGGAAAGAACTGTCCAATCTGGCTCTTGTTTGTCCCTTATGGAGGGACTTGATCCAACAACGACTTTATCGACATATCAAGCTCAAAGCAACAGTGCATTGCAGCAACGATGTAATGGCCTTCTTTGTACGTCATCCTCACCTCCGGACATACGTCAAACATATCGAGATATGGTTCCCCGTCTTCCAGCCCAAATTCCTTCACCCAGTGGCTCCTAGCGACACCTCGCTTGCGCTGCCAACCGTCTCTCCTGAGGGAATTGCTAGCGCAACCTATGCGCTTCCAACTGACAACTCGACCTTAGAAGAAATATTCTATCTCGTGAGCATGCAGTTTCCCGAAGCACGGGTCATGACACTTGAGGGTGGAGAGAGGAAGAAAGCGCCACGAGTAAAATTCAGCTTTTCTGGACCTGCATTGGTGACTCGAGATTTGCCCGAAATTCCGTCGATTCGTACACTGATTGTTAAGGGCCAGTGGAACATTATTCGACAACCAAAGGATTGGGAAACTATCTCACGCGCATTGCCAAATCTAGAGGAGTGGCATGGCACTTATGCTAAACCGAAATCTAAGAGCTACCTTAGTATGGCGAGCACGCTTGAGTGTCTCGATCCTAAAATAACTAGTCTTAATCTCTGCCTCGAGTGTGACTATAGGAGGGAAATGACTTGTCCCCCTTACTATCTCAAGGTTTGCGAACAGCTTCATTGGTGCGAGAAGATGGCCAAGGCCGCAAGCAATCTTGAACATCTTTCCTATACGGGGCGTGTCTGTCACACCTTTTTCGATGTCCTCGCGAAATATTCAAACCCTCGTACTACTCGACTTAAGACCATTGATCTTACCGTCAAGAATTGTTGTCGACAGAATGCGCAATGGAACGAGTCGGGCTCGGGCATTACTGACATGCACTTCATAGCTGCCTTTGAGCAACTCGTACTGAGTGGTATCCGAGCTTTGGAACGTCTCAAGTCTGTAGAGCTATTGCGGATCCGATACGTAGATCTTGGTACGTGCCCCCCTCCGCCCCTTAGTTCCCAATCTATAAAGCTGACTTGCCCTAAGACTCGCCTGTCCCGCCTCTGAACCCCTATTTCATGATAAGAGACGGTTGGTGTTCCGGAGTTTGGAGCGAGGAGATCGTGGCGGAGATCAACCGTGTCCGCCCCGATATTCGATTCGAAGAGATGGTAGAGAGTTTCGGCGAGGTTGGCTATAATAAGGAAGGCCGATTGGTTATTAACCCTGACTTCCCGAAATCGAGGGTGCTCTCCCTTAAACTGGCAAATTACGCCATGCTCTCAGGTGGAATCTCGATTATATAAACGTCGACATCCCAACCGGTTCACGACGACATTCACTTGGCCTAACGACACATCTCTCCATTACTTTTTCCCTTGCAGGCATCGCCGATGGAGGAATATTGCATACTGTCCGCCCAGGGCGGCAAGGAGGCGGTTTAGTGTTTATACAGGCTAGTTCATGCGGAGTTCATACGGAAATTGGAAGTAACATAGGTTTTGCATGGCATCTAATCCTATTGCTAATAGACAGCACGGAAAATGGGGTTATTTGACTTTCAGGTTGGTCTTTAGGAGAGGAAGAACAGGATTAACTCTCAGGAGGCGAATAATACCCACTTCGGTTGTTTTGTTCTCATTGACCGGCGTATCGGGGTCTTCATTGTTATTACCTATAGGAAGAGTCTTGCATATGTCCGAAAGTGTAACATAAAACCTGCAGGCGAAAGAACCCATTCGCGAAAATTCAATTAATCTTCAATTCAGAAACCGAAAATTCAGAACGGGTGATTCCGGCTACTCAGTGATGATATATATCTACGTCTTCCCCAGGTTCAAGAAAGGCTCCATATGGTTAGGACTCTACCAAACCGCTTAAATCCAGCTCATAATGTATATCGCAGAGATTGATGTATATTTTTTTTCCAGTTCTCCGAAGGCCAGGGTAAACATTCGTCGCAGCAACTATCTGGATTCTACCCGTTCTCCGTCAGGTCGTTCCCAAGATGCAGCTGGAGGGATGAAGTTAATATGACGTATATTTCTTTCAATCACCTCAGTCTACCAGATGGAGAACATTGCCATTTTACGAGGCTATTCGCGTACAAAACCACATTATGTACAATCTTAGTTGTGTTGCTCATGGAATCACAACCTCTGAATCCTACACTTATCCCCAATAAAACCCACCTGATATAAAGAGCTACATATAGATACATGTACATTTAGTACAGCCCAGTTCCTCCTTCAGCTCTGCTTTTTGATCTTGAGCTCGGCCCTACTATCCAGGTCACCAACAATAATGCCGAGGATCCAGCAGTTGACGAGGAAGAATGCCAGAGACGCTGCCCAAAGCCCCGGGATGAATGTGCTCAAGCCAAGTAACTCCAGATTGTAAGCCTGCTGTAGCCAAAGCCCCTGTGTCGCGACCCATAGGGCGAGGGCCAAGAAGCCTAGGCGTGGGCTGCGGAGAAGCGAGGAGTTGGGTAGATATAGAGATAGAAAGACCATGTACCAGAGAAAATACTATTCCGGCAGTGTTAGATAAAGTGCTACGCGTGACATTCGGGTGGAGATACCATGTACGATAAGAACTAAGTAAAATGAGGCGTCAAAACGTACCTGACTTGTGCAGACCTTGTTAAATGTCACGAAAGCGAATGTCTGCGCCAACATAGTAGTCGAAAGGTCTCTCTTAGCCCCGACTAGGGGTATCAAGACTGTCGATAATAGCAGTTGGGGTATAAACGCCACTGACTCGATTTTAAGTGGAGCCGAGCTTGGATACGCCGAGGTAAGGTATAGTAAGATGTTGTACGGGCTGAAGTTGTGGCGGTGGTCGATCCGGGTGACGTGGTGGAGGAACGTGTGCGAAAGGAACGGCATCCCGTAGATGGCGTACATTACGAGATTCAACCCTAAAAACGTCGCCAGACTGACAAGCGCGAATGTGATGCGTTCCGGTGTGACGAACGCCACTATCTCGTCCAACACACTTATACTTTGGGTATCCTTTCGTTTCCGTTCTGTTGTCCCCGTTCTCCTGCCCATCTGCTCTGCATCCATCCACCACAAGATCGCCGGTGCGTAGATGAACGGGTAGATCTTGAAATGGACACCCAACCCCAACAGCACTCCCGCTAGCACGATCCTCTTCTCGAGAACAGCCCACAGCAAAGCCATAACAAGCACACCCAGAAGCCCCTCCGAGCTGCCTCTCGTGCTAATCGTAGCCACCATTGGATTCAGCAACCAAATACTTGCGTACCTACACGCGCGATCCACAGACATGCATACGTGCGGTCCCCGCAGCACCAGGATGATCAAATAGCCAGCTAGCAAATCCGCGGCCGCAAACAGAGCCTTGCCGAACGAGAACCAGAATGGCCCCTGCCATGTCGTCGGGTACAGGAGCCAGGCCAGCAAGGGCGTGTACCGGTAGGTCTCACGCGTATAGGGCGAGGCCGACGCGGACGCGAAGGTGAAGCGCGCGGCATCTGTGAATACCAGATAGTCGATGTCAGTATACTTAAGCGGTGAGTTGGCGTCTTGCCATAGCCCGTACAAGAGCATCGCAACGCGGAGGATGGTTGCCGCTATGAAGAGCGGGAGCGGCCGCGAGATGACAGATGTAAGTTGGAACGCCATCTTCTCGAAATATATTTGCTATCGGCCTCTTTCTCTCTGTGCTTTTTCCTCTTTCAGTGTCGCCAAGCTCTACCTTTAGAATAGATAGACAAGAAATAAGTGATCCAGCACTTGCGAGACCGAAATGAGTCTTACTCGAGACCTGTTTAGGCTTCGTTTTCTAATATGAGACTCAAACATCCATTGAGCCAAAACATAGCTCGCGTATACACTAAGGATGAACACCAACAAATACGAACATCTGCGAAAATGCACTTTATAGTTCAAAAATACACGATCAGGTGACATCGAAATGAGACTCACGACACGTGCTTGTTATTAACAGCGGTGTTTCCTCGGGTAAACAGACGAGGCCAGTGACAGCTGCCACCAGATGGCGAGTTACTTGGACTGTGATAAACTAAGCTCCACGGCGATTGCAAAATGACATTGAACCATCGTCATAACTCAGAATGGCCGAAGTAGTTATCCCCCAGAACCGGAACCGCACCATGGGAGGCGTGAAGAGAGACCACCAAGGCAAAGAGAAGGCGGCGGACAACAGAACCGCCAAAGATGTGCCTCGTAATGCCTATACATCCATGTTCGAGTCTTTTCGAGACGAGTTGGATGAGCATCACGGTCGTCGCATGAAGATTGGAAAGGTCTCCCGAGATGTCACGGCACTTAGTAAGAAGATGTGAGGTTTTTTTTAATTTAGCGTGTATATATATATATATCTCCTCGAGCTAGGTAATCACTGACAGTGTAATAGTATATTTTCATTGCAACGGCATGTATTATTTTTTTTCTTCTTACGCTACTATCGGCACTTAGATCACATGTAGCTCATGGCGACTATGTAGTGTCCGCAAACTAAACCAGCCGCTGCCAGCTCGCATTCAAGCTGATGTCGAAGAACGGTTAAAGGAGATAGCAGGTCACCTTGTCACGATTGAGGGGGATGTGGCTGGTATGAACCGTTATCGTTACCCCCTAATCTGCTTGGAGGAATTCGTCGAAGCAGTGTCATTCTCCCACTACCTCCAACACCAGAAGCTCATCACGCCCTCTGAGACGCAAGAGGCGCTCCCGGCTCAGATAACCTTGACGCCTTCAGACTATGTATTTGGTATATTCGATCTCACCGGTGAGATGATGCGCTTCGCGACCGCTGCTACCGCGTTGAGCGGGAGTATGCCGGGGCTCAGTTCCGAGAGCTTTAACAATCGAACGATATTGACAGACATGCAGGAGATCAGCTCCCTGCTGCAGATCTGCCCGACCGTTGGCGGTAAGCCGGGTATCTACTCCAAGAAGTCGAGCATTATGATCGAGCAGGTGCGCAAGGTGGAGAGACTTGGATATGGCATCACGGTACGGGGAAATGAACGGCCGAAGGGCTGGATGCCGGACATGAACGAGTCCGGAGGAGGTGATGGGGACCTGGAGGATGTCTCCATGGATTGAGACATCCTCGCTGGGCTTTCCTCCTATTTACGTAACAGCCAGGAAGGTTAATATTCTTAATGACTTCTCTCCAGCCAGCCGAACGAGGCCTTGAATTTCTCAAGAATTGGCTCTCTACGCTTCCGCCTGTTTGAGAAAGGGTCTTGTTCTGTGTTTATGAAGAAAAAGGGTAGAGGTTCTCCATCAAACCTCCCCTCAATCTCGTACGAAAATTTTTTTCCTGACTGCTTTATCAGAGCGTGTCAGTTAGTCACCTACAGAGATGTTGTTATAATGGAACTACTAGGATATACAGTATTTATGATACTAAGAGTTACATTGAATAGTAAATATTCTCCTGGGTATTAAGATTCCTCGTAGTGTTATGAGCATATGTCCACCCTTACACGGATCTTGACTTGTGTCGGTCAAACTAACGTGGTCATAAAACTCCGACCCAATACGACTAAGGTCAACCCCAAGCAAGGATCGCCAACTACCGTGTAGTTAGATAGGGTTTGGCTCCCATCTTACATACCGTAGTATTATCCCATAACACAACAGTTCTCGGTAAAGTCCGCGGCTAGTGTTTTGCTAACCAACCGGTAAGGGATAGCATGTTAGAGCCGTCCAGGCCAGAACATTCGACTGTCATTTCAATACAGGCTTTCAAATAAGGAGCTTCGAACGAATCTATTTCATTCCTTCCAAGTCAAGATATAGGAGATCTAATTGCTCAATGCGTCCCACCTTTTATGCAACTATTTATGAGCTATTCCAATAGAGTCCAAGTACGTTAAAGCTGAGCCTCCTCTAGAGCCTCGAAAAATTGAAACTTCTAAATTCGCAAAATTTGCCCCAATCAGGTACTCTTATCTCTCACCGAGATTAAGAGGTAGCTGTAACATTAATAGTCATTCAGACTTGAGATATACGGATTGTCGGTCGATTCTCAGGGGCCCCAGGGGTTGGCCGGTTAAATTGCCGAAAGCCTAGATCTCAATACAGATAGGCGTTACAGTAGCCCGAAGCGGCATGGCCGGACAATATTCAGCAATGGAATTCCCTTGACAAAGAATCGACACGAACTACGATATGTGCTGTCTTCCCTTACTTGATCCAAGACTAGACCTACATACCACGTGCCTATAAATCACAAGAAGTCGAATATCCCTTTAATCATTTGATCAGTTGATTATTTCTTTTCTTTTCTTTTCTTTTTTTTCCCCAGACTGGCAATGCTGTAACACAACGGGCGCTCGGGTAGTAATGGTCACCACGTCAAAGGGAACCGGCATACACGATTGGCCAAAGAGATTTGATCACGAGGTTCTAAGTACATGTATACGGCACTCCAAATACCCGGTTCTGGAGCTGAGCGGCATATACTTTCTCTTTGTTTGCGATGTGGCAGCCTATAAGTTGGAGCTTAGTTTCACCTAGGACTAGCTAGACCTTAAAGATGAGGCTCAAGCCACGTGTTGGACAGTTGCAAACCACATCGGTAGGTCGGCAAGTCACGTAAATATTTGTTTTTGGCTTGCTCGCTTGCAAACCGAGAATATAATCGTTTCTAGCTATATAAAAATGAATCATCGTTTAAACAAACGCCGAATATTAGTATGGTAGCGTGTGTAGAGTTTGCCTAGGTCAATGTTCGTTTAAGGCATGTCACAACTCCCCCAGGTAGGGAGCGTTATCCCGTCGTCTAGATTGAGGTCTCATCCCGAACACAGATAACCATTTTTTGAAAATCGAATAGATATTTCGTGGAGAGACAAAACGTACCTATGTTTCGTATATGGGAAGCTGAGCGTCTTTATGAGATGGTATCTAGCTAACGGCGAGGAATACTATGTATGTATTTGGGAATACTTCGTGTTCTGCTACATTTCGGATTGAAGCCTTAGTAGATCATCTTCAATAAGTGACACGTCGCTTGCGCTAGATCTCATTGAAATTCGAAGGTTACAATAGGATCATCTCCGGAATCAATGGGTTAAACAAATACACTAGCTACATACCATGTAACCGTTTAGTACGATTTAATGAGGAACATCATCTATTTTGGGACCTTGGGACCAACCTTGGGACCATGTATGGGTCGGACAGGGAAAGAAAAATTGAGTTTCCCCGAATGTTACTTTGTAATACCCCGAGATTGCATTAAGCGAACCTTGCAATGGTTTAAATGGGCTATTAGGTCGGATTACCTTAACGCCTAAATCCGTACACCCATACTTCATTACGTAATAATACCTTAAAATCTTTTAGCTTTTTAATTAAATCATATTATTTTTATTAATAATAATCCTTATAAAAAATATTAATAAATTATATTAAAATTATATTAAGTTTTATTTTATAACTTTTAATATTTTTTTTTTTTAAGGTTTTAATTTTTAAAGTTATTTATTACTTATAATTATATTAAAATTAAGTTATATTTAAAATTAAATTAAAATACTTACGTTTTAATTTTTTAAGGGGATTATAACTAATGAAAAGAATAAAATTATAAACTTATTAAAGTTTAATTTTAATATAGTTTTAAAGCGTTTTTAATAATAACTTACCATTTATATCTTCGTGATTTTTTTTATTTTTATTTTTAATTTAAACTTTTTAATTATAATGTTAATTAATATTATATAAAGATTTAATAAAAATAATTTCTTATTAATCTTATAAAATATTATAAGAGCTTTTATATAAGGATATAAAATTTATAAGTTTTTTATAAAAAAGGTTATTTTAAATTAAAAATGTATATAATTTATTTATAAATTGTTAATATTATTATTTAATTAAATAAAGCCTAATATAATTTACTACTTTATATTTAAGTTTAAATAAAAAGTAATTTAAAATTAATCTTTTATAAAATTTTTATGGCTTTTTTTACCATTAAACTTATAGCCTAATTAAAGGGATTAAAATTTAAAAAGAATTTTATCTTAATTTAATCTTATAATTAACCTTATTTAATTTATTAGTAATCTTTTATTGTTATTAAGGGGTTAATATGCTAGGATTAAAAATATTTAAAGTTTAATAATAATAATTAAAATGGGAATATAAAATAGTTTTATAAAATATAATTACTTAAATATAAAACTAATAATATAATAAAATAAAATATATTTAATAAATTAAAGGAAATACTAGTTAAAATAATTATAGAACTTATTATTATATTAGTTATAAAAATTAATATAAATACGTTTTTAGGATAAGCTTTATAAAAAGGTATATATTATAACCTTATATTTTTAAGTAAAATAAATAAGGGGTAAAAAAGTTAGGTTTTTAATTTATAATTAGTATAATTAAAAATAAATTTAAAAGGATTAAACCTAGGCTTATAATTAAAATAAAATTAACGTCATTTATTAAATATAATAAATTAATATATAACATTAGGAAAGAAAAGTTAATATATACTTATAATAAAAGGGTTATTACTTAAATAAGTATATTTATATATTAGCCATAATTATTTTTATATGGTTAATTAGCTTATAACCTTAATAAGAAAAAGTTAAAAAAAAAAAAAAAGGGAAGTCATTTTTAATTTAATTTTAAAATAATTTTAAACTATACTTATCTTAACCATTATAAATGTAATATAAGTGTTGCTAAAGTTAAAAATAGTTAATATAAGTTTTTAAAAAGGTTTTATTAAAATAAACCATATTAACATTTTAAAATACTTAGTTATATATTAAATTAATATTAATAATAATAAAGTAACTAAGTAAATTAATAAATATAATTTTAAATTAATTTAAAAATATATTTATATATATAGTATAACTTAAGTTACTAGCTAAAAAGATTTTAATATAACCATTAAATTAACTTTAATTAATTATTTAAGGAAGGAAAGTATAAGTAATTAAATATATATATAATAAATTAATAGCTTAGGTTAATACCACCTAAGTTTAATTAGAAATTAATTTTAAATTATACTTAATAAAAGAAATATACTTAAGAGGTAAAACCTTAAATTAATATTTAAAATAAGCCTTATATAATATTAATAATAATTAATAATAAAATAAGTTAAAAACATCCTTATTATATAAAACTTAATTTCATTTATAATAAAAGGTAAAATAACATATAAAGCATTTTTTAAAAATAAATTTAATATAATATTAATTTAATCATATTTAAATTATTAACTTATTAATATTTAATTAGTTATAAAAAGTTATGGTATTAAAAATAATGGTAGTTATTTATATATTCTAATATAAATAAAATTAAACAAGGCTTAAAACTATTTTAAGATTATATTTAAATTAAAGCCAATTTAATTAAATATATATGTAAAAATAAAAAAGTTAAAAAAATATTTACTTCCTTAAAAGTGATTATATATTTAATATTAAATATAAGTAATAAATTACGCCATAAATACTATAAATACCTTAACGCATTAAAAATATATAAATATTATATGAAAATTATGTAAAGATTATATAAAAGTTATTTAAGTAATTTAAAATTACCTTAAATCTAATATATAATTACTTATACCTAACTTTTTAAGTAATATTACCTTCTTTTCATTTAATATATAAGCTTTTCTTTTTTAATAAATCTAAGTTTGTTTTTTAATTATTCTTTTATATAATTCTATTATTCTTCTTTCCTTTTTTATAAGTTAAGCTTTAAAAATCCTTTTATCTAAATGGCTTTACTTATGTTAATTTAAATGTAATATAATTTTAAATTATATTAAAATTATTCCTTCCTTAAAGCTACCCTATAATATTTATAAAAGCTTACTTAATAAGGGTATCCCAATTTTTACATTTTATATAAACAATTATAAATTATATTTAAAATATTCCTTTTAAATATTTTAAGTTATAAAATATAAAAGTTATGGGAGTTAAAGCTTAAATAAGCTTATCCTTATAAACTAATTTTAAATTAAATTTAAATTATTATTCCTTTATAATTTATTAAAGCTAAGCTATTAATAAATATTTATTTATTAATTCGAAAACATACTAAGCTTATTTTTAATTAATATAATATATTTATTTTTATAAAACAGGTTTTTATTATTAGCTTATTATAATAGATTGTTAACTTTTAATAGTAATTTTAAACCTAATTTAATTAATTCTAAAATAATATTAATACTATTAAAAAGATTTAAAAAATTAAAAGAAAATAATAAATTTTACTCTTTCCTATTTACTTATTTATAATAATTTTTAACTAGTAAAATATTAAATTAATATTCATTTAAATATAACATTATCTTAACTATAATATAAATATAAGGTAATTTTAACTTACTCCATTTTTTTATTTTATGTATAAAATATGTTTTCGTAAATATATTTTTCTATTTATAATAAATTTTAAACTTTTTAAATAATATTAGCCATTCTTTACAATTATTAATAAACTTATAAAAATTAGGTAATAATTAGTTAAAAATTATCCTATGGTTAGCCTAATATAAAACCTATAATTTTATAGCCATTAATAATAAAATAGATTATTTAATAAAGTTATTAATTATAAAATACTTACTTTTATTAATGTTAATATACTTTAAAGCGTTTAATTAATCTATAAGATTAATTTTAAAGCAAATTTAATATAAACCCCTTTAAAGTTAATTTAACAATTTATTTACTTATTAATTAATAATATTTATAAAATATTAACTTTATTTATTTAATAATTAAGTTAAAATTAATATAAGAATAATTTACTTATTTAAATAAAGCTTAACTATTATATTAATTATTTTAATTAGATAAGCCTATAATAATAAGCTAAAAATTTAATTTAAAAATTTACTTAAGTCGTAATTAAGGAATTTACTTTAAAATTTACATTATAAATAAATCTTATAAAATATTATAATATATTATAAGTGATCTTTCCATAATTTAAAACTATTTAAGTTTAAAATTAATTAACAATTTAATCCTAAAATAGTTTAAAGTTATTACTATATACCTACCCATTAAATAATACCCTAACTTATATATTTATTTTTTACACATATTTAAAGTAATAATATAAATAAAGATGTTAGCTTATTTTTAATATATTTTATATATATACTTAAAACACACTAAAGTTTTAAATATAATTCTAAACTAATAAAACATATAGCTAAATAGTTAATAATATAAGTTTATTATTTCTTAATTAAAAAATATATATATAAAGATTTTAATTTTTATAAATAGTTAACATTAATATTTATAAATGAAAGATAATTAGCTTAAAATTATACCATATATTCTTTTATTTTAATTAATAATTAAATATAAATTAATCTTCCTATAAACCATTTTAAAAGATAAATTCATTTAAATATAAATATAATCCTAAAATACTTCCGTTTATTTCTTTATTATATAAATAACAAAATATTTACTAATATTTTTTTTCACCCCTAAATAAGATATTTCTTAAATTTAATACTTATCCTTAAGCTATTTTAAGTTTAATTTAAATTCTTATTAAACTTTAATAAAAGCAATCCTTATAAAATATTATAAAAGCCTTTCTTTTTAAATAATAATGTTTATAATATACTCTATATTAAATGCTTAATAAATCCCTTAAAGCTTATTTATACCAAATTTTTAATATAATTAATAATAACCTAGTTTTATTTAAAAGTAAGTTAAAATTAAATTTAATATTATCTTTACCTAGCCAATATAAAATTCCTACCTATTATAAGTTTTAATAGCTTATAATTTTTAAATATTTTTATAAGCTTTTACTTAATATTAATAGGTAATTTTATTAATAATAATAAATAATGTATATACGATTTATAAACAATAAAAATTATAAATAAAAACATTTTAAAATTATATGAAATATACACATTATAATGGATATTATAAGGTTTATAAAATACCTTCTTAACTTTTTATATATGATCGTAATTATAATTTAAAAGCTTAATTATAATATATCTTATAAATGAATAAAAATTTAGTTGAAATAAGTTTAATAACTTATTAATATATAATAACTAAAGAAAAATAAGATTAATATAACTAATACTATTTTTAATAAATATAGTAAAATGATAAGGTTCTATATTATAGCTTAATAAATATTTAATAAAAAATATTTATATAAATATATTAGAACTGTTAAAAGTATTTAAATAATTAAATACATTTAATTTAACCTTAACTTACCCTATTATATTTAAAAATGTATAATACTTTTTATTTATAAATATTCCCATAATAATTTAAGATATAAGAAAATTAAAGAGATTTTTAATAAAGGTAAGAAATTATATAAAATAGTTTATAGCTAAATAAAATCTTATCTTAAATAAAATTAAATTTAGGGGTTTTATTTACGTAAGCGTTTTATCTTATAGTTTATCTATTAATAATTTTTTCTTTTCGTTTTAAAAGTACTTTTAATATAATAAACCAAGCTTAATAATATTTATTTAATTAAATTTAAGATTATATTTAAATAAGATTTTATTATAATTTATAAATATCTTTAAATTTACATATTTATAATGGTGGATCCTAATATAAATATACCATTAATAATACACCTAATATTAATTCTTAAATCCCCTATTAATATTAGTATAAATTTTATTTATTATCTCCCTTAGATTAATTTAGGATTGATTTAAAGGTAATATCCTAAGATTTATATTTATAATAATAATTAGAGAATATTTATTTTAAAACTTCCTTATTATTTAAAATAAAATTAATTATATAATGATAATTAATTAATAAAATAATAGTTTATAAATAGTTTAAATATTTATTTTAAATATTATATTTATAATAAGCTTTTAAAATCCCTTTTCTTTAACCTTATTATCTATACTCTTTATTTCCCATAAATAAAATCTTAAATTAACCTTAATAAAGTATATAATCTTATCGGGTTAAGTATTAAAATAAGTTAACATATTTAAATAATCTTATATTTTTAATGTATTAATATTATATTTTTTAAATAAAGAAATAATAACCCTAAATAAGCAGGTAATTATTTAAATTAATCATTAATATAAATTGGATATAAGCTTAATAATTATATAATTTAAAATTATATTAAGATTAATTTTTTAATATATTAGATTTATTAAAAGTTAATTATATATATTTTAAATCCATTTTTAATTAAAATCTTTAAGGAAAGGATTTGAATTTTCCTTTTCTTCCTTATTAGGTATCTTTATATTATTTTAAATGAAGTTTAAGTAGGCTTTTTTAATTTATTTATTCTTAATATTATTCCATCACGTTATAATAATTTATTAATAATTTTCTAACTTCTTTTCTTTTTTAATAAGTTTTTATTATTATTTTTCAAAGGCAAAAAAGTGTTTCTCCTAAATATAATTAAGGCCTAATAAGTAAATAATTTGGTTAATATAAGTTTAAACTTAATCTAATTTCTTTATTATTTTAATTATAATTAAATTTATATATAAGTATATATAAATTTAATAGGGGTTTTTTTTTCTTCTATTAAAGTTTATTTCTTTTTATAAGGTAAATACTTATTCCCTCATATAAAAAGATTAAAAATATCTTATTATTTAATACCTTAATTTATTAAAAATTTACCCTAGCTAGGTAATTTAATAATTAAGTTAGAAATTAGCTTTATAATATCTTTTAATGATTAAATATTTAAATAGTATAATATATGGCTTTTATTAAAGATTTTCACTAATTTTTATAATCTATAAATCAATTTTAAATTAATTTTACTTTAACCATAAGATTACCAGATTTTTTATTATTAATAAAAATTAACTTAAGCTAAGCTAAGCTATTTTTTATCTTATTAAGTAATATTAAATTAACAAATTAAAAGGCTAAAAATATTTCCTTAATAAGAATTTTAATAAAAAGTAAATATAAGTGATTTAAAGTTAATTATAAACTTAAATAACGTAATTAATTAATTTTAAAATAATGTAAGAAAATTACTTTAATTATATATATAAAAGAGGTTTTTTAAAGTATGTAATTTTTAAGGTTAAGGATTATATTATTAACATTTATTATATTAAAGGTTAATTTAAATTTCCTATTTTAAAGGTAAAAAGGTTTTATAATAAAAATAATATTAAATAAATTTATATATATAGTAAATTATATAAACTATAATTTAATAAAAACACAATTTAATTTATAAATTAGCATTAATTAACTTTTAATATGGCTTAATAATTATTAGGTTTCTTATCCCTTATCCTTTTAAATATTATATTACCGTTTATTTTTCCTTATAATAATTAATATTAATAATATATTATCCTAAAAATTATTATTTAAAAAAAGTTTTAATTAAAATATTTAATTCTTATTACCATCCCTCTTCCTTATTATAAAAATTTTTAAAAATATATTCCCCTTTTTAATTATTAAGTTTTTTATATTTTATATCATTAATTTAATATATATAGCTTTAATATATTATAAATTTAACCTTAGTTTTTAAGTTAAATAAGTAAGGCCAAAATTTTTGCCTTTAATAATGGTAATAACTTTAATAGAAATTAATTTTATTAAATCCTTTCATTTAATTTCTTTAATTTAACCTTTTTTATAGGTTTTTTTTTATAAATATAATTGATAATATTAAGAGGGAGATATTAAGATTGGCTTTAAGTAAGGTATTAAAAAAGGTATTGAAAAAAGCATTTTAAGAAGGAAGTTTGGTGAAAATATAAATAGTATTATTTTATATAATAAGGGGGTAAAGTATTTAAATTATTAGGTTTTTTACCTTAGTTAGGGGAATTATATTAATTAAGCTTATATATAAAATATTTAATAGCGATAACTTATATTAACTTATTAAAACCTTTATTATAAATATATTAGAAAATATTATAGCTTATAAAATTAGTGTATAACGGCTAAGGTTTTTATATAATATAATTAAAGGAAAATATATAAATAAATAAGTAATTAAATATAAGGTAATATTAAATTAAAAAAGTAATAATATAAATATTAATTTATCTTAATTTATATTAAAAATATTTTAAGCTTTTTTCCTATTATAATTAAACTTATATTCGTAATTATTTTTAAATATTTTATATTTTAATTAGTTTTAATACTATATTGTTAAATATTAATTATTTAATTTTATATAGTTTTTTCAAAGTATAATTCCATTTAAACATTATTTGGGAAATATCTTTAATTTATAAATATTATATATAAATATTTTTATTATATATTTAATAAGGATTAATATAATTATTATAATTTTTACTTTTTACTTTACCACTTTTTAATTATTAATATTATAAATTAATAAGAGGAGAAAAAATATAAATATATTAAGTAATAAATTAATTATATAAATTAATTAAATATAATATTTATTAACTATCTTATTAATTAATATATTAACTAGTTTATTAATCATTATAATTAAAATATACTTTAAACTTTATTCTCTTATATACCTTCTTTTTTTAATCTTACTAATATAAAATAATATATAAGATATACCAATTAATTAATTATAATATTTATAAGCTTATTTATTATTTATTATAATTTAATTATATCCCTAAATTTATTTATTATTATATCTTTTATTATATTTATAAGTAAAAGATATATTAATAATAAATTAAAACCATATCTTTTTAACTTTAACAAATCTATATTAATAATAAAAAATATATTAAATATAATATATAGTAATATTATAAATGATATTAATAAATATTATATAAGTATTTAAATGGGATATAAATAATTTAATATTAAAAAGAATTATAAAAACTATAAAAGCCAAATTAACCACCCCTTTTTATAAAGTTAATTAACATCCTAGGTATATAATATATTCCTTAAAAACCCCTTCTTAACCATTGAAATAATTAAACAAAGTAAAGATTTAAATAATAATTTATTTTAGGAGGATCCTTTTTTTTCACAAAGCTAATTAATATTTTAGGTATATAACGTACCCCTTAAGCCCCCTTTATTAACCATTAGAATAATTAAATAAAGTAAAGATTTGGATGATAATTTATTTTAAAAGGATTTTCCTTTTTTATAAAGTTAATTAATATTTTAGGTATATAACATATTTCTTAAACCTTCCTTATTAGTTATTAAAATAATTAAATAAAGTAAGGATTTAAATAATAATTTGTTTTAAGAAAAATTAACCTTTTCCAAATTTTATAATTATACCTTATAATTAAAAATAATATAAATATTAGAAAAATAATTAAGATAATAATTAAAGTAATAATTATGCTTTAAATATTATACTCTTAATTTATTAACACCATTATTACCAATCCTAAGCCATAATAATTAATCTTTATTAAATAATAGCCTTACCATTTTATTATAAGTTTGAGGAATATTTTAAAATTTTACTTTATCTTAAAAATAGGATATAATAATAAGTATAATATTATTTCTTTATTTTTTTTCTATCCCATTTAATATTTAAATTATTATTAATATTATTTCTTAAGAATTCTTTATCTATTAGTTTTTTTATACTTTTTTAAACATTTAGTTTTATAAATTTTAATAGGGGTAATATTTTTAATTTTATAT
Source organism: Hypoxylon sp. EC38 (assembly GCA_002120335.1). Classification (NCBI taxonomy): domain Eukaryota; kingdom Fungi; phylum Ascomycota; class Sordariomycetes; order Xylariales; family Hypoxylaceae; genus Hypoxylon; species Hypoxylon sp. EC38. Next base: position 1,250,230 of record KZ111237.1, on the reverse strand, counting down.
CTTTATTAATATTATTAAAAGAATATTTTTTTATATAAGAAAAAAATCTCTTTAAATAAAAAGGGAAAAATCATAAATAAAAGAAGTTAATTACTTTATAAAAAAATTAAACTAATATTAATATAAGGAATATATTATAACCTAATTATGCCTAATTATTAGTTTTTTAAATAAAAAAATCTAATACTCTTAATGATAGTTTAAGTCTTATTAAATTATTTATAATTATAAATCAAACCCTTATTAAAGTAAGTACTAAGCTTACTATATTAAAAAAAAGGTGTGATATATTAATAAAGAATATTATAAGGCTGGATATATAAGTAAATTTAATTAGTTAAGGTAAAATATTAAAGGCCTTTTCATTTATTAGTATTATTTTTAAGCCTATTAACAACAATTATTTTAAAATAATAGGTAGTTTATTTCTTTTATTACTTATTATTAATTATATCCCATGTTATAATATAACCATTAAGAAGTGGAAGGTTTATAAAGTATTAATTAAATCTATTAATTTATTTAATAGAAATAACATTAAAATTTATAAATATAATATTTATTAATGGTTAAATTTTTATAAGTGAAAATTTATATTAGAAGATTAGTTTATAAATACTTATATAATATTTTTTTATTATAAATTGGTTTTAATAAAGGTAAAAAGAAAGTATATATTTAATTATAATATTATAGTTAATATAAAATGAAATGATAAATATTTATAATAGTAAACTAGAAATAATCTTATATTTTTAATCTTTTAAGTTTAAAGGTAATATATAAATATATTTTTTATTATTAAAACTTAAAAGTTAAAAAAATAATAATATCTTTAAAGGTTTTAATAGGTTTAATGGATAAAATATTGGTTTTTTTTTTCGAATTTTATAATATTAAATTTTAATAATATCTTATATTATTAAATGTGGAAAGTAATAAGCTATTACCATTAATTATATATAAATATAAGGTTTTTATAAAAATATTTAAATAACTTTATTAATATTAGGTATATATAATTAAGGCTTATATCCTTTAAAAAAGCTATTTAAGGCAATTTTAATAATATAAGTTTTATTTTAATACACTTTTTTTTAGGTATTAAAATTAGTTAAAAAGGTAGGTAGTAGTTAAAAGTTTTATATTATATAGTGTCTTTAATTGGTATAATATATATTAAATTAAATTAATTAGATTAGATTAATATAAGGCTTTAGTTATTATCCACTTTTTTATTTAATTTATATAGCTAAAAATAAATGTATTAAAATAATATTTATATTATTAAAATTGTTTTAATTGGTTTTTTTAAAGGATAGAAATCTTAATTAAATAAATATTATATTGCTTAAGTTATTTATAATCTTGTATGGCTCTTTAAAAAGGATTTAAAATGTTATATAATTGGTGGTAATTGTTTACCACTTTTCGAATTTGGTAATATAGGGTATTATTAAAATAATAAAACTTTTTTTTTTTTTTAAGCGTTGTTATTTAAGTAACTTTTTTTAGAAATAAAATCCTTAAGTTTTTTTATTTTTAAAAGAAAATAAGTTAAATTAAAAGTGGTTAGTATATTTAATAATATATTTTAATTGTATGATATTTATTATAACTAATTAAATATTTTATAATAAATAACTTATTATTAGGAATATTTATAATTCGTTTTAAGGCTTAATATAATGATAAGATTATAATTTATTAGTAGGAATATTAATAATTTGGTTTAAGGCTTAACCTTATAAATATAATTTTTATTTAAAATATTTTATTATATTTTATAATATTATCGTTTTTAAATGAATTAAATATTATTATTATTATTAAAGCTTATTTTTAAATAATATTATTATTAAGTTTATTATAAAGATAAAGTTTAAAAATGCTTTTTATTATATTTAACTTTTTAATAATTTTTAAAAGATTAAGCTTTAATTATTAGTTAAAATTTACTATCTTAGTTATACCCCATTAGCTTTATTAATTATTCTTTAAGCTTTTAATGATAGTATATTTTTATATAGTATGGTTTATATTATATATTATATTATTTTTGGTAATGTATGAATAAATAATAAAGGTTATAATGTTTTAAATTATATAAGATTATTTTTATTTATATCGTTTAATTTTAAAGATATATAATATATACTTAAGAATTATATGGTTTTGGTTGGTATTTATTATCTTTATTATCCTAATTATAAGAAAAGTTAAAGCAAATATTCTATTTATTTTATTAAATTATTAATGTTTATTAATAAGAAAGTTATATCCTATTATACCTTATTTTAATTAATAGAAGTTTTTAAATAAATTACTAAAATTTTAGAAAGATTTATATTTTAATATTCTAGTGGTTAACATTTTTATATTTAATATTACTAGCGTATTTGTTATTATAATAGTTATTTAAGTTTTTTTAGTATATAATTTTAATTATATCCCTTGTCTTTTTATAGGTTAAATTAATATCTTTAAATTAAGTTATATTTTCCTTTAGATAATAAAAACCTTTATTAAAAGAAATAATATATAATGGTTTATTATTTTATTAAATAAAAATATATTTATATATTTATATTTAGGAAATTTTATTTTTTTTATAAGAATATTTATATTTTTTAAGATTTGAATATTATTATTTTTATCCTTAAGTTTAACTTTAAGAATAAAAAACGCTTATACCTGGCTTATTATATATTAAACCTTTTGGGAAAGTTTGTTAATTTTAATATAGAAATTTATTTATTATATTATAATATTTTTATTTTATTTATTAAATATCCTCTTAAATTTCTTTTCGCCTAGTTTAATTAGTTTTTATTTATTAATACTATTATTATATTCTTTATAAATAATGATGGTAAGATTTAGTATTTTATATTTTTTTAAGATATAAATAAAGATAAAATGATTAAATAAATATTCCTACTTTAGTCACTTCTTTAATTATTTAGTAAAGTAATTAATAATTAAATTAAGGGTATTATAGGTAAGAAGTATAATCGTTAAGACTTTAAAGTTATTTAGGATATTAAAGTTTTAAACGTGAATAATGTTACTTTTAATATTAGTAATAATAATAATAATACCCTTAATATTAGTAACCTTAATATTAATAATGTTAATATTAGTAATTTTAATATTAATAAGGGTAATGTTAATAAGCTTAATATTAATAAGGGTAATGTTATAAACTTTATTTATTTAATTTGTATTAATTAAATAAAATGTTTTAATAATAATACCAAATTTAGGGATTATAATTTTAATTTACATTCCTCTTATAACCTCTTTAACAACCTTTTAAATGATTTAAACTTCCCTTATAAAAAGTTTTAATTTTCGTTAATAAGTAAGGATAATGTTACAAAGATTTGTTATTTACACTTATAATTAAAATTTAATAAGAATAAATTTATTTCTATTAGAAATTAATTATCTTTTAAATAAAACGGTTAGTTTAAGTATAAATCTAAGCCTAAAGTTCTTTATATTTCTATTTTAAATTAAAAAAAGGATAGTAAAGGTAATATGTTTTTTCTTAATTAAATATTAAGATGGAAATTTTAATAAGTTTATATTATTACTTTTATAAGAGGTATTATAATATATATAAGGATTTATTATATAAGATAATTTAATAGGATAATAATTAAAATAATATGATAAAGGTTATATGTAAAGTAAAATAAGGTAAAATAAATTTATATTTATAAATAGTGTTTAATTAAATTTAAGCTTTATAATTAAAGTATTATATAGTTTATATAAATATTTAAGTTAAAAGTTTTTAAGCTTTTAACCTTTTTTATTTTATAATTAAATCTTTTTTAAACTTTTAATACCTTAATCTTACTAAGTTATACTTATAAAAAGAAAAAATTGGTAAATAATTTTAATTTAAAATTTCTATATTTTAAAAAATGATTTAAAATTATAAAATATAAATTTTAATTAAAAGGAATATTAATGTTAAAGTTAAAAATATAACATACCTTATTAATATTCTAATTAAGAAGGAAATTTTAATATGATATATTAATAATAATTATTTATATTTCTCACTTATAATAAAATGGTTAACTAACTTTATGTGATTTAAATAGATATTATAAGATGTTTATTTAAGAATCGTTCATAGCTTTAATTTTAATTTTATTCTTTTTAATAATTAATATATTATTAATTTAAAATATTTTTATCTTTAATGCTTATTTATGGATATTAAGGATAATTTTTTAATATTTTAAGAATTAGTTATACTTATTTAACATAAAAGTCTTAAACTTTTTTATAATATATTAATTACTTAATTTTTATATAATAAAAAACTTAGTATTTTTAATATTTAAAGTAATACTATAAATTACATACTCCTACCCCTTAAGGACCTTTTTAATTATATTAATAATTATTGTGGAATTATTAAGATATTAATTAATAACACCATTTAATTTATAATTAATTAGCTTTATTTTTATAAAAAAATAGGGGAAGAAAATAAATAATAAAATAATGTTATATAATAAGTAATTTGGTTAAAGTAATTTAAAAAGGGTAGGGAATATATTTAAGTTATATTTAAAGGTTAGATTTATAGTGGATATTTTTAGTTTTAAAGTAAGATAGGAATTTATCTAAGGAATATAATCTTTTAACCATTTTTTTCTAATAAACCACTTAATTTTTCTACTTATATTAAAAATCTTATTAAGTTTAAAATAGGTAAATAAAGTTAAGGTATTATTAAATTTTTATATCATATAATTCTTAGTAAATTTAACTTTATAAATATTAAAAAGTATATATATGTCCTTATAATTAAAAAGTATATTATTTTTAATATTAAAAAGTGTTATAATATCTTTTATATTAAGGTACATTATGTTTATAATATTAAAAAATGTTATGCCTTTAATATTAAAAGGTGGCCTTATATTTTTAACATTTTTATCTAGCCTTTTTAACATATCCTTAATATCTTTTTATATAAAATCTAATAATATTAGGCATGATTTTTTATTATATAACATAATACCAACTATTATTAAATATATTTTTTAATATTTTAATATATAAATAAGATTTTTATCTAACCTTACTTTAATAATATTATTACTTATAAATAACGCCATTAATATAAAGTTTAATAATAAAAGTAAGGTATAATTTATCTTTTAAAAATCTTATCAATTTAATGAGAGGTTTAAATTAATACTTTTTAATAGAAGGTTTAAATTAATACTTTATAATAAAAGGATTAAATTAATATTTTTAAATTAACTATTCATAAAATCTAAAATAAATCTTTAAAAATTAATAAAATAAAAAGGATTACCTAATTTAAGAAGATTATTAAAAGGATTATTATTAAAAAAAGAAGGGTGGTTAAAAAATGGAAGATTTTTAAGAAAGTAAGGATTATTAAAATTAAAGGGTGTATTATAATTAAGTAGATTAATAGGATTAGGCATGTTAAAATTAGGGGGGATATTAATTTTAATAAATTTATTAAAATTAGACGGGTTAATAAAACTAAACATATTAAAATTAGGAAAGGTATAAAAATATAATATATTAAAGAGGTTAAAAGATAAAAAAGTTTATATAATGGATTATAGGAGTAAATAAAGCTTTTTAACTTAAATATAATTAAAATAGGGCCTTTTTATTAATAAAAATTTATCTTTATTATTTCATTTCCTTTTAAATTAATAATATATAATATTATTAAGAAGGGAATTAAACTTAAATTTACTATTTAAAATAATAAAAGAAAGATATTTAGGTAATTTAAGCTATACTTAAAGCTTTATAATTAAATAATTTATAATTATAAAAAATAATAAAATTTATTTTAAGTAATAAGGATGGTAAATATATTAATTAGGGATTAAATTAAAGTTATTAATAAAAATAAACATTTAAGGTAATGTAATGATTAATAAGGCTTAGGTATTAAATTTAAAAAGCAATAAAGTATTACCATTAATTATATATTATTTTAAGTTTTTTTTAAAAAGCCATATATAATTGTAAATAATTTTAATATTAATAGGTATATATAATTATAATTTATATCTTTTAAAAAAGCTAATTAAGGTAATTTTAATAATATAAATATTATTCTAATATACCTTTTTTAAGTATAAAAATTGGGTAAAAAGGTAAATGGTAATTAAAGCTTTATATTATATAGCGTTTTTTAATTACCATATATATATATATATATATATTTAAATTAAATGGCTAATTAAATTAGATTAATTGAAATATTTTATCCTTAAAGAAAAGTTTTAAGTAAATGTTTTATCCTTTTTTTTATTTGTTTTATACTTATTAAATTATATATTATTAAAGGTATATTTCCTTCCCACTTATTAAGTTTTTTAATTTTAATTGTTTTTAATATAATAGGTATAATATTTTAACTTGTTATGGAAGATCTAACTTATAACCTTTTAAAAGATAAAGGTATTAAATTAAATTTAGGGGATTTTTTAAAAATTCATTTTAATTAATTTAAAATCTATTATTTAAAAATCCCTAAAGTTAATAATAATCCTTTATTAATTTTTATTACTATAAGTAATAAAAGTATCTTATATTACCTAATCTATTATTCCTATTATATTATTATTAAGAATTATTAGGATAATATTAAAGACGATTTATTAAATATATATAATAATTTTTAAAGTAGTAATCCCTACCTTTAAGCCTACTTATTTAAAAATATTAAGGGTTAGCTAGCTTACATACTTTAAGACAAAAATGATATTATCCTAGTAAATAAATTAATAATTAAATTATACTTTTATATGTTAAAAAACCTTAAAAATTATTATAAATTACTTTTTTTTATTATCTTAATGTTTTATTAATAATATTTATATTAATAAATAATCTTAAGTTAGAATATATTATTACTTTTTATTTTAAATATTAGGTTTTCTTAAATTAATTGTTAATATTATGGTAAAATCTTCCCAAGCTTATTATTAATATAAATATATTATTAAATATATATTCTTTAATTAGGAAAGTAAACTTTATAAAAAGTAACCATATAATTTTTATAGTATATAAAGCCTAGTTTTTATAAAATTTTATATAAGATTAAGTATTAAATATAAAAAGGGGTAATTTTTTTAATAGACTTTTTAATTAAATCTTATTATACGCAAATATTTATAAGCTTTTTAATAATAATATATTTATACTATTTCCAAAAAAAATTAATAAGGATATTAAGCCTAAGCTATTTATATAATTAATAATAAAGCTATTTAAAAATATAGCTTAAATTATATAAAAATTAATAAAAAAATATTATAATTATTAATATTATATAATTAATTAAATATCTTATAAGTATATTTTCGCTCATTTCGCTTAATTTATCTTTTATATTACACATATGCTATTCTTTAAAAGATTATAAAAGTTATATATAAGTTATAACTTTTATTTATTATTCCTTATAAAAAATAATAAGATAAAATAAAAAAGATAAAATATATTAAATAATAATTTTTATTAGTTATATATTAGCTTTAATAACTTAACAAGCCTAATAAAACCTATTAAAAAAAATAATAAACAATCTTATAAGGAGGGGGATAAGTTTAATAACCTTAATAACCTTAATAATTTTAATAGTCTTAATAGTTTTAATAAAGCTTTAAAAATAAAATCTAAATCATAGAATATAACATTAAATAAATAATTTCATATAAATCCTAATAATTCTAATAATTTCAACAATATTAACTAAAAGTTACATAAAATAATGGAATTATAAATAATAATAATAAAGAGATAATTAGGTATAATACCTTAATTAAAAGATAATATAAATAAAAAAACACGTAATTATTTAATAAAGCGCTTTTATTCTTTTAATAATTTAAATATTACCTATAATATTAAATATAGATTAGATTTATTTATTACCTATCCTAATAATTTAAATAATTCTTAATTAACTTTATCTTTTAATAGTAATAAAAATAGCTAAATAAATAAGAGTAATAAGTTAAATTAAACGAACAAAAATAACATAAGTATTAATAATAATATTAATAAGCTTATTTAAGGTATTAAGACTATGTTTATAGTTATATTAAGGGATTTTATAATTAACTCGGATATGTTATATTAAATGGATTTTACTTATTAATTTTTTATTACATAAAATAATTAATTAGATAGAATTTTTTTTATAATTTATATATTAGATTTTTAAACATTTTATTTATTAAAAGGTATAAAAGTTTATTAATATCTTATTATTCATTCCTTCCTTATTTTATTTTATTAATTAAAATTATTAAGGTAATTTTAAGTTTAAAAAATTAGGTATTTATAATTAATATTTAACATAATATAAATATATAATTAATAATAATATTTTTATATTATAAATAATATTATAAATTATTTAGATGATTATATTAAAAAGCTTTTTATTTTTTTTAGGATTAAATATAATATAATTATATTATAAATAATTTAAGTCTTTTTATTTGAAATAATTTAATAGGATAGATGGTAGGTTTTAATTAAACTAACAAATCTATTTAAGAAATTATCCTATCTTTAAATATTAAGGATAGTTAAATATTTATTAGGATAGAAATGAGGCAATTATTTTCCAATAATATTAAATCTTTTAATAAATTTTTAAGAGATATATTTTAAAATAAAGATATATATTATAAAGGAAATTTATAAAGGTTATTTAATATATACCATAAGGTATTATATAGCTTTATAAATTTCATAACTATTAAGTTATTTAATTATAAGTTTAAAAGATAATATGGTAATTATAATAAAGGGATACCTTAAGTATTAAGATATTTTTATAAAAAATAAAATTAAGTAAAAAAGGATAAACATATAAATATTTAAGATTATTAATTAGTAATATATTAATTATATTTATTTAAATAAAAGGTAAAGGGATAGTATTAAGAGAAAGTATAAAAGGCTTAGTTTTATTTAAAAAGGCTAAAAGATAGCATATTATAGCCTAATAGTTTGTTAAATAAAATAATTATTATATTATTGTAATTTTTACCTTTATTTTATAATTACCCTTTTTATTAGTAATATAAATAAATATTTATTTAATTTATTAATATATTTTTTATATTTTCTTATTTTACTTCATTTTTTATCTATGCCTTTTTTATAAATATTTTATTTATTATAAGTTTTTGAAATAGGAATGGTATAATATTTTAAAAAAGATAGGTAATTAAATGAGAGGATTTAAATCAATTGCGTTAAGCTTATAAATATGCTATTATATTTAAGTATAATTTAGCTTTAAAGATAAATTTAATAAAATGAATTAGGTAAGTAATAATATGTTATTTTAAAGGTTTAACTAACGCTTTAAAGATTTTGGGTAATAAAAGTAAACTATTAATTATATGAAAAGAATATAATTAATTAATTAATCTTATTAAAATAAATATTAAAACACTTTTTATTATTAATAGCTTTAAGGATAATTAAATATATAAATATTAAAATATTATTTAATATAATAAATTAGGATAAATTATATCCTTTTACCTATGCCATTTATATTTTATTATTTTTATGGCTTTTTATTATTTAAATAAGCTTATATATATACTTAAATTTTATTTACATATTTTATACTTTAGTTTAATAATATTTATATTAAATATTTATATAAGAGTAAATGATTAAATAGGGTTAATTCACCTAATATGCCTTACCATTATATAATATGTTTTATAAGATATAATATATCCTTTAACTTAATATTAACATTTAATAACCAACCTTATTTTAACATAAATTAACATATAATTTTAATATTTTATTAATAAAATTAAGATTAATTTATACGTTATATGGCAGATAATTATATTTATATATACACATTTTTAAGGTATTATTTATTTATAAAAATATATATATATAAATATATAATATTTATATTTAAGTAATAATATATTAAATTTTTAATATATTAGTATTATATATTAATATTTATATTTATAACATATTATAATATATTCTTTTTTTAATATAAATATTTAATTTAAATTTTTTTAATTAGGAATTTATAATTTTTAAATATATATTAAGAAAATTCCTATTCCTATATTAAAGTTTTCTTATTAATATATATTATATTTATTTATTTATATATTTATTTATCTTCCTTTACTTATATGTATATATTAACTTAATTTTTTTTAAATTTTATTATAAAATTAGCCTTTTAATATCTTCATTATATTTAAACTATTTAAAATATATTTGAAAAAGTTAAATAAATTTAAGTTTAATCTTAGTTAAAATATTATCTCCTAAAAGTAAAAAATTAATCTTATTAAGTTAAATGAAAAAAACCCTTACTTTATCCCTAAATTAATTTATAATAACCTAGGTTTTAATTAGTCTTAGGTAAATAGTTTTAATTAAAATTCAATAAAATAAAATCATTTCCCAGCTTAATTTAAATTATTTATTAAAAACCCCTTTCTTAAAAATAATAATGATAAGCCAAATTTAATAGATAATATGAATTTTATTTAATATATATCTTAAGTCTTAGCTAGGGTAAAAAAGATATATATAAGTAATATTATTAAATTAATAATTAATAATTTAAATATATAAATATATATTTTTCTTATATTTTATTAATTAAAAAGGCTTATTAATAATGATTTTAGCTTAAAATAAAATAAGCTATCTTTTTAAATAAATATTATAAGGATAAAATATGTTATTATTAAAAAATTAGGTTTAATCTTTTACTTATCTTAAATTATAAAAGTAAGTTTAAATTAATTATTTTTTGGTATAATAATAGGCTTTAATATATCCTAACCGCTTATATAATAATGGTTAAAATTATCTTACCTTTAAAATATACCTATAAAAATTATTAAGTAAATAAGAATATATTTTAATATTATATAATTATATTAAATTATTTAAATAATATTTATATTATATGTTATTATAATAATAGGGGTTATAGGTATTTTTATAAATTAAGTATGTTAAATATTTTAATTAAATATAGTTTATTAAGATGTTATAATTATTCTAACTTTTATAAATATGAAAAAATATATGAAAGTTATTAGGTTATTTATAATATTAGTTAAGGAATAATGATAACATATTTTTAATAGGTTATTATATAATATAAGTGATATTTAAGCTTATTTATTTACCATTATAAATGAAATTAAAGATTTAAAATATTAGATTTGTATATAAGTTATATTATATCCTTTTTATTATTTTTATATAATATATTTATAAAGATTTATTTTATAATTCCATTATTATTATTATATTTTAAAAATTAAGATATTTTATATAAAAATTAAATAGAATTAATAAAAAAAATAAGATATTATATTTAAAGAAGTATAAGGAGGTAAAAAGTAGGAAGGTTAAATATAAGAAGATGTATCTTATATACCTAAGTATTTAAGAAATAATTTAATGCTAAATAATATTTTAGAAAATATATTACCATTTTTTTAATTATATATTAAGTAATTAAATATTAATTCTAGCTTACTTACTTCACAATTTTTTATATCTTTTTATAATAGGCTTATTTTATACTAATTATAAAGGAAGTATAAATGATTATAAGCGCTTTTTTATTAGATTTTTATATAAATTATTATTTGTTTTAATTAATTTATTAAACTATAAACTAATTTATATTCTTTAATAGTATTTTAAGATTAACCTAAATAAATTATAAGTATATATTTAATTAATAATATTTCAATTTTTTTATATATTTATTATCTCATACCTTCCCAGTTTATTATCTTTCATTTATAAATAATTTTTATAATAAATATTATCTTTTTAAGTAAAAGTTTTTTTAATAAAATTTATATTTTATGGTATAATTGGTAAAAATCCTTTTAGTGAAAAAGTTTTATACCGCTAAAAGAGTATTATTTTATATTATTTAATTTCTAAAAGATAATAACTTTTAAAAACCTAAAATAACAAAGGTAAAATCTTACCATCTTTAATATAAGTTAAAATTAATAAGTTTATTTATTTATTTATTTATTTTATTACTTCCTAATAAGAAATAGGGCATAATATACCTAATAATTATTGGAATTAAGGTTTAGTATATTATTAACATTTAAAATAGGATAAATTTAAAATTAAAAAGGTGAAATTACTTATTTAATTTTTCTTAAGTTAAGTTAGGAAGTATTTAAAAATTAATATTTAATTTACTTTATATAATTGTTATATTAAATTAATAATTACTATTTAGTTAATTAAGGGATATTTTTTTATCCTTATAAAAGGATTAAAGTAATTAGTTTATTTAAGTAAATATCATACCTTATTTATCTTTTATTAGTTAAAAATGCCTTATATATAAGTTATAATATTATTAAGTTAAATAGGTTAAATAAAAGTTTATTATTTAATATTTACTTTTAATATTTAAAATACCTTATATTTAATAAAAAGGATATAATTAATAAGGCTTTAAGTTAATAATATAATTATATCCTTTTATTTAATAAGGTTTTAAAGCATAAGATAAATATTATAAAATATATATATATATTTTATAATAAGCTAGGCTTATTAATTTAAATAAACCTTAGCTTATTATTACTTATTAATTATAATTACCTTTAATTAAAATCTTTTAACCACCTTTTTATTAAAATTTTTTAATATATAACCTATTAATATTTTAATTAAAGTTAATAAGGGTTATATTAAATAGATTATTAAGGTGATAAAAATGTATAAATTTTAACTAGGTATTTATTCTTATAAGGTATTAAAAATCCTATATATATTATAAAAAAAGTTTATTATACCATATTATATTAATTAATAAATTTAATTAGGTAATAATGGAAAAGAAAGAATAGAAGATATAATTAGGAATGTGTTTATTTTCTTATAAATATATTTAATATTAAATATATAAATTATTAATATTTTTTACACTAACTTATGTTATGTAATATAAGTTTAATTAATATTATATAAAGGTATATTTTAGGTAATAAGGTATATTTACTATGGTTAAAATTAATTATAAGTTAATTATACCTATCTTAAATTTATATATATATTTTATCTTTAATTATATATATTATTCTATTTATAATTACCAAAGTTTATTTAAAAGAGATATAAATATTTTTAATAATAAATTATTATATAATTAAATAATATGGTAACAATTTTAATTTAGGATCTTATACTTTATATAATATAATAAAATTTATCTTTAATATTAATATCTTTTTAAGGGATAGCTATTTTAAATATATAAACCATTGGTAATTAAGCTTTTTATTATTTATTAATTTAAGATTATAAAAATTTTATTAATATAATAAAATATACACACTTATAATTTTTATCATTAATTAATAAGTATATAAAAGTAACATTTTCTATCCTTAATGGTTAAATTTAATAATATTATTAAGGATTAGGTATTATTTTTATTAAATTAAAAATATTAAAGGTTTTATATCTTTTAGTTTTTATAAAAAGGATATAAGGTTAGATAATGTTAATATAATTTATATTATATTACTATATATTATATTTTATTATTAAAAATATGGCTTATTATAAATATATAATATAATATAGGATATTAGCATTTATATTTTTGTTTTAATAATATATATTAATAGTTAGGCCATATGAAAAAAGGATAAGTTAAAAGTTAGTAATAAATTATAATTATTTATAAAATTATATTATAAGATATGAATAATTAGTATATATATTTAATAAAAGAATTTATATAAGGAAGTATAATTATTTAATATGGAATTAGGTTATATTTTCCTTAAGTTTTATTTCGTTTAATTTATATATTATCCTTTAATATTATTATAATAATCTTTTTAATTAGGAATAATCTAAGATTTTATATTATTTAATTAACATATTATCCTCTAATATTATTATTACTAATTTATTAAGTTTAAAATATTTTAAAATTAAAAAGGGGTTTTGCTTTAATAATATTAAATTTTTAAACCATTTCCACTATAACACCTATATTATACCTATTATTATTATTCCTTAAAAATATCTTTTATTTATTTTACTACCTTTATTATAGCTATTGTTTAAAAATTTTAATTAATTTTTACTAACCTACTTAAGGGACCTTAACTAAACTTTATAATAGTTATAATAAATATAATATAAGTAATAAAAAAATTTAAAAAATGTGGTAATTTTTTAATAATTTGAAATGGTAATTAGATTTTTGAGAGATTTTAAGTAATTTAAAATGTTATATTTGTTTTAAATAATATAAATGTAAAATTAAATAAGATTATTAATTATTTTAAGATTATAAAAAATTAAGTTAAAACTATATAAGTCTTTATATTTTTTTTTTCATAAGAATATATATTAACCACTAATTACTTTTATAATAATATATTAATTATTAACTTATTATAATGATTATAATATAGTTATATATTTTAATAATTAAACCATTTTATATAATTCCTATTTTACACCCTTTAAAAACTTAATCATTAATGAAATTATTAATAAATTTAAAATAATTAAAGTAAAAGATTTTCTAAAGTTATTTTATAAGAGTTTTTATAATAAAAATATAATAAATGAATATTAATATTAAATTAATTATAAAAATAAACCATCTTTTACAATAATTACAATTACTTATTACAAGCCATATTTCTATTAAATAAAAGAAGTTATTAATAAATTATAACTATGTTAATATATATTAAATATTTAATTAAAATACCTATTAAGGTTAAAAAGGTTAAGGTTAGATTGGTTAAAATAATTAAGCTGGTTAATATTTAATTAATTTTAATTATTAAGTTTATAATTTTAAATAAGATAAAATATATTAATTTAATTATATATTTAGTTTTAAATTATATGATTTATCTTATTTACCGTAGCGGCAACCTACTTATAGTGAGAATAGTTATAAAATAAAAATAACCATTTATTTTATACTAATAATAAGTATATTTTCCATATATAACTTTAAATATATTTATTCTTATATAAATAATTATTATATTTAATAATATAATTAAAACTATTACCATATCTAAAAGAACTATTAGAGATAATAATATTATTTAAATAATAAAATAATTTTAACTTTATAATCTATTTAAGATTATAAAATCATTTTGGAGTGAAATTTATAATTATTCTAAAGTAAAATATTTAACCATTTTAGAGCGTGGAAATGTTTTATATATTTAAACTTATTATGTATAAAAATTATTATTATTAAGGAATAAAAATTATTATTATTAAAGAATGGTTTTTTAAATTAGATATATTATGTTTATGTTTATTATTATATTTTAAAGATTTGATGTTTATTTATCTTTAGGTATTTTGTATCTTATGTATTTAAGCTATCCGGTTAAATGAGGTATAGGGGTATTTCTAATATAATTTAAATATATTTATTTCTTTATTCATTATTAACCCTTATAGTTTAACGGTATATACTAGTGTTAATGCTACTTTTATTTATAATACCTAATTTATTTGATTAATTCTTAAGCTAGTAATTAAAATTTTTTATTTATTAAAGTATAATGTATAGCTAATATATTATTAAATCTTTTAAAGTTTAGTAAAGATATTAATATCTTAATAAATTTATTTTTAAATCTAATATAGTATTATTTTAGTTAAGTTTAAATCTTAATGTTAGCATTTTATTAAAGTTAATTTAAAATATTAATATGTTGTTATATATTATTAAAATTATTATTATTATATTAATATATCCTAATAATATAATATAAGAGTTAAATTTATTATTACTATTTATATAGTAAAATGGAGAGAATAATTGTTAATTTGATAATAAAAATTATTAAATAATTTAGCTAATTTATAATAAGATTAAAATATTTAAATAAATATTAAAATTTAAATATTATTACCTTTAATTAGGTATTTTTAGGTTAAATATTTATATACCTTATTTTATAATATTTTTAATTTTATAAATATTAGGTTACTTTTTAGATTTTATTATTACCTATATAAAATATTAAAGATTAATAGGTTTATATATTTCTTATAATTATTTTATACTTTATTCCATGTGAATAATTCCAACTTTTTTAATAATAATTATATATAACTTTATAAGTTTAATTATTGGAATATTAATAATAATTGGTTCCTTAAAAATCTCCTTTATTACCTTAAAATTAAGTAAAGAATTATAACCTTATTTAAGTTATAAAGGGGTAATAAGAATAAATATATATTAAATATTTTAAATATTAAATATAAATATATTATTAATATATTTAAAATTATGTTAACCTTGGTATTAGATATAATTATCCTTATTAAATATAAAATAATTCTTAGTAATATTATGAAATAGTAAAACCTTTATAAATTAGTATATATTATATTTATAACCTATAAAAACATATAACTTAATTATATTATAGTATAGTATTAAATATTTACTTATTATTAAATAAAAACTTATAAGCCTATTAAATTTTTATATATAACTTTTATGTTAAAAGATATCCAAAATGAATATTATATTTATAATCTTATAAATAAATATATTTAAAATTAGTAATAAATTAAAATAAAAGCTTATTAATATAAGTTAATAGGGTGCTACCATTGTATATAATAATGTTTTAAGCTTTTTTCACTTTTTTTAAAGGGATATGGTTAATAATAATTATGTTGGTATAAGTAGCTGTAAATAATACTATAATTTCCAATTTAATATTAACTAAATAGAATAATTCTTTAAATTTATCCTAATTTAAATAAAAAAATATTTACTTAAATAAATATAAATATTCTTAATATAATTTTTATATTTTACCAATAAGCTTTAAATTATCTTTAAGAAATATATTATAAAAAAAAAATTATAATATTTACCTACTATTATATTTTATTAATAATATAAACTTAATATTTAAGTAATTTATTTCATGTATATAATGCTTAAAAAAGCTATATTAATATTAGTTAAGCTTATAATTATATTAAGATATTAATATAAGATAAAATTAATTAATAACTCCAATTTTATTAGGGAGGTTAATAATATATAATTATTTAAATTATTATAAGTTATTAAATAATTTATTAATATTTATCCTCTTTAATAAAGATATTATAATTAATTGTAAGCACATATTCTTTTATAAATTTTAAATAATAAATTTTTATATGAATATTTGGCTTAAGTATATCATTTATATATTACCTCTCCCTTTTCTTTTTAATTTTTTTATTGATTTTATTAGCAGATATATTTAAAGTAGCTAAATTTATATGTAATCCTATAAATTTTAATGTAATAATAAATAATTAATTTATTAACTTTTTTATTTTTTTTATTATATGTTTTATATTATTACAATTTTATATTAAGGCTTTAATCCTTATTATTAATATATAACTTTTAATAATGGCTATATAAGTTTTAATGATAAGTTTAATTAGATCTTTAAGCTCTTTAACTTTTCAATAGAAATTACCTTTTAAATGAAATAGTTAAAGTTAATTGTAAAGAAATATGGGAATAATTATTAATTAAATAGCATAGGAGGACATAGAATAATTAACCAAGTGGCATTTTAAAGATTATAAATAAGCCATATTAGAAAGGAATGACCATATATATAGTTTAAATATATATAAAATTATTACTTTTTTAATTAATATATTATCTATAAGGAATATATGTATTATATTAATAATTTTATTATATTTTAAGTATATAAGATTATATAAATATAAGAATATTAAATCCAAACCTAACATAATAATCTTAAAAAGTAAATAAAGGTTAGATATATTTTATTAAATATTATAAGTAACTTTAATTATGGTATTAATATATTTATTAATTAATATATTTTATATTAATTTAATTTGGTAATAAAATTGGCTATATTTAACAATATTAAAGTTAAAAATTATAATTACTTTTTTAAATTTTTAACTAAATATAATAAAGTATAAGTAGTAAAACTTTTTAACCTTAAAGCCTTTAAATTTATAATTCTTTACTTACTATAATATATTTCTTATAAAGGCTAGTATAAACATATAAAGTTTAACATTTTATTCATTTATAATTATATTTATATCATTATTAAAATTTCCTAATATATTAAATACCTTTATAATATTAGAAAAATTAAACCTATATAACCTAAGTATTAAAGGATAAATATTATTAAGTTAAGCCTAATCCATTTTATTTAACCTTATTAGGATAATATATATTCTTATTAATAATTAATATAAATTAAAGAAAATCCTAAAGCCATTAATAAAAATAAGATATAATAGGTTTTTAATATTCTTAATAGAGGAAAACTTTTAGTCTTAAGTATACTTAAATTTATATTAGCTATATATCTTAAGTTTAAGTTTACCTTAAATAAGATATATATGATATAATAGGATAATATTTATAATAATATATTTATTTAAAAAATCTTTATTAAAAATTATTATACATTAAATATAATAATACTTGTATTCTATATTTTTTAGTTTAAATTATACATTTTAATACTTTAGCTAGGGGATATTTACTTTATTAACTCTTTTCTTTCTAGGATAAAGGATAAAAGGGGATAGGTTTTAAAGGATTTCCTTAAATATATAATCATAATATATGTTAAATAAAGTGTAAATATTTATCTCTAAAATATATATAAATCTTAATAGGAATATTAATTTATCTTTTTCTTATAATAGATTAAGAATTACATTATTAAGTTTATAACCATATTTATAAAATTCATAACATTCTTAAATCTTTAAAGCTAGTTATTTATTATTCTTTTAAGTATAAGAATTTATATATATATTATACTTAAAGCTATACACCCTTTTAATATAAAGTAATTTAATCTTATCTAAATTATCTTTAATCTTATAATAATAGTAAAATAAATTGGTATAATAATAGTAAACCTAATTATTTGGGAATATCACAAAGCCTAACTTAAGATATAAATATATACCATTAAATATATGGATAAAATTATACTAGTAATGTTTATGGTATAATTCTATTAAGTAATTAATAAATATAATTAATCCTAAATATAAATCTTTAATAAGATTAAAAGCCATATATAAATAAAAGAATAAAAATGGATTAATAAATGTAAGTTTTACGTTAACTACATATTCTTTATTATCTTTAATATTTTTAATATTTTTATTATTATGCCTTCTACATTTACATTTCCAATTTTGGTAATGAAATCTTATATTCTCCCATTTAAAAGCTTAATAAGTTTAAGCTTTAATAAGTAATTTTATTACCTTTAAAAATATATCTACTTGTTACATATTCATAAAAAATAAACATTTACAAAGATAATTTATAAAGGTTAATAATTATATTAGAAGGTTAATTATTTCTGTGATTTAATTACTTTAATTATCTTAAATAAGTTAAAAGATTTTATATAAAAAATTTTATCCTTTATAACTAAATCTATTAAGCTTTATAAATATAATAAAAACCTTTTTAAACTTAAATATATTAATATCCTTATACTAATATAATTTAACCAAATAAGAAGTATTTAAGATCTTCCTATCATATGAAATATTACATTTTAATGATAATAATAGATTTAATATTATATTTATAATTAGATTTAATTTACCTATATAATTATCACCTTAATTAAATAATATTAAAATTAATATATTATCATTATTATTATTACCTATTTTATTATATATCATTGCTATATTAATATTAAATGGATCTAAGGTTAAACATATAATATAATCCATATTATCTTCTTAATTATTAATATAGAATATATTTAAATTTATAATCACTATAAGGGTATTAATTAAAATATTAGGTATATACGTAAGGAATAAGGAATACTTACCTTTATTTTCTTTTTCTTCTTTATCTTTCTTATTTTCTTTATCCTTATTATAAATAATATTATCATTATTAACTTTTACATCCTTATTATTAACTAAATAAGGTAATAAATTATCATTAGCATAGATGTTAGGATTACTAATCTTTTAATTATTTAAATCATTATTTATATAAGCATTATTACAATTAAATAAAACATTAACTTCACTTCTTATATATATAAAATGGCGGAGCCTTAATAATTATAATTAATTACATAACCATTTAATTATATTATATCTTATCTTAATTATAAATATATATCCGGAGATTATTATAAGTAAAAAAGAAAATAAATATAATAAGATAATTAATTTCTTTTACTTTTAATTAAAGTATAGGGAAAATATTATCTATTTATTTATTTATATAAGAAATAAATTAAATATTTTAAGCCCACTTTAAAAATTAATAAAAATAAAAATAGTTTAAATTTTCTACTATGTACATTTATAATATAAATTTAGAAATTAATTTACCTAATAATACATATAATATTTAAATAAACTTTACTATAATATATATATAATAATTAATTAACTATTTAATAAAATTTATAAAATAACCTAATTTTATTCTTAAATTTATATTTAACTTTAGAAAATAATTTAATTAATAAAGTAAAGCTTTATTATATAATATCACCTAAAAAAATACCTAATAACTTTTATTATAATAATAAGATGTCAAATACTTATAACATTAAACCTTTAATATTTAAAAAGGGATAATATATTTAATCCTTTATTAACATATATTCTAATTATAATTGTATTTTAGATTATTAAATATATAAATCAAATATAAATCTAATAAAATATAACTTAATATAAATCTATCTTATAATAATATTAATAGATTAAATATAAATCCTTTATCTAATTAAAAGTTTTTTATATAAAATTCCTTATGAAATATAAGGGCTAAAATGGTAAAATCTATTAAAAAAATATATGCCTTTATATTTTTTCTTTTAACTTAAGCTAACATTATAAGCTTTATAAATGATAATAAATATGTTATATATTTATGAAAGGAGGGTATAAAATAAGGCATTTTATATATAAATATAATAATAAATAAGAAGAAATTATGTTATAATTATAAAATGTGGAAATACTTTATCATTTTAAGCTTTTTAAAATGTTATAAGTAGGTGATAAAAATAATATTCCCTAAATTAAATATATTATTATATTAATTTTTCTAATTATATAAATACTATTTAAGTTTATATTGTGATTATAAATATAAATTATTATAGGAAAAATTATATGTAAATATTTAATCTTATAATAAGCCTATTATTAATATAAGATACCTATATTAATATATATTAACATTATATTGTAATTTTAATTAATAATTACCTTAGTAAGATAAATTTAAATCTTTTGAAAATATATTAATAGGTTTAATTTAAAGATTAGATTTATAGAAGAATTAATTTAAATATATTTAAACTAATATATAAATATAGGATAAATTATATTATCTATTTTAATGATTTATTTAAGAATAAGAATAAGTTGTTATTTTATTTCTTAAAGAATATTTATTCTTAATTAATAATGGGTATGCTTTTAATTATAAAAAAAGAAATAAAGTAAAATCCTAATATTAAATGGAATAAATTTTTAAGAAGAAATAACTAACGCTAAGATAAAAATGAATATAATAAGGTATATTAGTTATTTAATGATTTATATAAGGCCAAGGGATTTAAGGAGGTTAAATTGAATATATTTATTTGGTAATCCTTTAAGGAATTTTACTAAACCATTTTAGTGTAATTTTAAATACTAGGTTATAAACGAGTGGTATCTTAGCTTATTAAATGTATCCATTTTAATATATCCCCTTTATCTAAATAATTTATACCTTAAGGTAAATATTAAAAATAAAATAATAAAAATAATTAGAATAAATCCTCTTTAACTGTGATAAATATTAAATTAATTGAGGAAAATGATTTAAATCATTTTTCAAGCCTATTAACTTTTATTAACTATAAAATATAAAAAGTATAAGAAAATATTAAAAGTTGGGCTAGCTTTATGTTTAATGTATTAAGTATAGGATATTTATAAAATAAAAATTTAAATAAACCTTTATTTTCTTTTAATAATAATAAATTAAATTTATATAGTGTTAGTAATAATAAAGGGAATAAACCCTCTATAAATAAAAAATCTACTTAATATTAGTTATAAATAATAGATAATAATCTTTTTATATAATATTATATTAATTAATATTGTTAATAAAAAATATAAAATAATCTTTTAAAATCATCTTATAAAGAAATAAAATCTTACTTTAAACCCTTATCTTAATAAATAATAAAGCAACCTCCCTTGTTAAGGATAAAGGGAAATAATAAAGCTAAGACTTAAGTTAAGGAAAAGGGCCACACTATTACCTAAGATAAACCTAATAATTATAAAGGGAAGTTAAAAAAATAGGTTAATCAATTTAAGGATAATTAGATTAATAACTATGGCATTAATGTTAATATTAATATAAAATATAATAATAAGAAAAGTAATAATAATATATTTTTTACTTAAATATAAAGCTTAATTAATCTTATATATATTTATAAAATAATTTTACTTATCTTAAAATATTTTAGGTTATAAATTAAATCTAAAATACTTTCTATATGTTAAATAAGATAACATAATAATATATTATTTTTATTTTATTTTTAATTCTTTTTTAAGGCATATATTCATTTAAGTCTTTTTTTACTTATATATTATTTTATAACCTACATTAATAGGCTATGCTTATTAAACTATAAAAGTAAATTATTTTAATATTAAAATAAATATTAATTACTTATTATTTTAATATTATAATTATTACCATTATTATTAATATAATATTTATATAATATAATAAGTAATAAAATAATTTATATATAATGTATATAATATATAATATTAATAATATAAATCATAAATTATATATAACTTTAAATAGTTTACCACAATTACTATTAATATATATTAATAAATGTTAAAATTTAATATTACTTAAATTTATAATAATATAAGATAATATTAAATAATTTAACCCCTTTTAAAAAATAAATCTAATTAGAACCTATTATTAATTAAAAACCTTATCACTTTTTTATTATATATTAAAAGGTATTATATTCCTATTATTTTTAATAACCTATTATAAATTAAATAAGAACTTAATAATAATATTATTAATATTATTTCAATTAATATATTTTTAAGAATTAGTTAATGCTAACTAGAACTTTTCTAAGGTAGTAATATATCAAACATTATAATATTCATTAAAATATCTCTTTATTAGGATAAATAATTATATTATAAGATTTAGATTATACTTAATTAGAGGAAATAATAATATATATATATTAATTTTCTTAAGGTAGATTTTAAACCCTTTTTTTATATAAGTTATAATATTATAAGATAAAATAATAATATTATAAATCTACCTTAATATACTTTAATCTTTACCTTAATCTTTAAGAAAAGGTATAATATATTAAAGATATTGCTATATTTAAGAATGACTTTACCCTTTTTTAAATATATAAAAAGGCCTTTATTCCTAAGCAAATAAGGAACCCTATAATATTTAATTATTATTTTCCTCTTAAAATATATCCTAAATATTTAGATTATTATATTTGTGAGACCTTATTTAAGAATTAAGCTTAGGATTTGTATAAGTAAAAATTTTAATAATAATAAAAATATATTCTTTAATATTTTTTGTTTAATTATTAATATTTAGCTATTAACTTAAATAAATCTTAGTAAATTTAATACACTTATTTTAATGCTTACATATAAGATTAACCTGGTAATAATTTTAAATAATTTAATAATTATTAGGAATAATAAAATTTAAAACTTTACCTATTACCTTAATATTTTAATCCTAAATATTCTTAAAAAAGAATTATAAATCTTAATATAGTACCTAATGGTAGATAAATTTCCAAAATAATTTTTTTAATTTATCTTAACTAGAATATTATTTACTATAGGTATTAGGATAGCTTTTCTAGGTTTTCGAAATAGGGGAATATTTTTAATAAATATTAATAATAAGCTTAAAATAATATACAAACATATTAAATATCTTTTTATATAATTATTTAGCGATACGGTATAACATATATATTTTTATATAGTTTTTATAAGATAGGTTTAAGATTTTATTATATAATTAAATTAATATAGTTAATAAATTAATAGTTTATAAAAAAATAAATTATATAAGGCTTTTATAAAATTAATTTTAAAAAAGTATACCACACTAAATATTATATAATACCTTAATCTATTATAAAAACATTATCATTAAATATATATGCTTGTTTAATATTTTATAATTATTTTTATATAAAATAACTTTTAGTATATAAACAAAATATAAGCATAAATATTTAAATAACACCACCACTACCTAATATTTATTACTCCTATAAGCCACTAATATTTTTCCCTTATTATATATAATAAGTTTTTATAACTTAACTAGCATATAATAATTAACCAAATATAATATTTCCTAGGGAATTACTTCCTATAATTAAGCTATTATACTAGTAATTTCTTTAAATAATATTTTATTTTTATTATAATTTTTATTCCTAAATAATTAATCTCCCATTTAATAAAATATATTAATTATAAGATTTATATTAGAACTATTTAAAGGGAATTTTAATATTAAAATACCTAACTTAAATTAATTAAATAAAATTATCTAACTTTAATAAATTGGCATTTTATATTGTTGGAATATAACACTTAAAAAAAGATTAATAAATTCCTTAATAAGAGGTATAATATACTCTCAATATTTATTAAACATAATACCCCTAATTCCTTTAAGCTATATATAGCTTAGTCCTTATATGCCTCTAATAAAATAACATTAGAAAGTATATTTATTACCCTTATATATAAATAGATCTTATTCCTTAAGATTACATTCTTAAATAATTAAGAATATTTTTCTTTTTAGGTTTATATAAGCTTAAATCTTTCCACCTTATAAGGGAAAAGGTTTATAAGAATTAATAATCTAATTTATAAGATTTAACCATATCTTTAAATAATAAATAATAAAAGTGATATATTTATTACAATTTAAACATATAAGTTTAATATTAAAATAATAAACTAGCTTATAACCAAACTTTTCTAATACCATATTAATCTTAAATTAACTTATTTATAAAATATTTTTTATAAAGAATTGTAATAATTATTATAAGATACTAAGATATGTTAAATCTTTGTTAAGAAACTCCTTTACTAAACTTTTATTAAATTTAAATAAACTATAATTACCAATAATTATCCCTATAAATAAAGGAGAATATAAGAAGGTATTATTAATTTACCTTAATATAACATTTAATTCTTTACAAATTTCATTTTCAAATAAATGTTTATATTATAATAATACATATATTACTATTTAACAATTATAATTTAATAAATTATAACTTTAAGATTTTCTTATATTAATTTATTACCATAGAATATTATTAAAATTTAAAAAAATTAAACTTTAATTTTAACTTAATTAATAACCTTATTTTATATAAATTTAAAAAAATCTAAACTATATAAGTTATAAAAAATATTTATAAGTAATAACAATTTAAGGGGGGTATTATATATATATATAACTATTATATATATAACTTCTAGACTAAATAATTTGTATAAACACTTATATTTAAAAAATTAACTTATATAACCATAAATAATAATATAAAGTTTAATATTTCTTTAATATATAATTACTTATAATATATTATAATTTATTAATGTATGCTTTAATGTTAACATTTTATTCTAATAAAAGAAATACATAATAAAAATAATTATAAGTATTAGGAATTAATAAGATTAATTCCCCTTACTAAAAGTATTATTATTATATAATAATTCCTAGTATACTTTAATAAAATTATATTAAATATAACATTTCCAAACAATATAAATGTAAAGAATTAAAAAAAAATATGTGATAAAAATTTAAGATGGTAAGATTAATTTCCCTTACTAAAAACATTATTATTATATAATAATTCCTAATATATTATAATAGAATTATATTAAATATAATATATTCAAATAATATAAACATAAAGAATTTTAAAAAAAATATTAACCATAAAACTTATAAGATTAAATAGTAATTTTATAATTAAAAATAATTTTTAATAATATAAACATTTACGATTTTTTTAATAATTATGCTAATATATTATATTATCCCATTAAATTAATATAATGGGGTATTTTAACCTAACATAATAATTATAAAATTAAAAATAGGTTTTATTATATAACTATTCCTATTATATGTAGCTTGCTACTACGGTAAATAATTGGTAATAAGCTTATAATTTTAAATTATAAGGATTTATTTTATTAATATTTTTATAATTTTTAAAGTTATTATTAATTTTATTATTACTTTTATTAAAAGTTTTATTAGTAATAATAGTTTATATTATTAGATTTAAAAAGTAATAAGTTATTATTATTAATTTTATAACTCTTTTAAGGAGTTATATATATTTATAAATAACTTTAAATTTATTTTATATAAATATTTAAATTTTATATCCTTTAAAAAAGCTAATTAAAACAATTTTACTAATATAAGTTTTATTTAAATATATTTCTTTTTAAGCGTTAAAATTGATTAAGAAAGTGGGTAATAATTAAAAAGTCTTATGTTATATAAAGCTAATTTTAAAGTAATTAGTGTAGTAAGGTAATATAGTTAAAAAATGTTATATAATATAAAGCTTTGGTTATTATTTAATCTTTATTTAATTTTTATGCTTTAAAATAGATGTATTTAGATGAAACTTATATTATTAAAATTGTTTTAATTAATTTTTCTAAATGATATAAATTTTAATTAGGTATATTATATATTTTTAAAGTTATTTATAATTATATATAATTCTTTAAAAAAGTTTTATTATTTTAATAATATTAAATTTTAATAATACCTTACCTTATTAAATTTAAAAAACAATGAGCTAATGTTACTAATTACGTATAAGTTTTAACTTATTATAAAAATATGTAAATAACTTTAGTAATATTAAGTGTATATAGTTAAGATTTAAATTATTTAGAAAGGTTAATTAAAATAGTTTTATTAATATAAATTTTATTTTAATATACCCCCTTTTAAATATTTAAATTAGCTAAAAAAGTGAATACTAGTTAAAAGTTTTATGTTATATATACTTTAATTATTTAACATAGCTATTATAATAAGTTTAATTTAATTAATCTAATTTAATTTATATGTATATATATATGTGGGTATGGTAAAGTGGTTAGCTTAAAAGATATTATATAATATAAGGCTTTTTAATTGTTACCTAACTTTTTAGCCGGTTTAAATGTTTAAAAAGGGGTATATTAAGATGAAATTTATATTAATAAAATTATTTTAATTAGCTTTTTTAAAGAATATAAGTTTTAATTAAATAGATTTTATATTATTTAAGTTATTTATAATCTTATATAACTTTTTAAAAAGGATTTAAAATATTATGTGATTAATAATAATTACCTATTATTTTCCAAGTTTAATAATATAAAGTATTATTAAAATATATTATTATTAAAATAGTAATTTTTTTTTAAAAATGATTTAAGGTGGATAATAATTATTTATTATTTTTTAAATCTAGTAATATAAGGTATTATTAAATTTTAATATTATTAAAATAAAATTTTAAAGGTAATTTTTATATTATTACTTATGTAATGTTAAGATTTATATATAGGTGATTTATAATAAATTTATATAATATTACATTTTATAAGTTATTTAATTTATTTATTTCATTTATTATTATAATTTTAAAATTAAGGGAATATTTTAAAAAGCTTACCTATTTTACCTATCCTTTTTAATTTTTTTTCCTTAAATCTTTATCTTTTTTTTTCTTAATTTTAAATTATATCTTTACTTACTAAGCTTTTATATTTTACTTTACTTATTAAAATATGGTTATTTAAAATGCTTATTTTAATTTTTCTATTATAGTTAATAATTTTATTAGCTTAGGTAATTAAATATATTTCTTTAAAAATTTACTAGGTATAATTAATATGTAATTAATATTGGATTATTTTAATGTTTTTAATTAATAATTATAATAAAATAATAATATTTTAAATGGGTAAATTAATATCCTTAATTAATAATTATAATAAAATAATAATATTTTAAATAAGTGGATTAATGTTATAAATAAACAAATAAACATTATAAATAAGCAAATTAATAAATTTGCTACTAATATTAAAACCTTTAATAGTATTATTTAAGGTTTTTAAAGTACCATTTAAGGTTTTTAAAGTATTATTTAATAACTTAAAAATCACATCTAAGATATATAAATATATTTAAAAAAAATATAAATTTTAACTATTTATATCTTTATATTTTAATATTGGATAAATACTTATTTATTTATTATAAAGATATTAATAATAATATGTATAAATTAAATATTATTATTATTAATAAGGATTTTATTTTAATCTTATTAAGAATAATAAATGGTAAAATTCCTTTAGAATTATATTATTTATTAATAATATTAATCCTTAAAAACTTTATTAATAAGATTTTATTTAAAGATTTATTTATTAATATATTTATAAATATTAATTAATTAATTAAATAATATTTTAAATAATTATTAATTAAAAAAAGGTAATAATAAATAAAAAATTATAAAAATGGATAAATTATTGCTTTTTTTAAGTATTACTTATGTAGTTAATATGGTATAATAATATATATATATTATAAAACTTTTTCTTAATATATAGTGAAATAATATTTATTAGGGATAATAAGCCTAAGAAATTAATAAGGTTTTTATATATGGTTAGCTTTTATAAATAAATTTACTTATATTTAATATATTCCTTTAATTAACTTAATAATTATATTTATTTTAATATATATATTTTTTTAGTTTTTTATATAATTATTATCATTAATATATACTTTTTTTATTTAAGCTTTAAATAATTTTATTTTAGTTAATTAGCTTTATAAACCTTATAAATATAGGGTAAAAATTAATAGATAAGGGGAAAAGATATAAGAATATATTAATTTTTCATTACTTATAAGGCTTAACCTTAATTTAACAAAGGCTTAATAAAGGTTTAACAAATACTTAATAAAGATTTAATAAAATTAATCATATAAGTATAATTTAGGGAATAGTTTATACTAATAACTATATAAATTTAAAAATTAAAAAATTAATATAAAGGTATAAAATGAAAAAGAAAAGTTAGTTATTTATAATTTATATAGAAAAAATTGGAAATAAAATTTTGGTGAAAATAATAGTTTAATAAAATTAAAGTTAATGTTAAATTAACATTTAGTTATAGTTAGGAGTGGTCCCTTATTATTATAAGTAAGTAAATTAAAAAGTTAGAAAATAATAAAGTAAAAAGATAAATGTTAAATTATAATTAATGTGTTTAAAATCTTTTAGGAATATAAAGATTATTAAGCTATTGTTAAATTTATATTAAGTAATTGTTAAATTTTTATTAAACCTTTATTAATTTATTTTATAAGGGTTATAATATATATTTATTCTTTTATAAATCTTAACATTTAAATAAAGGTTTTTTAAAATATTTTAATTAATTTTTAATATTTTATATATAATAGGTTAATAATTAATATATTAATAATATATATATAATAAATTAAATATCCATATTATTATAGTAAATTTAAATGAAAAGTAAGTTAAGGGTAAGTATTACTTTTAAATTAACTATTATTTAAATAATATTAATAGTAATAGTATTTGGTAATTATTTTAATTTAATATATAAAAGATGGTAATGGGATAAGTATTTAAAATATATCCTTTTAATTTATTTAATTTATATGAAATATAATTTTATATTAGAACATATAAAATACCTTTTCACTAATAAAATAAATTATTTTTAAAAGGTAATTAATAGAAAATTACCTTTTATAATAGCTTATAAGGTTAGTACTAAACTACCATTTAACAACAATTAAATAGTGGTATTAATACCCCTTAAATTAATAGCCAAATATTTTAAGCTTATAATTTAATTTAAAGGAAAAAAAATATCCTAAATAATATTAGTTTTAATTATATTTAAGAATTTAATTTTAATAATAAGTAAATAATATACATTAAAAAATATAAATCTTAATAAGGTATTATATTTTAAAAATAATAACATAATTAGAGGTGGTTAACTTTATTAGGTAATATATTATTATAAATCTTTTTAACTTATATTAAATAACAATTAAATATAAGGCTAATATTAGTTTAATATATATTAAGAGTATATATTAAAGATAAATTAAAAAAGTATAAGGTTAAATTAATAATTAATATATTTTAAATATAGGGAAATAATTTTAATTAAGTAACTATTATAAGGTAGTTTATAAAGGTAAAGTATTTATAAAAAGCTTAAGTTAATTATTAATAAAAAAATTTAAGCCTTTATTATAATCTTAAGAATTTATATAATATTAAAGCTTTAAGTTTAACTAAGGTTTTAATAATACCATTAAAAGGCAATAATTAGCCCTTAAAAAACTTTTTTAATAACCTTATCCTATCCCTTTAATATATCTTTTTTAATAATGGCTTAATAAAAACTTAACTTAGGCTTATTTTTATTTTTATACTATCTTTACTTTAGCTTATTTTTAATAAACTTAATAATTACCTTTTTATTTTAAAAAAAAGGCTTAAATTATATCACTTAAAAATAATAATATTATTATATAATGGGGCTATATATAAACTTTATAGGCTAAATAAAATAAATTATTAATGATAAAAAAGAGGAAAAAGTAAAGTTAACTTAAATAAAAGCTTTAATAATTGGGAATTAAATTTAAAAATATAAATAAGGATTTAAATAAGTAAATTTTTATTATATATTAAGTTATTATTAAATTAATGTTAAGGTATTATATATTTTTAATAATTTGTTAATTTTTTAACCTTATTAAAAGATTAAAATAAATTAATATAACTAGCGTTAATATATATTTGTTTTAGTTTTAATAGTTATTTAATATTAAAGGGAAAAAAAAAAGTAGTATATTCATTCCTTTTTAATTTATAAGGTTATTAAATATTCTTTTTTTTTAAATTATATTTTCATTTTAATTATGGTAGTAATTTTTTTTTTAAAAGTTAATTATTTTATATTGCTTTGGCTTTTTTTATTTTATGCTTATTAATAAGTTTTATATGAAATAAAGATTAAAAAAAGGTGTAAAATATTTTTAAAATCACTTAGGTTAAAAGGAAGTTAAGTAATAATTAAAGGATTAAAATTATTATTAGATTCAATATTTTTTAATGGTTTTTTAATTTTATTATTTATGTTAATAATCTTAAAATTATTGTTATTATTAAAGTTCTTATTAACTTTTTAATTAATTTTATTTTTGTTTAAATTACCATAACTTTTAAAGATTTTGTTAATTATTTTTTAATTAATTTTATTTTTATATCTTTTATTAATAATTTTATAATTAGCCTTCCCTTTAAAAATTTTATCATATATCCTAATAAATTTTTTAATTATAGCTTTAACTTATTTATTAATAGGATTAATATAAGATTTAGTTAGTGTTTTAATAAGAAAATTAATTAATATATTTAAGATAAATATTAATAGTAATGATTTTCTAAAGTATAATATAGATTTTTTAATATTTAACCCTAACTTAATAAGGGTTAAATTAAAGTAAAATACATTAAAAAAGTTTATCTCAATTAAAAATTAAGGCTTAATAAACAATTTAGGTAAAAATATTTAAATATTATAAAGGTTAATAATCCTTTTAATATATATGATTATTAAAGGATTGGAAAAATAAAATATACTAATAATAATAAATAAGTTTAGGTTTAATATTAATTAAAGCTTTGTAAAACCAATATTTAATATTGGTTAATATATTATTAAAAGGAATATAATTTATAATTTATATATTAAATAATAAAGATTTAACTTTAACTTTAATTCTTATAAATTTATATTATCTTTTAATATATTATTATTATTAAATTTGTTATTCTAAATAACTACTTAAGCTATATATTATAACCATTATTTTATAATAATCTTAAAACTTTTAACACCTTTAAAAAATTAATAAAGTTAAATATATATAATATAATAATTTAACATATTTTACAATAAAAAAATAAGCCCTATATAGCTATAAATTTAAGATTTTTATACTTATAAAAGAATTAACCTTAGTTTAATATATATTTAATAAATATTATATTTACATAATAACCTTTAATTAATTTATAATAAAATTAATTTTAAAGAAAGATAAATATTATAATTTATAATTAATATAACTTAGTAATAAGATATATTACCAAATATTATCTTACCTAAATTTGTAAATAAATGTTATATTTTACCATTTTCTCGTTAAAATAAATTTATAAAAGGTATTATAACATTAATTTAACTTATATTTAATATAAAATAAGTATAAAAATATATAAGTCTTTTATAATGTTTTTAATTACTAATATTATTATTAACTATAAGGATTTAATTATAATATAATTATTATAATATTTAAAATATATTTAACTTAAATAAATTTATATATATTAACCCTAATATAAAAGTCTTATTAATACTATTAAAATTAAATATATTAACTTAAAAATATTAGGCTTATTATAAACTTACACTAACATTATTTTAAAAAATAATTTTATATATAATACTTAATTTAGAAATGCTTTTTATTATATAATTATATAATAAATATTAGCCATTATTTAACATTAGTTAAATAATAAAAATTTATACCTTATTATTATATTTAAAAACCATTATACACTAATTTAAAAATATTATTATATTTAATAATAATTAAATATAAGTTAAACTAATATACTTATATATTAACATTTATTATAATTATTATATTAAGTAAGCCTTTCCTAATATTAATATAATTTTATTACCTTAAATAAATAGTTAATATTAATTTTACTTTAATTTAATATTTATTTTATTAAATAATACCTATCCTATTATATTTTAATTAAATATAAAACCTATAATATATTAATAAATCTTTTACATTATTAATTACTATTTAATAATAACTTAATAATAATATTAATATTATAAAAATAACCAAATCTTAAATATAAATTTACTATGTTTAATATTTTAAATAAAGCTTAATAATTAATTAGTAAGGATTAAACATATTTTTAATATAAACCATTAATTTATTAAAGATTATAACCATTATTTTAATTAAAAAAATAATTTTTAAATAAGGGTTATTAAATAAATAAAACCTTTAATAAAAATATTAATTAAAATATATATTAAATATAATAATAATAATTTAATTTTAATATTTTTAATATTATTAATAATATTATTATTATTAAAGATTAAATTTTTATTATATATAAGCTATTATATTAATTTAAATTATTATTAAACCGTTATTAAATTATTATTAAATCGTCGTTAAATTACCATTAAATTACTATTAAACCGCTATTAAATTATTATTAAATTTTTATTAATAATAATTAAATTTATACTTAACTTTATTTTTATTTTTTTATATTAACTAATAATAATTTTTTATTTAAATATATTTATATTTAAATTTATTATTACATTTAAATATAATATAAAATTTATTTTAATTATATATACTTATATTAATATTTACTAGCTTTTAAATAATAATAATACTTAAAGTATCATTGCCATAACCATTTTTTAATGATTAGTCATGTGATAAGGTGGTGGATTTAAGCCTTTTAGGTGGGCCAACCAGAAACCTTAGTTTTTATCCGTAAGCATATATTATATTCCGTTGACCTGGATTCTGTCTCTCTCACTCCCTTGAAGGCATTATCATATTTGAAAAGACTTCGAAAGCGAGCTAACACCCCCAAGATACCCCACGGAAAGCTCGGTAAAAGCAAAGTCAACAGACATGGAATGACGTGGTTCCTTCAGTTTCCTCAGCTCCGTGGGATTGTGGGGTAGCGATCCGGGGTAAGGCATGCCACGAGCCGCCAAGCAGCCAAGCGGCTAAGCAGTAGCCATGTCGTACGGTGTTCAAGACGCCAACACTGGAAAACGGGCAATGAGAGATGATCTTAGAGTCCTTTCGAACTTGGGGTATGGAAATCGCTCCGAGGGGGTGGCCTTAAAGAAGTCAAGTGACTGCCCAGTGATAGACCATACCGGGCGGTGAAGGGAGACTATTGAGGACAGCTTGATGCTAGGATAAGTCTTGGGAATCATGGGGATCATGATGGTGGAAGATGAGGGGAAGAATCTAACTTCCCCCGCTATGTGGGGGATAGCGATCCGTGGTTTTTCGTAAGCTGGTTCTTGTAACGGTGTTGGTAGAAAATAACTATGATGGTGCCATGATCCAGTTCCTCCCGTCCCCGCAAAGATTTGTAAGTAAATTTGGGGTTTTCGTCCTTTTTCCCATCATAACCGCTTGAACGCACTAAAATAATAGACTCGGATCGCTCACTACTAAGGCAACCCGGGTTAATGGTAACCCAATATAATGGTGAGATTCTAGCGCATCTAAACGTTCGAGAGTATGGCTACGGCCGTTAGTGTTTTCGGAGTACGGAAACACGGAAGATATGTCATGATGCGATTTTTCCAACCGGCGAGCAGATCTTCTGTGTGTTAAGATGTAACGGCTCATAATGACGGCAACGAAGGACCGGATCAGTTTGGAAAATTATAATTACACAATGGCCACCAGTGGGAAGTATCCATGAGATC
Source organism: Hypoxylon sp. EC38 (assembly GCA_002120335.1). Lineage (NCBI taxonomy): Eukaryota > Fungi > Ascomycota > Sordariomycetes > Xylariales > Hypoxylaceae > Hypoxylon > Hypoxylon sp. EC38. The sequence goes on along the minus strand of KZ111237.1, from coordinate 1,215,253 downwards.
GTAAAATGGTATCCAGGTGATAGTGCTGACACATGGAGCATATCAGCCAATCGTAGGCAATATTAAATATGCATATGTGAAATATGACCAACAAAGTCGTGCAACCTAAACGAACGATATTATTATAATGGCGTGCGTAAGCAAATGTACTCCGGCCGTAATTGCAGAGTTGGGTATGGTTGTTTAGCCTACATGTAGCCTACATTACACCCATCGCAGCTACATACAATCGCGGACACTTCGTCAACATACTATGTATGTCTTAGTTGGGATCTTGTATATTTAATTGAATCACAGTGTTTTTTTCTTCTACACCCCCAAGAAGAAAAAACGTGCTTGGAGATATGCGGCTCCTCCCAGCTACCCGAAACCCACAATCGTGGTGTCACCTCCTTGAGTTACATTATGTATGTAGCACTGTCCCTCCCTTTCATCTAGCTTGGATTTATGTATCTGATATCATCTGCTTACTATCTGCGAGAAGCGTTTTACTCACACGTACATATGCATGTATGTATGTATGTATTGGTTAGCAGTAAGACCCCTATCTGCTCTATCTACAACTGTACAATGCTGGTGTTTTTGTTTTTTTTAGTGCGAGTGTGTATATGTATGTTGTGTGCGAGATACCTTAGGTACCAACGTATCTCATCCCTTTATTTTCCCTCCATAATACCTTTAAGGCTGTGCTTGCGAATTACCAGGGCCAAGCGTCTCCTCTCAACAGATTACCTCACAAAAATCTAAAATGAACTGGAACATGGTCCCTTTTCTCCGGCGCGGCAGGATAGACGCGCTAGATACAATAGTGGATTAGCAAGACTCTAATAAGACTAGGTATGTCGAGACTTAGCTAGGGCCATGTCTCCAATCGAGCAAACAACATTTGTAAAAATCAAACCATTCGTCCGGGTCTGCCCAGCAAACGAAGCCCTAGCTTAAACCCCAGTTTCACCGCATTCAGCTATACCCACCCCCTTTTGGCCTGTACCGTATTAGGTAGTCAGCGTCCGCCCCCTAAATGATCACTTCTTTTTACAGAATGCCGAATCCTCTTTTCTTAGCGTCGAGCCACCTGATTCAAATATGCTGCACAACATTGTAGGGGAGGGAAGTCGGGGGTCCCGGTAAAACGGAACAACACAACAGTAGTGTAAGAAGCCAGCTTAATGTTCACCACATTCGATCTCAGAATTCAAAAATTCAGAACATAAATTACGTAGGTCTATCTCCTCTAATTACATATCTCCTCATGCATTGATCGTTGCAACTAGGGGGTTGCAAGCAAGAAGGGAGCCGAGCGGCTTATCGTCATGCTACGGACGGTTCATGATCCTGTTCATCCAACATGATGCCAATCTAAAAAGTCGTCCAATGTAACCCCGTGTTGTTGGTAAATACCTACGGTAGGTAGCTTTTTAGCTATTGGGGTGATGCAATTTACTGGGGTAGCTTTTTACCCCGGAGAAGATACAAATCGGTGATCACAGTGATGGAAGATAGGCCAAGCACGACCAAGAAAAAGCCAAGCTGTGCTCATTGAGGAGGAAGGTGGGGATAAGAAATCAAATACCCTTGTCTTCTTCCCTTCCCCACTAGTCGAATCTGCATGAGGAACCACGTTTGATGTCACGCTAAACTTACAGTACCTAACCTACCGTAGGTAGTACACTAGGAGCTACTAGGTTGCCCTTTATTATTTCTTTCTGCAGGTCGTTCTTTCTGCGTCTAGCCCTGTCCCCGTCTCCTCCGGGACAGTTCCAAGTTCCCCCCCATTGCTTTATTGTAATATTTCCTTCCGTGTCTTACTTAAAGCATCGAGTTCCCCCCATCGTCCAGCCTAGTATTGGGATTCTCTTTTTTTTTGCTTTTTGTTAGTCGCGGTCAGTAAATTCCCGAACTCTTAAGTAGGTTCCACCACAAACAACTACCCTCCCACCCTGTCCGAACGTACAAGATATATCGAACAAGAGTGATAGCCTAGTAGTTCGCAATATACTAGTCGCGATGGCTTCCACCGACCTACACCAGACTCCTACCGCCGAGAAGGAGATCGGCGTCGATAATTCTCAAGCTACAACCACCGGCGCAAACACCAATGGCGGCTCTACCACCCACCGCTACGACTATGGCGGTAACCCGTTGTATCACGTCCATTCTGGCCCGGATGCCAGACTCCCTGCCTTCGGTGGTGAATTCCAGCCTGGTCTGTACAAACCCATCGAGCACCGCAAGTTCGCCAACCCCGCGCCTCTCGGTCTCTCTGCTTTCGCCTTGACAACCTTCGTTCTGTCTCTCGTTAACGTTGGCGCGCGAAACATCGTCCACCCTAACATCGCTTTGGCCCTGGCTTACGGCTACGGCGGTCTCGTTCAACTGTTGGCCGGCATGTGGTAAGTACCTAATAAATCAACAAAGGAACAAAGAAATGGGAATTACGCGTTCCACCATGCCCACAAGAACAGATGCTGACCAATCGCAAAAGGGAGATGGCTGTTGGCAACACTTTCGGTGCCACCGCTCTGTCCTCGTACGGTGGATTCTGGATCTCTTATGCCATTGTCCTGACCCCTGGCTTTGCCGTTCTGGACGAGTATAGTGCGGCCGAGCGCAGTTCAGTGCTGGGTTTCTTCTTGACGGGCTGGTTCATCTTTACTTTCATCCTGCTGCTGTGCACGCTGCGATCGACTGTCATGTTCTTTCTTTTGTTCTTTACTCTTGATCTTGCCTTCCTCATGTTGGCCTGCTCTGAATACGCTTCAGCCAATGGCGCCGCCACTGCCTCTACCAAGCTCCTACAAGCTGGTGGTGGCTTCGGTCTGATTGCTGCCTTCTTGGCCTGGTACAACGCATTCGCCGGTATCGCCGACTCTAGGTTCGTATTCAATCTCGAGTATTTCTACTATGCAGTAATGGCTAACCTGTGTATAGCAACTCATTCTTCATCATCCCCGTTTTCCACTTCCCCTGGTCTGAGAAGGGACGACAGGCTCGTGTTGCCGCCAAGAATGAGCGTGAAAACGCCTAAGTTGGTGAATGATGTGGATATATGGGTGCCGTCTGTGTTTTGTCCGGTTCTGTGATGCGGAAGTTTGGAAGTTCATGTGGTTACTAGCAGTAGATCGCGCGCAGCGTTCTAGAAAGCAAGGGGGAATTGTGATGATACCTACACCTTACTTAATATGTATGCGATGGAGAGAGAGAGAGCTTGTTGGGGGATATCCGTGTAGATGAAGATGTATGATGAATCAAAAAAGTAATGGGGAAGAGAAATTACCAGGCTTTTCATCTGCAGCTCTCCTTAACAGCTCAATACTCGGAAAACACGCTGGCGATATGGTCATATTAATCAACTGCCTCCAAACATGTCCCTGTAATTCATATCGAGATTCCGTATCGAGATCTGATTTAACCCACTATGGTATTTCCCTTTTGTTTGTCTCATTTCCACAAGTCATAAACGACTAGATTATTCAATTGTCTTAGTAGTGTCTGATCGGCAAGCTTATTGTTGTGAGCTAGGGGCACAAAATAATCAGTGCTGTTCTAGAAACATTCTACGCGTGCTCAGACTACCTGCGTATCATCTTAGCCGCATGACTAGGTACAAGGTTGAAGCTCCTTCAGGGAGCCGTCCTACATACTGTAAAGCTTAAGTCCATCTAATATATAGATACCTGGGTAGATAGGTATGGTATGAAACACAAAGTTTAGAATTCTGTTGCTACCTATGACATGGGACTAATTAGGATATGTACTTGATATAGAATCTAGGTACCATACCCATTATATGGATAGCGCTTCATGTAAGGTACAATCTAGAGCCAGATTCCAGATTCTAGACTCACAAGATTATCGAGACACTTACACGCACAGGCACAAGGAATTTCTAGGCTTAGCAGTTATCTCCGTAGCTTTCATTCCATGCCATCTGATCTATGAGGTATCATGTGGCGCATGTTCATTGAGTCTACGGTCGTGACGCGTCGCTGTACTACTCCTATTATGGGTACCTGCTGTAGGTACGTATTACTCTAAGATGCGAGATCCTGTCGTTTATCGGGCCACCTCTTATACAAACCCCTGGAGTCCGTCATCTCTTCGCGTCATAACCTTCTCAAGGTTTAGTGTGTACGACATTACATGGTTTCTTGACAGAACGAATATTGGCCTGCCTATTTAGGATTAATCAAGATCGACATTCCTCTCCATGCTTGACTTGAGAGTTGATAGTCCCTCAACTCAGTACGTATTCTTCAATTCGTGATACTCCTTGTAACAGTTCATAAATATACCTTGTAGCTAGATATAAGGATGTTGTAATGATCTGGTTCTCTCTTAAGATTATAGTTTTCTGAGTTTTTTAACCTAATGATCAGATAAACTTAAAGACAAGTGTTTATCTGATGTTGTACGCACTTTGTAGATCAAAGTAATTGAAACTAGATATTCTCAATGGATACGACATTAACAGCTCCATCGACGACAAGCAGGAAACTAGCTCCGGGAGCATTTATACAAACAAGCACCGGATCTAGGAAATCTGCTTCGGGCCCTAAATCATAAATAGCAACAAGCGGTTGCCGATTATCATTTCCCTTGCAATATACGTCTAGAAATAAGGGGCTTTCCCATCACTAAATACCACCTGAAACATAAGGGCTTTGTTCAAGGGGAACATACCTCGGTTCTTCGTTTCGATTTTGCTATTGAGACTTATTGGTATTCGGCAACAAGTCTGTCTAGCACCATACTTCATCCAAATAAAGTAGGTCTAGACTAGTACTAGATCTACTTGAATAAAATATTTCGCAATTTTCTTATAGATTTTTACAGTAGCTAAAATCTAGTAGAGAGCACAGTGTGAATGCTTTCTCGTAACAAGGAATACCTTAGGTAGGTACCTATATAATGTTGAGGGAGTAGAAACCATTTACGACTATTTATCTCTATTAGCATATACAATATATTTTAACTGACTGGTTAGTTTGCACCGCGCACTGATGTTTGTTTTCCTCTGCCATTGCCAGAGGTTTGATGATCTATCGAAGATTCGATTTGAGAGCGTCTAGAAATTGGAGGTCTGCCCTGTCGGGATGGTAGGGTCTAAGACAGCATAGACAAATGATCATTGGCTATATGTATATCGGGACCCTTTGCAGTTAATGTTAGGTATCGTTGTGCAACAGCATGGTCATTACCCCTATGCAAGGTCCGCATTGTGACAACCACCTCTCTACTCGTGTATCACGTATCTTTTTCCTCCATATATTCTCTTTTAATATTGTCTTTGCCTCCCTTCCAGTGTTTTGAGTCAATAACTGGAAGACAGACTTGAGGGTTGCTCCAAAAGGCACAAAATGACTCGTCTCTGTGGTCCTTCTAATTGGATAAGGTAAGTAATAAATCGAGATACCATTTCCATGATCCAGTCCGGCTAGAATAAAATTCCAAGCTAAGCAGGGCTGAACAAATTGTGGTGAAGAGAATAATTGGACTGGTCTGGGATTGTGGGATGAGAATAGGGGTGCTGGTGCGTGTAGCCACTACGCATCCAAGTTTATAAGGATAGCTGGCACATTTTCCATCACATACGACCATAGGATCTGGAAAGCTCGGGGTCCCGTCCGCTCCCCCTTTGATAAACTAGATACCGCTAGATTAGTAGTTGGGTCGGTGACGACCAGCGAATCCCTGGTGTTGTATGTTTTTGTCTTTTTTACTGTACCTTATATAAGGTATATATATACCCTTTTTCCCTTTCTTTTTTTCTTTTTTTTTCGGTTTTACAAACTAGATGCTCTCTCGCATTCATCTCTTCGTGTGGTTCTACGTTTTAATTTGTACTCGTATCCCTTAACAAACGTATGTACGTGGTAGATATCCCCTAAAGCAACGCGGGATCAGGATAGGATTCGAAAATTCATCGCTAAATTATTAAAGTTATCTGTAGCGTCTTTTTCTCCGCCGATTATTAATTATTACCATGTCCCAATCCAACTCAACCCCGTCTTATTTCCTTGACGAAGTATCATGTCTGAACCGTCTGAACCGATCTAACGAAGGCCACGCGAGCAGTTGATGCTCAGAGGCCGTCTATCCCGTAATAAAATGCCTTTCCCATGCTCTCCATATACCCATGATAAATTTCCAAGTTCTAGATTAACGGCCCTCACCGTGCCCTCGAATCTTGTTGTTCCGTCGAAGTCTCTTGATATCAGCGAGAACATCTTGCTCAGACTGATGTATCGTCTCTTATCCGTCCGGGAAAAGAAAATCACAGCTAATAAGGCCCTCAATGTAACATCGTCCGTAGGCTACTTGGTTTTCCATTGTAAATTGGTGATAGCCTCGGCCGCTGCGCCCAATGCTCCTGTCGTGGAGTATTGGTGTGGATCTGTTTCCTCCAAGATCTGGCTGTCTTGGGAACAGTATCTAGACGATGTTGCTAAATTGGTGTCAGCTATCAGCATTGCCGCAGATACTTGCATTGTATAGACTCACCGTCTCGAAGAACGCCCTAATACGATTGTCCTCTCTGATCGGAGCGTACTTTGCAGTATGAAAAGCACTCTGGGAGGCCCATGTGGTGGAATAGCCACCTATCTACCCCGAATATTGCTTGCTTTAGCCCGTATTTCCGATCTAGGCACCTCTAGCGCCCAATTGGTCTACCCAGCCATGCGGCTGTGGCTTCTTCTAGGCCATATATCAAATCCTCAGGATAGGGGTAGATGAACAGTATGTCCAGATCCTCATCAACCCTCCAGCCTTCGAATTGTCCATTAATGGCATTGCTCCGATCGTATTCGTATGGTGTACTGATTGCACCACTCCAGTCCTCCTCAGCTGTAACATCCCCGGGATCATGTAAGTCCGTCGGGGCGATTGTTTCCCACCAAGAAGCTAACCCGCTACTTTGGTGCATTTCGGAAGAATCTTCGTCTTGATCAGCTCGAGAGAATTTTGGTTGGGAGGTGTAACTGGCCATAGAATAAGAGCGGGTATGGTCGGCGCTATAATCTATGAGTAATTTTACAGAAAGCAAATCGTTGTATAACATACTGATTCTGATCTTCCTTTGGCACGTCCCTATTCAATGGAAACCTGTCGGCTGATTTTTCCCTGTTGCAATCTAATTGTTGATCGCAGGCTGGGGCTACCCTTAGAGGAGACGGCCTGGCAGCGTTCACCTCGACGGCAGGGCAGGGATTTTCGATTGAAGTGAGAGAAGCTGAAACCATCTCTTGGGCAAAACGTCTCTTAAACGTTTCGATCCCGACGACCCCCACGTGTTGCTGGGTGCATTGTTCGCTTTCTGCGTCAGAATATTCTTGATCGCAAGCCATGGCTGAAAGTCTAATTGAAAGTTGCAATTGCGTACGTGAATGATTGCGATTGATGATGCCGGAGAAGAGTATTAATTATCTTGGCGAGTGGGCTGTTTAAATAGATGGTCAAGAGACATGGAGTTGGCGGAAACTGTGACGGAAAATTCTTCCATTTGAAAATTTGTCAAAGGCCATAATAGGCAAACATGAACTACTTATGGCCTGAGCAATCAGCATGGTGGTGTGTGCACGCCGATATGAATATCCGTATAGTAAGATACGGGGTGTAATTTTTTGAGGTCCGCTTCCTCGAATTACCTGGACAGTGCTTTAACAAGTGTCTAAAGGTGATCAGAGCAGTTATGATTAAGACATAAGACTACTGTGTGGAAACTTGCGGCTAATTACTATCATGAGATCTTAGTTACATGGAACAGGGTGGCTAAGGAGACTGAAGTTGAGGTCTCGGATACAGTAGAGTGATACATTCTTGGAGTCAGGAACAGCTCAGACCAGCGCCCCGTAGATAATAAGCCTCAAAATTTGTGATTAGGTCCTGGCAGAAGCTTCTGTGGCCCTTGCGTAGGCTGTGCATGTACCTGGCCATAAAATAGGGGGCAATCGAGTAGTATATCCCCTTAAAGTTGTAGAAGCATAGGGGTTTCGCTACAAGCCCAACAGCAGATATGAAATCAAATATTATGAGCACAGAAAACAGACATCTACGGGCTAGATACTGTGAGCTATAAGAGCTGATGCAGATTTTGAAGCATCGTATCGTCCTTGTTGATGGTGTAATATCGTAGCTTTAAAATCTTCATGTTATGTCTAGCTACTGCGGATACTATTCTCCTCCCCGACCTCACTCTATTTGTTACGTAAGGGGCGCAACATGTCAGCAAGAAATGATTACGGGAAAAGAGGTGATAATGGAACATTTCTACCACTCGGGAATAAATCATAGCGATTGCTATCGGCTCTTAGATTATATGTAGGATAAGAAGGATAGCTGTGTTGCTTATACATGCTACTAGTTGGTATTTTATGCATTGGTTTTACTACTCTTCGGTATTACTCAAGTAATAAACTGATGAAACTTCTGCATTGCAATAATTGGTGATGACCAACTATCCGAGTGTTTTTATAAATCTCGTCGCTTGCCGAGGTTTATTATTGATGTCAGGACCAGAAATACTCAAAACTTCAAGATATGAGAATAAACATGATCTTCGTTAATCGTCGAGGCAAGCGAAAGGCTATAGCACATCACGGAGTTACCCTAAGCCGGTTATTTCCAATCATGGCTATCTCCCAAGCCGTACATATCATATTAAATATCCTTCCGCAGAGTCTATCTCTTCCTTCCACAAACCCTATGTGGTCTACAGAGGATAGATCATAGTAAAAAGGAAATCCGACTTCATCATGACGAGAGCCAGTAAATAAACTCCTTGACAAAGAGAAATCAAGCCGTCATTATTTAGTCATAAATGATGGGACCCTGACCATCATCCTCAAGATCCTCGTCGTCCTCATCATCGCCCTCAAGATCATCATCCCTAAGCCTCTGCCGACGCAGAAAGTTCTTGAAGCCACGGCTCATCTTGACGACGGCGCGTAGATGTTTGTCAGTGACGTTGACCTTGTCGTTACCATCCTCAAGCGCCTCTGTCTCAGCGAGGGCGACAGCCGTCTGCAAGGCATTACGGATCTCGCGGCCGTTCCAGCGCAGGGTCTGCACGTCACGGCTCTCGTAAGCGTACTCGCGAGTGGCCACACCGACGTGAACCTTGCCGCCGCTGTCGCGCTCCAGCCGCTCGAAGCTGTTGAGCCAGATCTTCTCGCGGTCGGAGTCGGTTAGGGCTTTGTAATGTAGCGCCACGTGGATGCGCGACGTGAAGGCCGAGTCGAATGTTTGCACGCGATTTGTGGTAAGGAATAGTACTCCTCGGTAGTACTCGAGGGCCCGTAGGAAGATTGATACGAGTCCGTTCCGAGCGATGTCCTTGGCACGCCGTGCTTCGAGGTATACATCCGCCTCGTCGAGGAGCACCATTGCCCCGAAGCGTTCGCCCAGGTGCAGGAAGTACTCGAGATTCTTCTCTACTTGGTAAGAGTTGGTGCTCAGGTCGCCGCTCGTAAGGGAGAGGAGAGGCCGGCGTGCTAGTTCCGCAACGCATTCCGCAGTGCATGTCTTGCCGACACCAGGACTTCCATGAAGGAGGAAGATCCGCCCTTGACCCTTGTTCTTGACAAAGTCATTCGGCCACGGGGTGACTTTTCCATTAGCGCTGGCGAACTTGCCAATGAGGGCTCGGACCGTGAGCTTGATCTCGTCGTCTAGGACAAGGTACTTGAATGCCTCCTTGTCGAACTTGACTTCCTGGAGATGCTCGACGTTAAAGTGACCCCAACGCCTCTCGCCAAGGATGAACCCGGAGACAACTTTACTAAGGACTATGTAGTAGAGGTCATCCGCCGGCGCAGGATCGCTGGTTGGGTCGAGGTCATCAAATTCGGCCCAGGGACTCAGGACTTCCTTCGAATCGACCTTACTACAGGCGCTACAGCCGCAACTTGGGGCGCGGTAAGGTAGAGTGTCCCTTGATACCGGAGGCCGGTTGGGTGGTGGAGGAGAGCGCCCTCGGCGACTATTCTCTCCGGGGCAATCAAGAGAGTATCGCGTGAAGCCGGTACAGTCAACTATAACGCGCCCGCTCATATATCCGCTGGCACTTATGGGATAGTTCCAGCTGAACTCAGGGTCCCTCTCGACCAGACTGCCATCGTACGACATGTAGCTGGGCCCTTTGGATAATTCCCAGACCATCTTACCGAGCGCAATTTGCTTCTCCTTAACCTCATCAGGAGTCATGTCGCCATTCTCGCCTTTGAAGAAACGGGCCGGAATGATAGGCAAGTTCGAGATTGCCTCCTCGCCCGCGAAAGAACCAATGTTGAATAATTGCATTGTGCGACCGAGCCTCTCTGCGGTATATGAGATATTCCAGCATTTGATATGGGCTATGGTGACGCCTCCATCATTGTGGGGGATACCTTCTTCGAAACTCGAGACGATGAAGGGAGTCCATTTGTAGTCTTGTTTGGCATACACTACATCACCAGGCTTGAAAAGGAGCCCGAGGTTGAGGAAGGTATACGACGGCGTGCTACTGTTGTGTCGCTCCTCTTCCTCGCGAATCCGCTCGCCGAGGGTCTTATCAAGGAAATTCAGGAGCACATCTATGTGCCGAGCAGTTGTGAAAGCGTATTCTTCGTCGTGCGTCTCCGGTTGACTGACTTTATAACGAGCAAGCGCGGCTCGGTGGTGAATTAATACGTAATATGGCGCAGCGATGGTGACACTGTCTCCCATGAGAGACACCCAGGGATAGTATCCCACCACGGCCCTAAGAGCATTGATCAAATGGATCGAGTTGATTACCATATATGTCTTCTCCACTTTACCAATTTTCATCTCTGAGTCGTCTTCACTTCTCGGCCTATCCTCTTGGTAGGGAAGGTCATCATATGGCAAATAGTCGAAGCCGTCATTCCACCTACGACGACGTGGGGGAGGGACGTGGTCAGCTCGCCGATTCTTCTGGATAAGGGAAGTCGAAACCTTGGTTACGATCTCGAGGATGGGCTTTTTAGACGACGAAGAAGTCGCCTCGTCGTCCAAGTCATCTAGCTGGACGCTGATGGGCTCTCGGCTACGACGCACTGATAGATCTATTAGCAAACTGCATCAAAGGATTGCGACAGGGCAACTTACGATCAATGAGCTTGCCACCCCATCCCTTGTACTGAAGTACGTAGCAGACATCTGGGACTTCGTCTTCGGCGAGCTCTCTTCCCGCACCACCATTGATGGATGATTTTGCGACGAGAGCCCTAAGCTTCTCGACATTCCTGTCCTCATTTGATGCAAAGCCTTGTCCAAAGGGTCTACCGGAGGGGCCAATCTCCTCGAAGCTGGCAATGGAGCTGGTCTCATCCATCTCAGCTGATGAATGGTTGCAGTACAAGAACAGACCCTGAATAAGAAGTAACAGGATATGAAGAGAGACAATAAGGTCTATATAGTGAAGGAGGAGATAACGAAGAGAATACAGAAGCAGCTCTTACTTATCTCATAGCTTCCTTCGCCCTACTATATAGGCGGCGGCAGTTCCGTGCTACTGAATCCTTTGTGAAGCAGTAGTAGTGCTGACTAGCTTGCCTGGATATGCAGGTCAAGCCAATGACTGCGAAGGCCGGGGTGAGACTAGAGTTGAGAATAAGACTCATACTTGCAGCTTTAGCCAAGACGAACCTGGTAAGGCTGAGCATCTATCCAATGAGGCGGGACAATGGTGCTACATCATGTAGGCAGCCAGCGGGGTTTCAGGTAATGCCATGATCTGACGGAGGCGGAGCTCTAGGTAACATAACGGGCGTGATCGAGGCTTGCATGCGGGGGTTTATCTGCCTAGCAAACAGCCTTTCTGCCTCATATTGAAAGGAGGAGACACTTGCCATATTATTGAATAAAATATATACGAATTCTGCAGATAAGACGATAGCTGAAAGTTATAACCAATTGCAGAAGGGATTAAAAGCACCAGCTAATGAATATGTATAGTGGTATAGTGGGCCATATGGAGTGGATGAAAGGCAACCAATGTGATAAAGGCCTCCAGGACAGTATTAACACCTAAACACTGTATATAATTACTGTGTCATGGCAAGCCACAAGCCAATGGAAGTCATCGAGCATATTAATATTATGTATGTACATTATTACCAGTCTATGTAGAATCCTAACTCGACGCCTTACGTAGGAACTATACCGCTCTTCTCCATGGTCTGTTTGAATATCTGTAAGGAGACCTCCGGTTCTGTACTCAGGATAGCGTTAGTAATCTTAGCTTCTTCGGTAGTTAATTGAATTTCTGTGCCAAATGGGAGGATTGGACATACGATAGAATGGTAAGTTATGTCCTGCCTCATATATACGCATGAAGATAAAATTGTCCAAGGACTTGAATGTTCCCTTCTCTACACCGTTAAGCGTGTACGGCTCTAGCGTCTGGTTTCCGAACGTTTCCTTGCCTGGCCATTCTACAGCATCTGCTACGTTAAGCGTTCCAGGCCAATTGGAGACATAGTCAGCGTCGCCGGTCCATATAAGAACTCTGACACCCGCCTGCACGACGGTCGAGAGAGAACCGAGGAATGAGCGTGCATCATCGCCTGAATAGATAAACCCATCCTGTCCTGTTTGATCTGTGTAATTCACCCTCGCCCCAATAGCCTTCTGGATGTCTGCTCTTTGTAAATACGCCACGTGCGTCGAAGGCGGTCTTAGATACGGATCACGGATGTCGCCAAGATAAAAATCTGGAGATTTCTGATTCAAGACAGCTATCATCGGGAACTCAAGCTCGTTGCTATATGAGTTCCAGGCAGCGAAGCAGTCGGCATCCGTACCAGTAGTCGCGCATTTATCAATCGCGGGCTTAACCTTTGCATCGTACCTATTTACGAGTTCGTCGTGGAAAGATTCGTTGATGATCTGCCTATATGAGTTGTTATACATAAATTCGATGTTGGCCCTCTCTTGAATTTCAGCGTCGAACCAGCCATTATTGATGCCGAGGGCAACCATTCGGATCTCTTCAGCCTGGATCTCTCCTCGAGCAATCGCAGCGTTCTGATCTAGGATATAACGCACGAATTCAGGACCGTAATGCCCGCCGTATGATTCCGAGAAGATCCCGAAGTCGCGGTTTTCATACTCAGGGAAGCTGTCGTAAAATGCCTGAAGGAGTTTCCAAACCACGGGAGCAGCAGTCTTTGTGGAATTGACGGTGGTGTTGCCATACGAGAAACCCACGCTTACTGGCTGGTCAACATAAAGCATGTTGGCGTATTCATTGAAGCTGTATGGGTTCAATGATGGCGTGGTTTCGTTATTGACGAAATGGCAAGGCCCATTTTGCGTGAAGAGCGCATACTCGGATGCAGCACCCGGGCCGCCATCGAAGTATGCGACAAGCGGCGCCTTCTCAGGATTTTCGCGGGCTTCGAAGAACCTTGCAAAGATATGTTAACCCCACTGTCTCAAGATGTCAGCTTACACTGAGAGACCTACCAGAACCACATATTCATACTACCATCCACCGTGATGTATCCCGAATACTGGTTAACTCCAGGAGTGGTTTCGCATATACCGGAATTCTTAACGAACGATAACTTGGACTTCGTGGCGGCATGTTCGAAAACATTGTAATTGACACCATTATGTTCCTCTACATATCGCTTATTCGCAGCATACAGCGATGCTGGTCCAGCGATCGCTGAAGTAGCCAGAAATGCTCCAGCTGTAAGTTTGAGTATCCACCGCATCATTGATATGAGCGAGGCGTCCGTGAAAGTGTTACTTTACCTCCTCGAGAGTCACCTGCTGGGAAGGTATCAACGCCTTAACGAGACAACACCAGGTATGCAGCTTCATGGCGACTTTTTATTTCTCAATTGTTTCGAGGTTGTTAAATGAGCTCCTGGGGATCTATCTTCGTGTTGTCGAATGAGGATCTGCTCTTCGTCTTATACCCTGTCCGTTGGCATAGGGCATAGCCACATCCTGACCCGCCTTCCCCAGCTTTCAGTCTTGGAATCAATTTCGCATTCGCTTGGAACGGACCATTCGGAATGGCGGTTTGTAAGGAAATAAAGCACTAACAAACACGAAGGAATAATAAATGATTTGCCCTCAAGCGCGGACTTACGATTAAGCTCCTTTGAGACAAGACTTCATCTTAGCATGCATTGAATCCTTTTCTTCCCTTCAATCAACATCAAGAACGTCTTCGAGAAGAGAACAATAGCTTTTAGATCTCGCAAATCCAGACTCCTGGATAGATTGGAGGTTACCCTTATTTTTCAAAACCCACACACTTTCGACATGAAGCCCAGGTAGCTATCCGTAATACATAGTCTTCCCACGTCGTAAGCCTAATGATCGTCTGGTTGCTCCGGGGTAAAATGGATCGGGTCTCAGACCCAGCCAAGCACATCTCTGATTGAATTTTCCGTATTATTAGGCATCCATTCGCCGAGATTCTGAGTTTACGAAGGGTTATTGAGTGATGTAGAATATATTAGTTTAATAGAGCCCATATCCATACAAACTGTGCTCTCACACACCCAATTTTGAACCACATAACACCACGCTTGTTTGAGATATATTGAGTAGGTACTTATGTGTACGTACCCGAATGCTAGTAGTATAGGCTCACCGGCTTTCGGGGAGGTAATGATTTGAAAAAGCGAAGCTTATAGCTTGTTAATAGTACATCTAAGAACTACATACATAGAAGGAATGGGAATGGCTACGTTGAGCCTATAGTACAAGGAGGTAAAGAAGATAACCATGGCATGCGCCAGTTCCAAGCGGGACAGACTAGGATACCCAGGCCTCCTAACTTAACACTTCCAGTCGTGCGTGCAGTCAAAGTCCTTGCCTATGACGCCAGGGAGGCCGATACTCTTCGCCTTGCCCGTGCCGACGTTGGTAGTATCGCCGATCTGCACCTTGCAGCTGGGCTTATCCTGAGCATCGGGGATGCCTAGGGGATTAATGTGGAACTTGACGCCGCCCTCGTCCACGTCCACGCCTTTGCCGTTGGTCAGCTTGTCGTAGTCGGCGCCGTCGCCGTTCCACTTGATCTTCCCGTCGATCTTGAACACGCCGCTGCCAATGCTATTTTCATTATAGGCGTTAGTCTCTGGCTCGCCTTAACTACCTAGGAGAGGCTAAGAGATAAGGAATAAGGGGCAAGGAGTAAGTGAAAATTATTGTGGAGTAGTGGACTCACAATGTGTCTCCAGGAATACAGCTGCCGTAGCCGCATGCATTGTTCTGTCTATGGGACACTGTAGTCTCAAGGTGGCAGGACTTTGCCGCGGTTTGCGTGCCGAAGAGAGCTGCAGCGACAGTGAGAATGGAGATAGCGTTGGCCCTGCACAACCAATGCCCATTAGTTAAGTCTCCCTCGAAGTCTCAGTTCGGAACAGTTTAACTCACAACATGTTTGCGATTTTTGTTTCTCTTTGGCGTAAGTAAGGCTTGAATGAAATTTGGCTAATTTTTTTGTATTTGGTGTGCGTAGTCTTTGAAAGTATTGTTGTTGTTGATGATGATTCTCCTATTTCTTCTCCATCGCCGTCGAGAGACTCCTCCCTTTTATGTTCGAAGCCTCAACAAGACCATACGCCTGTCTTACCGTCCAGACCAAAGTTTGAAGCCCAGCTATGATGATCATCTAGGCGGCACAGAACTGTCCAGTCTGCCTTACTTGGATGTTGCCGCTCTTCATCAGTCGCGATGTTGTCATAGCTATACTGCGAATAGAGTGAGCTGGAAAACGGCAACCAATCAGCATCTTGACCTAGGGGTTGATCGTCAACTCTTCTACAGCCTTATCGATCCTACGTGCTAAACCTTTTCATGTGCTAAGTTTAATATAAATAGTATAGAGGATTTTAGATTTGCAAAGCCCTTCCTGAATAGGAAGGCCCCGGATTACCTTGGGGAATTAAACAAGGTGTGATATCATGGCAGGGTTCCACCAGCGGCAAATCAAGAGAACGATGACGTATCGAAGCAATCAGTTGCCAACATATTCAGTCAGGAACAGCAATGAGCGGCCAAATTCCGCTCGTTAAAATTAGGTAAACAACAGTCTATCCTATATGGAGCTATATTAACTACAGTGACTGCGCCGCAGACTTTCAGTATCCAGGCTTGATTAAATGCAACCTTTTAAGCAAAAGGATTACCGAATTGTCTCAATAGCGGCAGCGATGCGGTCATTGATGATCCAAACCCACTTGATCGCATTTACATAATCGTTGTTGTCGATACTTTCTATAATTCCAGGGAATACAGCTCCGGCGTAACCTGTCCAAATGCCAGGGGCAAACACGACGTGCTTGAACCAGGGTCGGCCGTCCAACCCAAGTGGATGTAAGAATGAGCGCTCGAGCTTCTTGTACTTGGTGTTGATGGCACGAATCTCGTGGAAGAGCTTAAGCTTGCTGATCCATTTCCACCAAGGAATGTGCTCGTTCGCCTTCTTAGCTAACTCCTCCGATTTAGCGTCGAGCTCAACCGCGACTTTCTTAAACTCGCCAACAATGTAGTATAGGTGACCTAGGATTTCCTTAAATTGCTCCGGGTCGCCTTGTACCCCGGATCTTACAGTCCGAGCTCTAAATTCGAACATATCTTTCTCGGTAGAATGTTCTGGTTGGAAGGATTCGAGCCTTGCCTCGACTTTCTCGACATATTCTTTTAGCGCAACGGCGTAGTCGGTAGCATTCAAAGGAATGAGCGGAGTCTCAGCTAACTTTGCGGCGGCGAGGCTAAGAATCTGCGCCATCGTCCTGTGATACGCAAAACCTGGGTCGCCAAATTCGGACATCCAATGGAAGCTATCATAATTGCTGTGATAATGATAGATGGGAGAGTCCTCATTTCCTCCAGCAAAGCCCATGTCGATGCTTGGAATACCAGCAAAATCTTGGAAAGCTGTAAAATCACTACCGCTTCCCATCGTACCAATACGTCCATCCCAGAGGTCACGCACAGTCTGTCCCTTAACGGTCTGGTTGGGCGACTGTACCAGCGCGGTTACTTCGTAGAGAAGCTTATGTAGTAGAGGGGCCGCATAGGCCTCAAAGACTGGGCTGCGAACACCTACATCGACATTAAGGTAGGCGACGTTGGTGGCCGACAGCCAGGGTAGGTATTCTTCAACCCACTCAGTACTTCCTATCAATCCATATTCCTCACCATCCCAACTAGCGAAGACAATAGTTCGCAGTGGCTTCCATCCTTTTTCTAGAGCCTGACCGAAACTGCGAATAACCTCGTTAATTACAGCGGAGCCGCTGTTAGGATCACCAGCACCCCCAGCAATCCAGGCATCACGATGGTTACCTACTACAATGACTTCGTCAGGGATAGTGCCATTTATGATACCGATGACGTCCCATTGGGGGGTTATGGTGTACTCCTGTTCATTGTAAAGGTTGAGAACAACATTATCAGGTGAGGGTCCAACGTTATATTCGATCCCTTTATAACCAAGGCCGTTGTTTATAGTCCAATACTCGCCGAAATCCCTAGCCCGTGGTCCAAGTCCATTGAGGGCTTTCAATATAGGCAAGGCTTCCGCGTAAGATATAGGTAAAGATGGGATACTTGGAATAGACCCATTCACTGACGTTCGTGGTACACCTGGCTTAGAAGGGTAGCCAGGCGTAGTTGGGTCGCCTGGCGCGATACTGATAAATTGGACGCTTCCTCGCTGCACGCTGCTAGGGTGCCGTGCAGGGCCGTTCGGATATGTATCGTACCCATTTTCTTCTGTAATTTTACCGTCGTCACCTGGGTCGGTGAAGAGAACAGCGCCGATCATGCCAAGCTCTTGAGCCCGCTTGACTTTTAATCCTCGAAAGATTCCTCCGTAACGGGCAATGGCGATCTTTCCCTCAAGACTGACGTTGGCTTTAATGAGGTCTTCAAAGTCCCAGTATGTGCCATAGTTTACGTAGACAAACGAACCGGTTACATTGCCGCTTGCTGAATAACCATGGAACGTTGGGATGCTTTCCTCCAGCTGGGTGGTCGGATCTTCCTCGAGCACATCTTCTTCCAAGGTGGCTTCGAAGGCTACTCTCCAAGCCCCAACATCGGGAGAGTCTGACTTAGATTTCTCTAAGAGGGCGAGCCGATGGCCTACCGGGTAGTTTATGTACGTTTCATAGGCTACAATGTCTGATTTGATTCCCCATTCATTCCAACGATCTCGAGTCCATTCGGCCTATTGTACATATCGTTAAGAAGTTATTCTCTCATTTTGAGTTATGGGGATCTTACCTGAGATAGATTCTTACCAGCCAAATGCGCACCAGACGTGTAATACTTACTCCATTCGGCGGCCTTGTTCGAGCTTGGCGTATTTAAAAGAATGTCTTTAAGCTCGTCAAAGCTAAGATGTTTGCCGTGCCCAGGCCATCCACGGTGGCTGCTATGCGATGGGGCGAAAACAACAGTGACGAGAAAGGTGATGAAGAGAGCGATGAGAGAAGAGCCTAAAGCGATAGTGCAGAATCGGCGAACGGTCTGATGAGGATACCTTCGCCGCACGGGGCCGACAGTAACGGTGGTGATTAATGGAGTGTGCTCGTTTGCCATCGTATCATTGCAACCGAGGTTAGACTCGGACGGCTTCATGATAATATCGATGGTGTTGACAATGAGAGCTGTTTGGGTGAGGGTTCGTTTGTCAGCTAGCTACGCCACTCCAACGCTGCGACGTAATTGACCGTTGAAATGTTGCAATCGGATTCGGCCATCCTACTGCAGCCACTATCTTACGTGGGGCCCGTCTCATTGGTACATGGAAGATAAGAAGATACGAAATACGGAATGGTTTACCGTACATGTATACATTACATAGTGTGTATATCTACATAAGTCGTCGTTTATAATTATGTTATAAGCGCTTATAAGGAAGCCACTTAAGCTTTAATCGGTAAATTTCTTATTTTTTTTTAAAAAAAGTAAAGGTTATAATTAGTTATATTATTTTTTATAAAAGGTTAAATTATATTTTTTATTACTTTTAAATGTTTTTAATAATTAATTTTTTTTTAAAAAAATTTTTATTAAATTTATTTTTATTAATTAATTAATTAATTAATTAATTTAATTTAATTAGTTTAATTTAATTAATTTAATTTAATTAATTTAATTTAATTAATTTAATTTAATTAGTTTAATTTAATTAATTTATTTATTAATTAATTTATTTATTAATTATTAATTAATTAATTAATTTATTTATTAATTTATTAATTTATTAAAATAAAAAAAGCTTTTATTTAAAAAGTATTTTTTAATTATAATAATATAAAAAAATATTTTTATAAAATTTATAAAATATTAAACTTTTTTAAACTTAAATTATTACTTTTATTAAAAAAATATATTATATAAACTTTTTTTTAATAAATAATAAAGTTTTAAAAAATTTATTATAAATTATATAAAAAAAATGTTTAATTAAATTAAGTTAAATTTTAACGTATTTTAAATTTTTTTATATAATAAATTTACTTTTATAAAAACGTTTTTAAGTTAATTTTAAAAATAAAAAATTTATTAATTAAAGCTTTAAATAATATAAATATATATTATTTAAATAACTATTATATAATTATAAAATTTATAACTTATAAAGTTATATTTTTAATATAATAATAATATAATTAATATTTATTTAAAAAAATTTATTTATAATAAATATATTAATATTAAGTTTTAAAATAAACTTTATAATAATTATATATTTTTTAATAATTAATTTTTTTAATTTTATATTAAAAGTTAAATAAAAATATATATATATTATATATATATATATAAGTAATTATATATTTAAAATTATATTTTTATTTTTTATATATTATTTTAAACGAATAAAAAATTATATAATAGTTTAAATGTTTATTTTTATAATAATTAATTTTTTATAATTAATAAATATAATTTAATTAAATAAAAATATTAAAACATAACGTTATTTATTTATTTTTTATTTTAAATTAAGTTTTTTTAAAAAATATATATAATTATTAACATGTATTTAGTTTTTTTATTAAACGTTAAAAAGCCTTACATTAATAAATAAATGATATAACCTAAGTTATTAAGTCGAATTACTTTAACGCTTAAATTTATACACTTATACTTTATTATATAATAACATTTTAAAATCTTTTAACTTTTTAATTAAATCATATTATTTTTATTAATAATAATCTTTATTAAAAATGTTAATAAATTATATTAAAATTATATTAAGTTTTATTTTATAACTTTTAATATTTTCCTTTCTAAAGTTTTAATTTTTAAAGTTATTTATTGTTTATAATTATATTAAAATTAAGTTATATTTAGAATTAAATTAAAATATTTATATCTTAACTTTTTAAAGGAATTATAACTAATAAAAAAAATAGAATTATAAATTTATTAAAGTTTAATTTTAATATAATTTTAAAGTACTTTTAATAATAACTTATTATTTATACCTTTATAATTTTCCTTATTTTTATTTTTAATTTGAATTTTTTAATTATAATATTAATTAATATTATATAAAGATTTAATAAAAATAATTTTTTATTAATTTTATAAAATATTATAAAAGCTTTTATATAAAAATGTAAAATTTATAAGTTTTTTATAAAAAAGGTTATTTTAAATTAAAAATATATATAACTTATTTATAAATTATTAATATTATTATTTGGTTAAATAAAGCTTAATATAATTTATTACTTTATACCTAAATTTAAATAAAAAGTGATTTAAAATTAGTCTTTTATAAAATTTTTATAGCTTTTTTTACTATTAGATTTATGGCTTAATTAAGGGGTTAAAGTTTAAAAGAAGTTTTATCCTAACTTAATTTTATAATTAATTTTATTTAATTTACTAATAATTTTTTATTATTACTAAAAGGCTAATATATTAGAATTAAAAATATTTAAAATTTAATAATAATAATTAAAATAAGAGTATAAAATAACTTTATAAAATATAATTATTTAAATATAAAATTAATAATATAATAAAATAAAATATATTTAATAAATTAAAAGAAGTATTAATTAAAATGGTTATGAAATTTATTATTATATTAATTATAAAAATTAATATAAATATATTTTTAATATAAGCTTTATAAGGAGGTATATGTTATAATTTTATATTTTTAAGTAAAATAAGTAAGGGGTGAAAAAGTTAGATTTTTAATTTATAATTAGTATAATTAAAAATAAGTTTAAAAGGATTAAATTTAAGCTTATAGTTAAAGTGAAACTAGTGTTATTTATTAAATATAATAAACTAATATATAGTATTAAAAAAGAAAAATTAATATATATTTATAATAAAAAGGTTATTATTTAGGTAAGTATATTTATATATTAGTTATAACTATTTTTATATGGTTAATTAGCCTATAATCTTAGTAAGGAAAAGTTAAAAAAAAAAGGGAGATTATTTTTAATTTAATCTTAAAATAATCTTAAATTATATTTACTTTAATTATTATAAATGTGATATAAGTGTTATTAAAGTTAAAAATGGTTAATATAAGTTTTTAAAAAGGTTTTATTAGGATAAATTATATTAATATTTTAAAATGTTTAATTATATATTAGGTTAATATTAATAGTAATAAAATAATTAAATAAATTAGTAAATATAATTTTAAATTAATTTAAGAATATATTTATATATGTGGTATAGTTTAAATTATTAACTAAGAAGATTTTAGTATAATTATTAAATTAATTTTAATTAATTATTTAGGAAAGGGAAATATAAATAATTAAATATATATATAATAAATTAGTAATTTAAGTTAGTATTATTTAAGTTTAATTAAAGATTAATCTTAAATTATACTTAATAAAAGAGATATACTTAAGAGGTAAAACCTTAAATTAACATTTAAAATAAATTTTATATAATATTAGTAATAATTAATAATAAAATAAATTAAAAATATCCCTATTATATAAAGCTTAATTCTATTTGTAATAAGGGGTAAGATAATATATAAAATATTTTCTAAAAATAGATTTAATATAATATTAATTTAATTATACCTAAGTTATTAGTTTATTAATATTTAATTAATTATAAAAAGTTATAGTGTTAAAAGTAGCGATAATTATTTACACATTTTAATATAAATGAAATTAAATA
This sequence comes from Hypoxylon sp. EC38, assembly GCA_002120335.1. Classification (NCBI taxonomy): domain Eukaryota; kingdom Fungi; phylum Ascomycota; class Sordariomycetes; order Xylariales; family Hypoxylaceae; genus Hypoxylon; species Hypoxylon sp. EC38. The sequence goes on along the minus strand of KZ111237.1, from coordinate 1,193,083 downwards.
AGGCTTAAAATTATTTTAAGATTATATTTAGATTAGAGTTAATTTAATTAAATATATATATAAGAGTAAAAAAGTTAAAAAAATGTTTATTTTTTTAAAAATAATTATATATTTAATATTAAATATAAGTAATAAATTATATTATAAATATTATAAATACCCTAATATATTAAAAATATATAAATATTATATAAAAATTATATAAAGATTATATAAAGATTATTTAAGTAATTTAAGATTATTTTAAATCTAATATATGATTATTTATGTTTAACTTTTTAAATAATATTGTTTCTTTTTTATCTAATATATAAGCTTTTTTTTTAATAAATTTAGGCTTACTTTTTAATTATTCTTTTATATAATTTTATTATTTTTTTTTCCTTTTTTATAAGTTAAATTTTAAAAATCTTTTTATCTAAATAACCTTGCTTATATTAATTTAAATATAATATAATTTTAAATTATGTTAAGATTATTCCTTTTTTAAAGTTATCCTATAGTATTTATAAAAGCTTATTTAATAAAGGTATTTTAGTTCTTATATTTTATATAAATAGTTATAAATTATATTTAAAATATTCCTTTTAGGTATTTTAAGTTATAAAATATAAGGATTATAGGAGTTAAAGTTTAAGTAAGCTTATCCTTATAAGTTAATTTTAAATTAGATTTAAATTATTATTTCCTTATAATTTATTAAAATTAAACTATTAATAAGTATTTATTTATTAATTTAAAAGTATATTAAACTTATTCTTAATTAGTGTAATATATTTACTTTTATAAGATAAATTCCTATTATTAATTTGTTATAATAAATTATTAATTTTTAATAATAATTTTAAACTTAATTTAATTAATTCTAGGATAATGTTAATACTATTAAAAGGGTTTAAAGGATTAAAAAAAAGTGATGGATTTTACTCTTTCTTATTTACTTATTTATAGTAATTTTTAATTAGTAAAATATTAAATTAACATTTATTTAAGTATAATATTATCTTAATTATAATATAAATATAAGGTAATCTTAACTTATTTTATTCTTTTATTTTATATATAAAATATATTTTTATAAATATATTTTTTTACTTATAATAAATTCTAAACTTTTTAAATAATATTAGTCATTCTTTATAATTATTAATAAACTTATAAAAACTAGGTAATGGTTAATTAAAGATTATTTTATAGTTAATTTAATATAAAACCTATAACTTTATAACCATTAATAATAAAATAAATTGTTTAGTAAAGTTATTAATTATAAAATGTTTACTTTTATTAATGTTAATATGTTTTAAAGCATTTAATTAATTTATAAGATTAATCTTAAAGCAAACTTAATATAAACTTTTTTAAAGCTAATTTAATAATTTATTTATCTATTAATTAATAATATTTATAAGATATTAGCTTTATTTATTTAATAATTAGGTTAAAATTAATATAAAAATAATTTACTCACTTAAATAAAGCTTAATTACTGTGTTAATTATTTTAATTAGATAAGCCTATAATGGTAAGTTGAAAATTTAATCCAAGAATTTATTTAGGTTATAACTAAGAAATTTGCTTTAAAATTTATATTATAAATAAACCTTATAAAATATTATAATATATTATAAATAATTCTTTTACAATTTAGAATTGTTTAAATTTAAAATTAATTAGTAATTTAATCTTAGAATAATTTAAGATTATTATTATATACTTATTTATTAAATAACACCTTAGCTTATATATTTATTTTTTATATATATTTAAAGTAGTAATATAAATAAGGATGTTAATTTATTTTTAATATATTTTATATATATATTTAAAATATATTAAGGTTTTAAATATAACTTTAAATTAATAAAATATATAGTTAAATAGTTAGTAGTATAAGTTTATTATTTCCTAATTAAGGAATATATATATAAAAATCTTAATTTTTATAAATAATTAATATTAATATTTATAAATGAAAGGTAGTTAATTTAAGATTATACCATATATTCTTTTATTTTAATTAATAATTAAATATAAATTGGTTTTCTTATGGATTATTTTAAAAAATAAATTTATTTAAATATAAATATAATCTCAAAACGCTTTTACTTATTTCTTTATTATATAAATAATGAAATATTTATTAATATCTTTTTTTATCTTTAAATAGGATATTTTTTAGATTTAATATTTATCCTTAGGCTATTTTAAATTTAATTTAAATTTTTATTAAACTTTAATAAGAATAATCCTTATAAGATATTATAAAAGTTTTTCTTTTTAAATAATAATATTTATAATATATTTTATATTAAATACTTAGTAAATCTTTTAGAACTTATTTATACCAAATTTTCAATATAATTAATAATAATTTAATTCTATTTAAAAGTAGGTTAAAATTAAATTTAATATTATCTTTATTTAATTAATATAAAATTCTTACCTATTATAAATCCTAATAATTTATAATCCTTAAATATTTTTATAAATTTTTATTTAATATTAATAAATAATTTTGTTAATAGTAGTAAGTAATGTATATATAATTTATAAATAATAAAAATTATAAATAAGAATATTTTAAAATTATATAAAATATATATATTATAATGGATATTATAAGATTTATAAAATACCTTTTTAATTCCTTATATATAATTATAGTTATAATTTAAAAGTTTAATTATAATATGTTTTATAAATGAATAAAAATCTAATTAAAATAGGTTTAGTGGCTTGTTAATATATAATAACCGAAGAAAAATAGGATTAATATAACTAATATTATTTTTAATAGGTATAACGAAATGATAAAACTTTATATTATAGCTTAATAAATATTTAATAAAAAATATTTATATAAATATATTAGAATTATTAAAGATATTTAAATAGTTAAATATATTTAATTTAACCTTAACTTACCCCATTATATTTAAAAATGTATAACATTTTTTATTTGTAAGTATTTTTATAATAATTTAGGATGTAAGAAAATTAAGGAGATTTTTGGTAAAGATAAGAAATTGTATAAAATAACTTATAATTAAATAAAATTTTATTTTAAATAGAATTAAATTTAGGGGTTTTATTTATGTGAGCATTTTATTTTATAGTTTATTTATTAATAATTTTTTCTTTTTGTTTTAAAGATATTTTTAATATAATAAATTAAATTTAATAATATTTATTTAATTAAACTTAAAATTATATTTAAATAAGATTTTATTATAATTTATAAATATTTTCGAATTTATATATTTGTAATGGTGGATCCTAATATAAATATATTGTTAATAATATGTCTAATGCTAATTCTTAAATCCCTTATTAATATTAATATAAATTTCATTTATTATCTTTTTTAAACTAATTTAGGATTAATTTAAAAATGATATTTTAAAATTTATACTTATAATAATAATTGGAGAGTATTTATTTTAGAGCTTTCTTATTATTTAAAATAGAATTAATTATATAATAATAATTAATTAATAGGATGGTAGTTTATAAATAATTTAAATATTTATTTTAAACATTATATTTATAACAAGTTTTTAAAATCCCTTCTTTTTAACCTTATTATTTATACTCTTTATTTCCCATAAATAAGATTTCAAATTAGCCTTAATAAAATATATAATCCCATTAAATTAAATATTAAGATAAACTAGCATATTTAAATAATCTTATATCTCTAATATATTAACATTATACTTTTTAAATAAAGAAATAATAACTTTAAACAAATAAGCAATTACCTAAATTAATTATTAATATAAATTAGGTATAAGCTTAACAATTATATGATTTAAAATTATATTAAAATTAATCTTTTAATATATTAAATCTATTAAAAGTTAATTATATATATTCTAAATTTATTTTTGATTAAAATTTTTAGGGAAAGGATTTAAATCTTCCTTTTCCTCTTTATTAAATACCTTTACATTATTTTAAATAAAGTTTAAGTAAGTTTCTTTAACTTATTTATTCCTAATATTATTTTATTATACTATAATAATTTATTAATAATTCTTTAACTTTTTCTCTTTTTTAATAAGTTTTTATTATTATTTCTTAAAAGTAAAAAAATACTTTTTTTAAGTATAGTTAAAGCTTAATAAATAAATAATTTAATTAATATAAATTTAAATTCAATTTAATTTTTCTATTATTTCGGTTATAGTTAAATTTATATATAAATATATATAAATTTAATAAGGATTTCCTTTTCTTTTATTAAAACTTACTCCCTTTTATAAGATAAATATTTATTCCCTTATATAAAAAAATTAAAAATATTTTATTACTTAATACCCTAATTTATTAGAAATTTACTTTAATTAAATAACTTAATAATTAGGTTAGAAATTAACTTTATAATATCTTTTAATGATTAAATACTTAAATAATATAATATATGGCTTTTATTAAAAACTTTTACCAATTTTTATAACCTATAAATTAATTTTAAATTAATCTTACCTTAATCATAAAATTATTGGATTTTTTATTATTAATAAGAATTAACCTAAGCTAAGCTAAGCTATCCCCTATCTTATTAAATAATATTAAATTAATAAATTAAAAAATTAAAAATATTTCTTTAATAAGAATTCTAATAAAAAGTAAATATAAGCGATTTAGGATTAACTATAAACTTAAATAATATAATTAATTAATTTTAAAATAATGTAAGAAAATTACTTTAACTATATATATAAAAGAGGTTTTTTAAAATATATAATCTTTAAGGTTAAGGGTTATATTATTAATATTTATTATATTAAAGATTAATTTAAATTTCCTATTTTAAAGGTAAAGAGGTTTTATAATAAAAATAATATTAAATAAATTTATATATATAATAAATTATATAGATTATAATTTAATAAAAATATAATTTAATTTATAAATTAATATTAATTAATTTTTAACATAACTTAATAATTATTAAATTCCTTATTCCTTATCCCTTTAAATATTATATTATTACTTATTTCTCCTTATAATAATTAATATTAATAATATGTTATCCCAAAAACTATTATTTGGGAAAAATTTTAATTAAAGTATTTAACTTTTATTATTATTTTTTTTCCCTATTATAAAAACTTTTAAAAATATATTTTCCTTTTTAATTATTAAATTTTTTACATTTTATACCATTAATTTAATATATATAATTTTAATATATTATAAGTTTAATCTTAACCTTTAAATTAAATAAACAAGGCCGAAATTTTTGCCTTTAATAATAATAATGATTTTAATAAAAATTAGTTTTATTAAATTTTTTTATTTAATTTCCCTAATTTAGCCCTTTTTATAGGTTTTTTTTTATAAATATAATTAATAATATTAAAAGGGAAATATTAAAATCAACTTTAAATAAAGTATTAAAAAAAATATTAAAAAAAATATTTTAAAAAGAAAATCTAGTGAAAATATAGGTGGTATTATCTTATATAATAAGGAAATAAAGTATTTAAACTATTAGACTTTTTACCTTAATTAGGGGAATTATATTAATTAAATTTATATATAAGATATTTAATAATAATAACTTATATTAACTTATTAAAATCTTTATTATAAATATATTAGAAAATATTATAGCTTATAAGATTAGTATATAATAATTAAGGCTCTTATATAATATGATTAAAGGAAGATATATAAATAAATAAATAATTAAATATAAGGTAATATTAAATTAAAAAAGTAATAATATAAATATTAATTTATCCTAATTTATACTAAAAATATTTTAAGCTTTTTTCCTATTATAATTAAACCTATATTTATAATTATCTTTAAATATTTTATATTTTAATTAGTTTTAATACTATATTATTAAATATTAATTATTTAATTTTATATGATTTTTTTAAAGTATAATTTTATTTAAACATTACTTAAGAAATACCCTTAATTTATAAATATCATATATAAATATTTTTATTACATATTTAATAAAAATTAACATAATTATTATAATTCTTACCTCCTATTTTATTACTCCTTAATTATTAATATTATAAATTAATAAAAAGAGAAAAGATATAAATATATTAAGTAATAAACTAATTATATAAATTAATTAAATATAATATTTACTAATTACCCCATTAATTAATATATTAGTTAATTTGTTAATTATTATAATTAAAATATACCTCAAACTTTATTCTTTTATATACTTCTTTTTCCTAATCTTATTAATATAAAGTAATATATAAGGCATATTAATTAATTAATTATAATACCTATAAATTTATTCATTACCTATTATAATTTAATTATATCCCCAAGTTTATTTATTACTATACCTTTTATTTTATTTATAAATAGAAGATATACTAATAATAAATTAAGATTATATCTTTTTAATCTTAATAAATCTATATTAATAATAAAAGATATATTAAATATAATATATAATAATATTATAAATAATATTAATAAATATTATATAAATATTTAAATAAGATATAAATAGTTTAATATTAAAAAGAATTATAAGAATTATAAGAGTTGGATTAATTATCCTTTTTTATAAAATTAATTAATATTTTAAGTATATAATATATTCTTTAAAGATCCCCTTTTAATTATTAGAATAATTAAATAAAGTGAAGATTTAAATAATAATTTATTTTAAAAAGATCTTCTTCTTTTATAAAGCTAATTAATATTTTAAATATATAATATATCTTTTAAGCCTTCTTTATTAATTATTAAAATAATTAAATAAAGTAAAGATTTGGATAATAATTCATTTTAAAAGGATTTTTTCCTTTTATAAAGTTAATTAATATTATAGATATATAATATATCCCTTAAACCTCCCCTATTAATCATTAGAATAATTAGATAAAATGAGGATTTAAATAATAATTTATTTTAAGAAAAATTAATCTTCTTTAAGTCTTATAATTATACCTTATAACTAAAAATAATACAAATATTAGAAAAATAATTAAAACAATAGTTAAAATAATGACCACATTTTAAACATTATATTCTTAATTTATTAATATTATTATTATTAGTTTTAAACTATAATAATTAATCTTTATTAGATAATAGCTTTACCATTTTATTATAAATTTAAAAAATATTTTAAAATTTTACTTTATTTTAAAAATAGGATATAATAATAAATATAATATTATTTCTTTATTTTTCTTTTATCTTATTTAATATTTAAATCATTATTAATATTACTTCTTAAAAATTTTTTATTTATTAATTTTCCTATACCTTTTTAAATATTTAATTTTATAAATTTTAATAGGGATAATATTTCCAATTTTATATCCTTATTAATATTATTAAAAGAATATTTTTTTATATAAGAAAAGAATTTTTTTAAATAAAAAGGGAAGAATTATAAATAAGAAAAATTAATTACTTTATAAAAAGATTAAACTAATATTAATATAAGGAATATATTATAACTTAACCACATTTAATTATTAACTTTTTAAATAAAAAAATCTAATACTTTTAGTGATAGTTTAAGCCTTGTTAAATTACCTATAATTATAAATTAAACCCTTATTAAAATAAGTATTAGGCTTGTTATACTAAAAAAAAGGTATGATATATTAATAAAGAATATTATAAGGTTAAATATATAAATAGGTTTAATTAATTAGGGTAAAATATTAAAGGCTTTTTTATTTATTAATATTATTTCTAAACCTATTAATAATAATTATTTTAAAATAATAGATGACTTATCTTTTTTATTACTTACTATTAATTACATTTTATACTATAATATAACTGCTAAAAAGTAAAAGGCTTATAAAATATTAATTAAATCTACTAATTTATCCAATAAAAATAATATTAAAACTTATAAATATAATACTTATTAATAATTAAATTCTTATAAATAAGAGTTTATATTAGAAGATTAGTTTATAAATATTTATATAATATTCTTTTATTATAAGTTAATTTTAATAAAAATAAAAAGAAAGTATATATTTAATTATGGTATTATAATTAATATAAGATGGAATAATAGGTATTTATAATAGTAAATTAGAAGTAATTTTATATTTTTAATTTCTTAAATTTAAAGGTAATATATAAATATATTTTTTATTATTAAGATTTAAAAGTTAAAAAAGTAATAATATTTTTAAAAATTTTAATAGGTTTAATAAATAAAGTATTAATTTTTTTTTTTCAAATTTTATAATATTAAATTTTAATAATATCTTATATTATTAAATATAGAAAGTAATAGGTTATTATTATTAATTATATATAAATATAAAATCTTTATAAAAATATTTAAATAATTTTATTAATATTAAGTATATATAATTAAGGCTTATATCCTTTAAAAAAGCTATTTAAGGTAATTTTAATAATATAGGTTTTATCTTAATATACCCCTTTTTAAGCATTAAAATTAGCTAAAAAAATAGGTAATAGTTAAAAGTTTTATATTATGTAATGCCTTTAGTTAATATAACATATACTAAATTAGATTAATTGGATTAAATTAATATAAGGCTTTAATTATTATTTACTTTTTTACTTAATTTATATAGTTAAAAATGGGTATATTGGAATAATATTTATATTATTAAAATTACCTTAATTAATTCTTTTAAAAGATAAAAATCCTAATTAAATAAATATTATATTACTTAAGTTATTTATAATTTTATATAGTTTTTTAAAAAGGATTTAAAACATTATACAATTAATAATAATTATTTATTACTCTTTAAATTTAATAATATAAGGTATTATTAAAATAATAAAATTTTTTTTTTTTTAAACATTATTATTTAGGCGATCTTCCTTAAAAATAAAATCCTTAAGTTTTTTTATTTTTAAAAGAAAATAAGTTAAACTAAAAGTGGTTAGTATATTTAATAATATATTTCAACCATATAATATTTATTATAATTAATTAGATATTTTATAATAAATGATTTATTACTAGGAATATTTATAATCCATTTTAAGGCTTAATATAATAATAAGATTATAATTCATTAATAAAAATATTAATAATTTGGTTTAAAACTTAATTTTATAAATATAATTTTTATTTAAAATATCTTATTATATTTTATAATATTATTGTTTTTAAATAGATTAAATATTATTATTATTATTAAAGTTTATTTTTAAATAATATTATTATTAAATTTATTATAAAGATAAAGCTTAAAAATACTTCTTATTATATTTAATTTCTTAATAACTTTTAAAAAATTAAATTTTAATTGTTAATTGAAATTTACTATCTTAATTATACCCTATTAGTTTTATTAATTATTCTTTAAGTTTTTAATAATAATATATTCTTATATAATATAATTTATATTATATGTTATATTATCCTTAGCAACATATAAATAAATAATAAAAATTATAATACTTTAAATTATATAAAACCATTCTTATCTATATTACCCAATTCCAAAAATATATAATATATACCTAAGAATTACATAATTTTAGCTAATATTTATTATCTTTATTATCCTAATTATAAAAAAAGTTAAAGTAAATATTCTATTTATTTTATTAGATTATTAATATTTATTAATAGGAAAGTTATATCCTATTATATTTTATTTTAATTAATAAAAATTTTTAAATAAATTATTAAAATCTTAAAAAAATTTACATCCTAATATTTTAATAACTAGTATTTTTATATTTAATATTACTAATATATCCATTATTATAATAACTATTTAAATTCCCTTAACATATAACTTTAATCATATCCCTTACCTTTTTATAAATTAAATTAATATCCTTAAATTAAATTATATCCTCCCTTAAATAATAAAAACTTTTATTAAAAGAAATAATATATAATAATTTATTACCTTATTAAATAAGAATATATTTATATATTTATATCCAAAAAATTTTATTTTTTTTTATAAAAATATTTATACTTTTTAAAATTTAAATACTATTATCTTTATCCTTAAGCTTAACTTTAAAAATAAGGAATACTTATGCTTAACTTATTATATATTAAACCCCTTAAAAAAGTTTACTAATTTTAACATAAAAATTTATTCATTATATTATAATATTTTTATCTTATTTATTAAATATCTTTTTAAATTTTTCTTTACCCGATTTAATTAATTTTTATTTATTAATATCATTATTATATTCTTTATAAATAATAATAATAAAACTTAATATTCTATACTTTTTTAAGATATAAATAAAGATAAAATGGTTAAATAAATGTTTTTATTTTAGTTACTTCCTTAATTATTTAATAAAGTAATTAGTAGCTAAACTAAAGATATCGTAAGTAAGAAACATAACTGCTAAAACTTTAAAGCCATTTAAAATACTAAAGTCTTAAACATAAATAACATTACCTTTAATATTAATAATAATAATAGTAATACCCCTAATATTAATAATTTTAATATTAGTAATATTAATATTAGCAATTTTAATATTAATAGGAATAATATTAATAAACTTAATATTAATAAAAATAATACCATAAATTTTATTTATTTAATTTATATTAATTAAATAGAATATTTTAATAATAACATTAAATTTAAGGATTATAATTTTAATTTATATTCCTCCTATAACCCCTTTAATAATTTTTTAAATGATTTAAACCTCCCTTATAAAAAGCCTCGGTCTTTATTAATAAATAAAAATAATATTATGGAAACTTATTATTTATATTTACGGTTAAGATTTAACAAGAATAAGTTTATTTTTACTAAAAATTAATTATCCTTTAAATAAAGCAATTAATTTAAGTATAGATTTAAGCCTAAGATTTTCTATATTTTTACTTTAAATTGGAAAAAAAGTAGTAAAAATAGTATATCTTCCCTTAATTAAATACTAGGACAGAAATTTTAATAAGTTTATATTATTATTTTTATAGGAGGTATTATAATATATATAAGGGTTTATTATATAAAATAATTTAATAGGGTAATAATTAAAATAATATGATAAAGGTTATATATAAAATAAAATAAGGTAAAATAGATTTATATTTATAAATAATATTTAATTAGATTTAAACTTCACAATTAAAATATTATATAATTTATATAAATATTTAAACTAAAAACTTTTAAATCCTTAACCTTTCTTATTTTATAACTAAACTTTCCTTAAGTTTTTAACACCTTAATCTTACTAAGTTATATTTATAAAAAAAAGAAATTAATAAATAATTTTGATTTAAAGTTTTCATATCTTAAAAAATGATTTGAAATTATAAAATATAAGCTTTAATTAAAAGGAACATTAATACTAAAGTTGAAAATATAATATGCTTTATTAATATCTTAATTAAAAAAGAGATTTTAATATAATATATTAGTAGTAACTACTTACATTTTTTACTTATAATAAAGTGGTTAGCTAATTTTATATAATTTAGGTAAATATTATAAGATATTTACCTAAGAATTACTTATAGCCTTAATTTTAATTCTATTCTTTTTAGTGGTTAATATGTTATTAATTTAAAATATTTTTATCTTTAATACCTATTTATAAATATTAAAGATAATTTTTTAATATTTTAGGAATTAATTATGTTTATTTAATATAAAAATCTTAAACCTTTTTATAATATATTAATTACCTAACTTTTACATAATAAAAAACCTAATATTTTTAATATTTAAAGCAATATTATAAATTACATACTTTTACCCCTTAAAAACCCTTTTAATTATATTAATAACTACTATAAAATTATTAAGGCACTAATTAATAATGTCATTTAACCCATAATTAGTTAGCTTTACTTTTATAAGGAAATAAAGGAAAAAGATAAATGATAAAATAATGTTATACAATGGATAATTTGGCCAAAATAATCCAAAAAGGATAGGGAATATATTTAAGCTATATTTAAAAATTAAATCTATAATAAACATTTTCAATTTTAAAATAAGATAAGAATTTACCTAAGGAATGTAATTTTTTAACCACTTTCTTTTAATAAATCATTTAATTTTTTTACTTATATTAAAAGTTTTATTAAATTTAAAGTAAATAAATAAAGTTAAAATATTACCAAATTCTTATATTATATAACTTTTAGTAAGTTTAACTTTATAAGCATTAAAAAACATATATATGTCCTTATAATTAAAAAGTATATTATCTTTAGTATTAAAAGGTGTTATAATATTTTTTATATTAAGGTATATTATGTTTATAATATTAAAAAATGTTATACCTTTAGTATTAAAAAGTGGCCTTATATTCTTAATATTCTTATTTAATCCCCTTAATATATCTTTAATATTTTTCTATATAAAATCTAATAATGTTAAATATAATTCCTTATTGTATAATATAATACTAACTATTATTAAATATATTTTTTAATATTTTAATATATAAATAAGATTTCTATTTAACCTTACCTTAATAATACTATTACTTATAAACAATATTATTAATATAAAATTTAACAATGAAAGTAAGGTATAATTTACCTTTTAAAAATCCTATTAATTTAATAAGAGATTTAGATTAATATTTTTTAATAGAAGGTTTAAATTAATACTTTATAATAAAAGGATTAAATTAATATTCTTAAGTTAATTATTTATAAGATTTAAAATAAATCTTTAGAAATTAATAAAATAGGAAGGATTACTTAATTTAAAAGGATTATTAAGAAAACTATTATTAGAAGAAAAAAGGTGGTTAAAAAATGAAAGATTTTTAAAAGAGTGAAAATTATTAAAATTAAAGGGTGCATTATAATTAAGTAAATTAATAAGATTAGGTGTATTAAAATTAAAAAAGGTATTAATTTTAATAGATTTATTAAAATTAGGTGGGTTAATAAAATTGGATATATTAGAATTAAAAAAGGTATAAAGGTATAATATATTAAAAAGGTTAAAAGATAAAAAAGTTTATATAATGGATTATAAGAATAAATAAAGCTTTTTAGTTTAAGTATAATTAAGACAAGGCCTTTTTTATTAATAAAAACCTATCTTTACTATCTTATTTTCTTTTAAATTAATAATATATAATATTATTAAAAAAGGAACCAAACTTAAGTTTACTATTTAAAATAATAAAAGGAAGATATTTAGGTAATTTAAACCATACTTAAGATTTTATAATTAAATGATTTATAATTATAAAAGATAATAAGATTTATTTTAAGTAATAAAAATAATAAATATATTAACTAAAGATTAGATTAAAGTTATTAATAAAAATAAGTATTTAAAATAGTATAATAATTAATAAGGCTTAAGTACCAAATTTAAAAAGTAGTAAAATATTACTGCTAATTGTATATTGTTTTAAATCTTTTTTAAAGAGCTATATATAATTATAAATAATTTTAATACTAATAAATATATATAATTACAATTTATATTTTTTAGAAAAATTAATTAAAACAATTTTAATAATATAAATATTATTTTAATATACCTTTTTTGGATATGAAAATTAGGTAAAAAAATAAATAATAATTAAAGCCTTATATTATATAATATCTTTTAATTATTATATATATATATTTAAATTAAATAATTAATTAAATTAAATTAATTAAAGTATTTTATCCTTAAAGAAAAGTTTTAAGTAAATACTTTATTCTTTTTTCTATTTATTTTATACCTATTAAATTATATATTATTAAAGATATATTTCTTTTTTATTTATTAAGTTTTTTAATCCTAACCATTTCTAATATAATAGGCATAATATTTTAACCTATTATAAAAAACCTAATTTATAACCTTTTAAAAGATAAAGATATTAAATTAAATTTAGGGGATTTTTTAAAAACTTATCTTAATTAACTTAAAATTTATTATTTAAAAATCCTTAAAGTTAATAATAATCTTTTATTAACTTTTATTATTATAAGTAATAAAGGTGTTTTATATTACCTAATTTATTACTCCTATTATATTATTATTAAGAATTATTGGAATAATATTAAAGATAATTTATCAAATATGTATAATAATTTCTAAAGTAGTAATCTTTACCCCTAAGCCTACTTATTTAAAAATATTAAGGGTTAGCTAGTTTACATATCCTAAAGTAAGAATGATATTATCTTAATAAATAAATTAGTAACTAAATTATACTTTTATATATTAGAAAATCTTAAAGGTTATTATAAATTACTCTTCTTTATTATCTTAATATTTTATTAATAATATTTATATTAATAAACAACCCTAAATTAAAATATGCCATTACTTCTTACTTTAAATATTAGATTTTTCTAAACTAATTATTAATACTATAATAAAATCTTCTCAAACTTATTATTAATATAAATATATTATTAAATATATATTCTTTAATTAGAAAGGTAAATTTTATAAAAAATAACCATATAATTCCTATAATATATAAAACCTAATTTTTATAGAATTTTATATAAGATTAAATATTAAATATAAAAAGGGATAATTTTCTTAATAAATTTTTTAATTAAATCTTATTATATACAAATATTTATAAACTTTTTAATAATAATATACTTATATTATTTCCAAAAAAGGTTAATAAAAATACCAAACCTAAGCTATTTATATAACTAATAATAAAATTATTTAAAAATATAACTTAAATTATATAAGAATTAATAAAAGAATATTATAATTATTAATATTATATAATTAATTAGATATTTTATAAGTATATTTTTACTTATTTTGCTTAATTTATCTTTTATATTATATATATGTTATTCTTTAAGGGATTATAAAAGTTATATATAAATTATAATTTTTATTTATTACTTTTTATAAAGGATAATAAGATAAAATAAAAAAGGTAAAATATATTAAATAATAACTTTTACTAGCTATATACCAGCTTTAATAACTTAATAAGCTTAATAAGATTTATTAAGAAAAATAATAAATGGTTTTATAGGGAGGGGGATAAATCTAATAATCTTAATAACCTTAATAACCTTAATAACCTTAATAACTTTAACAAAGCTTTAAAAATAAAATCCAAATTATAAAATATAATATTAAATAAATAGTTTTATATAAATCTTAATAATTTTAATAACTTTAACAATATTAATTAAAAGTTATATAGAATAATGGAATTATAAATAATAATAGTAAAAAGATAATTAAACATAATATTTTAACTAAAAGATAATATAAATAAGGAAGTATATAATTATTTGATAAAGCACCCTTATTCTTTTAATAATTTGAATATTACCTATAATATTAAACATAGATTAGATCTATTTATTACCTATCTTAATAATTTAAATAATTTTTAATTAGCTTTATTTTTTAATAATAATAAAAATAATTAAATAAGTAAAAGTAATAAGTTAAGTTAAGCGAGTAAAAGCAGTATAAATATTAATAATAATATTAATAAACCTACCTAAAATATTAGGATTATATTTATAATTATGTTAAAAGATTTTATAATTAATTTAAATATGTTATACTAAATAAATTTTATTTATTAATTCTTTATTATATAAGATAATTAGTTAAATAGAATTTCTTTTATAATTTATATATTAGGTTTTTAAATATTTTATTTATTAAAAGGTATAAAAGTTTATTAATATTTTATTATTTATTCCTTTCTTATTTTATTTTATTAGTTAAAATTATTAAGGTAACCTTAGGTTTAAAAAATTAAGTATTTATAATTAATATTTAACATAATATAAATATATAATTAATAATAATATCCTTATATTATAAATGATATTATAAACTATTTAAATAATTATATTAAAAAGTTTTTTATCCTTTTTAAAGTTAAATATAATATAATTATATTATAAGTAATTTAGGTTTCTTTATTTAAAATAATTTAATAGGATAGATAATAGGTTTTAATTAAATTAATAGGTTTATTTAAGAAACTACCTTATCTTTAAATATTAGGAATAGTTAAATATCTATTAGGATAAAAATGAGGTAATTATTTTTTAACAATATTAAATCTTTTAGTAAACTTTTAAAAGATATATCTTAGAATAAAAATATATATTATAAAGGAAATTTATAAAAATTATTTAATGTATATTATAAAATGTTATATAACTTTATAAATTTTATAATTATTAAGTTACTTAGTTATAAGTTTAAAAGATAATATAATAATTATGGTAAAAGGATATTTTAAATATTAAGATATTCTTATAAAGGATAGAATTAAATAGAAAAGGATAAGCATATAAATACTTAGGATTATTAATTAATAATATATTAATTATATTTATTTAAATGAAAGATAAGGGGATAGTATTAAAAAAGAATATAAAAGGCTTAATCTTATTTAGAAGGGTTAAGGGATGGTATATTATAGCCTAATAATTTATTAAATAAAGTAATTATTATATTATTATAATTTCCACTTTTATCTTATAATTACCTTTTCTATTAGTAATATAAATAAATACTTATTTAATTTATTAATATATTCTTTATATTTTCTTATCTTATTTTATTTCTTACCTATATTTTTTTTATAAATATTTTATTTATTATAAATTTTTAAAATAGGGATGGTATAATATTTTAAAAAGAATAGGTAATTAAGTGAGAGGATTTAAATTAATTATATTGGGTTTATAAATATACTATTATATTTAAGTATGATTTAACTTTAAAAATAGATTTAATAAAATAGATTAAGTAAGTAATAATATATTATTTTAAAGGTTTAATTAATATTTTGGAAATTTTAGGTGGTAAAAATAAGCTATTAATTATATGAAAAGAGTATAACTAATTAATTAATCTTATTAAAATAAATGTTAAAATATTTTTTATTATTAATAACTTTAAGGATAATTAAATATATAAATATTAGGGTATTATTTAATATAATAAATTAGGATAAATCATATCCTTTTACCTATATTATTCACATCCTATTATTTTCATAACTTTTTATTATTTAAATAGGCTTATATATATAACTAAATTTTATTTATATATTTTATATTTTAATTTAATAATATTTATATTAAATATTTATATAAAAATAAATGATTAAATAGGGTTAGTTTATTTAATATATCCTACTATTATATAATATATCTTATAAAATATAATATATCCTTTAACTTAATATTAGTATTTAACAACTAACTTTATTTTAACATAAATTAATATATAATTTTAATATTTTATTAATAAAGTTAAGATTAATTTATATGTTATGTGGTAAATAATTACATTTATATATATATATTTTTAAGATATTATTTATTTATGGGAATATATATATATAAATATATAGTATTTATATTTAAATAATAATATATTAAATTTTTAATATATTAATATTATATATTAATATTTATGTTTATAATATATTATAATATACTCCTTTTCTTAATATAAATATTTAATTTGAATTTTTTTAATTAAATAGGAATTTATAATTTTCAAGTATATATTAAAAAAGTTTTTATTCTTATATTAAAGTTTTTTTATTAATATATATTATGTTTATTTATTTATATACTTATTTATTTTCTTTTACTTATATGTATATATTAATTTAATTTTTTTTAAATTCTATTATAGAATTAGTCTTTTAATATTTTTATTATGTCTAAATTGTTTAAAATATATTTGAAAAAGTTAAATAAGTTTAAGTTTAATTTTAGCTAAAATATTATCTCTTAAAAGCAAAAAATTAACCTTATTAAGCCAAACAAAAAAAATCCTTACCTTATCCCTAAATTAATTTATAATAGCTTAAATTTTAATTAGTTTTAGGTAAATAACCTTAATTAAGATTTAATAGGATAAAGTCATTTCTTAGCTTAATTTAAATTACCTACTAAGAATCCTTTTCTTAAAGATAATAATGATAAACTAAATTTAATAAATAATATAAACTTTATTTAATATATATTTTAGATCTTAGCTAGGGTAAAGAAGATACACATAAATAATATTATTAGATTAATAATTAATAATTTAAATATATAAATATATATCCTTTTTATATCTCATTAATTAAAAAGGTTTACTAATAATAATTTTAATTTAAAATAAAATAGGTTATCTTTTTAAATAAATATTATAAAGATAAAATATATTATTATTAAGAGATTAGGTTTAATCCTTTACCTATTTTAAATTATAAAAACAAATTTAGATTAATTATTTTTTAATATAGTAATAGGCTTTAATATATCTTAGCTATTTATATAATAATAATTAAAATTGTCTTACCTTTAAAATATATCTATAAAAATTATTAAATAAATAAAAATATATTTTAATATTATATAATTATATTAAATTATTTGAATAATATTTATATTATATATTATTATAATAATGAGGATTACAAATATTCTTATAAATTAAATATATTAAATATTTTAATTAAATATAATTTATTAAGATATTATAATTATTTTAATTTTTATAAATATGAAAAAGTGTATAAAGGTTACTAAGTTATTTATAATATTAGCTAAGGAATAATAATAATATATTTCTAATATATTATTATATAATATAAATAATATTTAAACTTATTTATTTATTATTATAAATGAAATTAAAGATTTAAAATATTAGATTTATATATAAGTTATATTATATCCTTTTTATTACTTTTATATAATATATTTATAAAAATTTATCTTATAATTTTATTATTATTATTATATTTTAAAAATTAAAATATTTTATATAAAAATTAAATAAAATTAATAAAAAAAATAGGATATTATATTTAAAGAAATATAGGGAGGTAAAAAATAAGAAAACTAAATATAAAAAAATATATCTTATATATTTAAATATCCAAAAAATAATTTAATATTAAATAATATTTTAGAAAATATATTACCATTTTTTTAATTATATATTAAATAGTTAAATATTAATTCTGGCTTATTTATTTCACAATTCTTTATATCTTTTTATAATAGGTTTATCCTATATTAATTATAAAGGAAGTATAAGTGGTTATAAATATTTTCTTATTAAATTTTTATATAAATTATTATTTATCCTAATTAATTTATTAAGTTATAAACTAATTTATACTCTTTAATAACATTTTAAGATTAATTTGAATAAGTTATAAGTATATATTTAATTAATAATGCTCTAATTTCCTTATATATTTATCATCTTATACCTTTTTAATTTATTATCTTTTATTTATAAATGGTTTTTATAATAAATATTATCTTTTTAAGTGGAAATCTCCTTAACAAAATTTATATTTTATGGTATAATTGGTAAAGATTTTTTTAATGAAGATATTTTATATTATTAAAAAAGTATTATTTTATATTATTTAATTTTTAAAAGATAATGGCTTTTCAAAATTTAGAATAATAAAGGTAAGATCTTACCATCCTTAATATAAATTAAAATTAATAAATTTATTTATTTATTTATTTATTTTATTATTTCTTAATAAGAAATAAGATATAATATATTTAATAATTATTAGAATTAAGGTTTAATATATTGTTAATATTTAAAATAGGATAAACTTAAAATTGAAAAGGTAAAATCACCTATTTAATTTTTCCTAAGTTAAATTAGGAAATATTTAAGAATTAATATTTAATCTATTTTATATAATTATTATATTAGATTAGTAATTACCACTTAATTAATTAAGGGATATCTTTCTATTCTTATAAAAGGATTAAAATAATTAGCTTATTTAAATAAATATTACATCTTATTTATCTTTTATTAACCAAAGGTGTTTTATATATAAATTATAATATTATTAAATTAAATAGGTTAAATAAAGATTTATTATTTAATATTTATTTTTAATATTTAAAATATCTTATATTTAATAAAAGGGATATGGTTAATAAGGCTTTAAATTAATAATATAATTATATCTTTCTATTTAATAAAGTTTTAAAATATAAGATAAATATTATAAAATATATATATATATTTTATAATAAGTTAGGCTTATTAATTTAAATAAATCTTAACTTATTATCATTTATTAATTATAATTATCTTTAATTAGAATCTTTTAATTACCTTTTTATTAAGACCTTTTAACATATAATTTACTAATACTTTAATTAAAACTAATAAAGATTATATTAAATGGATTATTAAAATAATAAGGATATATAAATCTTAACCAAATATTCATTTTTATAAGGTATTAAAGATCCTATATACATTATAAAAAAAATTTATTATATTATATTATATTAATTAATAAATTTAACTAAATGGTAATAAAAAAGAGAAAATAGAAAATATAATTAAAAATATACCTACTTTCTTATAAATATATTTAATATTAAATATATAAATTATTAATATTCTTTATGTTAATTTATGTTATATAATATAGGTTTAATTAATATTATATAAAAGTATATTTTAAATAATAAGGTATATTTATTATAGTTAAAATTAATTATAAAATAATTATATTTATCCTAAATTTATATATATATTTTATCTTTAATTATATATATAATTTTACTTATAATTGTTAAAGTTTATTTAAGGAAAATATAAACATTTTTAATAATAAATTATTATATAATTAAATAATATGGTAACAATTTTAATTTAGGATTTTATACTTTATATAATATGGTAAGGCTTATCTTTAATATTAATATTTCTTTAAGGGATGGTTACTTTAAGTATATAAATCATTAATAATTAAGTTCTTTATTACTTATTAATTTAAGATTATAGAAATTTTATTAATATAATAAAATATATATATTTATAATTTTTATCATTAATTAATAAATATATAAAAGTAATATCTTCTATCTTTAATAATTAAATTTAATGGTATTATTAGGGGTTAAATATTATTTCTATTAAATTAAAGATATTAAAGGTTTTATATCTTTTGGTTTTTATAAAAAGGATATAAGGTTAGGTAGTGTTAGTATAATTTATATTATATTATTATATATTATATTTTATTATTAGAAGTATAGTTTATTATAAATATATAATGTAATATAGAATATTAATGTTTATATCTTTACTTTAATAATATATATTAATAATTGGGTTATATAAAAAAAAGATAAGTTAAAAGTTAGTAATGAATTATAATTATTTATAAAATTATATTATAGGATATGAATAATTGGTATATATATTTAATAGGGGAATTTATATAAGGAAGTATAATTATTTAATATAAAGTTAAGTTATATTTTCTTTAGGTTTTATTTTATTTAATTTGTATATTATCTTTTAATGTTATTATAATAATCTTTTTAATTGGGAATAATTTAAGGCTTTATATCATTTAATTGGTATATTATTCTTTAATATTATTATTATTAACTTATTAAGTTTAAAATATTCTAGGATTAAAAAGGGGTTTTACCCTAATAATATTAAATCTTTAAATTATTTCTATTATAATATTTATATTATATTTATTATTATTATTTTTTAAAAATATTCCTTATTTATTTTATTATTTTTATTATGGTTATTATCTAAGGATTTTAATTAATTCTTATTAATTTATCTAAAGGATCTTAATTAGATTTTATAATAGTTATAGTAAATATAATATAGGTAATAGAAGAATTTAAAAAATGTGGTAATCTTTTAATAATTTAAAATAATAATTAGATTCTTAAGAGATTTTAAGTAATTTAAGATATTATATTTATTTTAAATGGTATAAATATAAAATTAAGTAAGATTATTAACCATTTTAAGGTTATAAAAAATTAAGCTAAAGTTATATAAGTTTTTATATTTTTTTTTATAGGAATATATATTAATTATTAATTACTTTTATAATAATATATTAATTATTAACTTATTATAATAACTATAATATGGTTATATATTTTAATAATTAAATTATTTTATATGATTTTTATTTTATATCCTTTAAAAATTCAATTATTAATAAGATTATTAATAAATTTAGAATAATTAAAGTAAAAGATTTTCTAAAGTTACCTTATAAAAGTTTTTATAATAAAAATATAATAAATGAATATTAATATTAAATTAGTTATAAGAGTAAATTATCTTTTATAATAGTTATAATTACTTATTATAAATTATATTTTTATTAAATGAAAGAAGTTATTAATGAATTATAGCTATATTAATATACATTAGATATTTAATTAAAATACCTATTAAAATTAAAAAGGTTAAAGTTAGATTAGTTAAGGTAATTAAATTAGTTAATATTTAATTAATTTTAATTATTAAATTTACAATTTTAAATAAGATAAAATATATTAATTTAATTATATATTTAATCTTAAATTATATAATTTATCTTATTTAAATAGTTGGTAGTAAGTTTATAATTTTAAATTATAAGGATTTATTTTATTAATATTTTTATAATTTTTAAAGTTATTATTAACTTTATTATTACTTTTATTAAAAATTTTATTAATAATAATAGTTTATATTATTAAATTTAAAAAATGATAAGTTATTATTATTAATTTTATAACTTTTTTAAGAAGTTATATTTATTTATAAATAATTTTAAATCTATATTATATAAATATTTAAATTTTATATCCTTTAAAAGAGTTAATTAAGGCGATTTTATTAATATATATTTTATTTAAATATATTCCTTTTTAGGTATTAAAATTAACTAAGAAAGTGGATAATAGTTAAAAAGTTTAAAATTAATTTTAAAGTAATTAGTATAGTAAGGTAATATGGTTAAAGGATATTATATAATATAAGGCTTTAGTTATTATTTAATCTTTATCTAACTTTTATATTTTAAAATAAATGTATTTGAATGAAACTTATATTATTAAAATTATTTTAATTAATTTTTTCAAATGATATAAATTTTAATTAAATATGTTATATATTTTTAAAATTATTTATAATTATATATAACTTTTATTATTTTAATAGTATTAAATTTTAATAATATTTTACCTTATTAAATTTAAAAAGTGGTAAGTTAATGTTATTAATTATATATAGGTTTTAACTTATTATAAAAATATATAAATAATTTTGGTAATATTAAGTATATATAATTAAAATTTAAATTATTTAAAAGGGCTAATTGAAATGGTTTTATTAATATAAATTTCATCTTAATATATTTCCTTTTAAATATTTAAATTGGTTAAAAAAGTAAATTTTAATTAAAAGTTTTATGTTATATATATCTTAATTATTTAATATAGTTAGTTAATTTAATTCAATTTATATATATATATGTATATAAGTATAATAAAATGGTTAGGTTAAAGGACATTATATAATATAAGGCTTTTTAATTATTATTTAATTTTTTAATTAATTTGAATATTTAAAAGGGGGTATATTAAAATGAAATTTATATTAATAGAATTATTTTAATTAGCTTTTTTAAAGAATATAAATCCTAATTAAATAGACCTTATATTATTTAAATTATTTATAATTTTATATAACTTTTTAAAAAGGATTTAAAATGTTATGTAATTAGTGGCAATTATTTATTACCTTTTAAGTTTAATAATGTGAAATATTATTGAAATATATTATTATTAAAATAATAATTCTTTTTTGAAAATGGTTTAAAGTAAGTGGTAATTATTTATTATTTTTTAAATTTAGTAATATAAGGTATTATTAAATTCTAATATTATTAAAATAAAATTTTAAAGGTAATTTTTATATTATTATTTATATAATATTAAGATCTATATATAGGTGATTTATAATAGATTTATATAATATTATATTTTATAAGTTATTTAATTTATTTATTCCATTTATTATTATGATTTTAAAATTGAGGGAATATTTTAAAAAGCTTATTTATCTTACCTATCCTTTTTAACTTCTTTTTTTTAAATTTTTATCTTTTTTTTTTTCAATTTTGGATTATATTTTTATTTATTAAGCTTTTATATTTCACTTTATTTATTAAAATATGGTTATTTAAAATGCTTATCCTAATTTTTTTATTATAATTAATAATTTTATTAACTTAAATAATTAAATATATTTTTTCAAAAATTTGTTAGGTATAATTAATATATAATTAATATTAGATTATTTTAATATCTTTAATTAATAATTATAATAAAATAATAATATCTTAAATGGGTGGATTAATATCTTTAATTAATGATTATAATAAAATAATAATATCTTAAATGGGTGGATTAATAGATTTATTATTAATATTAAAATTTTTAATAATATTATTTAAAATTTTTAAGATATTATTTAAATTTTTAAAGATATTATTTAAAATTTTCAAAATATTATTTAATAATTTAAAAATTATATTTAAGATATATAAATGTATTTAAAAAGAGTATAAATCTTAATTATTTATATCTTTATATTTTAATATTAGATAAATATTTATTTATTTATTATAAAGATATTAATAATAATATGTATAGATTAAATATTATTATTATTAATAAGGATTTTATTTTGATTTTATTAAGAATAATAAATGATAAAATTCCTTTAAAATTATATTATTTATTAATAGTATTAATCCTTAAAAATTTTATTAATAAGATTTTATTTAAAGATTTATTTATTAATATATTTATAAATATTAGTTAATTAATTGAATAATATTTTAAATAATTATTAATTGGAAAGAGGTAATAATGAATAAAAGATTATAAAAGTAAATAGATTATTACTTTTTCTAGGTATTATTTATATAGTTAATATAATATAATAATATATATATATTATAAGGTTTCTTTTTAATATATAGTAAAATAATATTTATTAGGAATAATAAGTTTAAGAAATTAATAAGGTTTTTATATATAATTAACTTTTATAAATAAATTTACTTATATTTAATATATTTTTTTAATTAATTTAATAATTATATTTATTTTAATATATATATTTTTTTAACTTTTTATATAATTATTATTATTAATATATGTTTTCTTTATTTAAGTTTTAAATAACTTTATTTTAATTGGTTAGTTTTATAAATCTTAGAAATATAAGGTAGAAATTAGTAAATAAAAGGAGGAGATATAAAAGTATATTAATTTTTCATTATTTATAAAATTTAATTTTAATTTAATAAAAGCTTAATAAAAATTTAATAAATATTTAATAAAGATTTAATAAAGTTAATTACATAGGTATAATTTAGGGAATGGTTTATACTAATAATTATATAAATTTAAAAATTAAAAAATTAATATAAAGGTATAAAATAAGAAAGAAAAGTTAACTATTTATAATTTATATAAAGAAAATTAAGGATAAAATTTTAATAAAAGTAATAATTTAATGAGATTAAAGTTAATATTAAATTAATATTTAATTATAATTAAGAATGGTTTTTTATTATTATAAGTAAATAGATTAAAAGGTTAAAAAGTAATAAAATAAAAAGATAAATGTTAAATTATAATTAACATATTTAAAATCTTTTAAGAATATAAGGACTATTAAATTATTATTAAATTTATATTAAGTAATTATTAAATCTTTATTAAATTTTTATTAATTCACTTTATAAAGGTTATAATATATATTTATTTTTTTATAAATCTTAATATTTAAATAAAGATTTTTTAAAATATTTTAATTAATTTTTAATATTTTATATATAATAAATTAATAATTAATATATTAGTGGCATATATATAATAGATTAGATATTTATATTATTATAATAAATTTAAATAGGAAGTAAATTAAGGGTAAATATTATTTTTAAATTAACTATTATTTAAATAATATTAATAATAATAATATTTAATAACTACCTTAATTTAATATATAAAAGATAATAATAGGATAAATATTTAAAATATATCCTTTTAATTTATTTAATTTATATAAAATATGATTTTATATTGGAACATATAAAATACCCTTTTATTAATAAAATAAATCATCTTTAAGAAATAATTAATAAAAGATTACCTTTTATAATAACTTATAAGGTTAATATTAGATTATTATTTAATAATAATTAAATAATAATATTAATATTTTTTAAATTAATGGTTAAATATTTTAAACTTATAATTTAATTTAAAAAAAAAAATATTTTAGATAATATTAATCTTAATCATATTTAAAAGTTTAATTTTAATAATAAATAGATAATATATATTAAGAAATATAAATCTTAATAAGGTATTATATTTTAAAAATAATAATATAATTAAAGGTGGTTAATTTTATTAGGTGGTATATTATTATAAATCTTTTTAATTTATACTAAATAATAATTAAATATAAAGTTAATATTAATTTAATATATATTAAAAGTATATATTAAAAATAAACTAAAAAAATATAAAATTAAATTAATAATTGATATATTTTAAATATAAGGAAATAATTTTAATTAAATAACCATTATAAGGTAGCTTATAAAGGTAAAATATTTATAAAAAGTTTAAATTAATTGTTAATAAAAAGATTTAAATTTTTATTATAATCTTAAAAATTTATATAATATTAAAGTCTTAAATTTAATTAAGATTTTAATAATATTATTAAAAGGTAATAATTAGCCTTTAAAAAGTTTTCCTAATAATCCTATCTTATCCTTTTAATATACCTCTTTTAATAATAACTTAATAAAAGTTTAATTTAAGTTTATTTTTATTTTTATATTATTTTTATTTTAACTTATTTCTAATAGATTTAATAATTATTTTCTTATTTTAAAGAAAAGGTTTAAACTATATTACTTAAAAATAATAATAATATTATTATATAACAAAACCGTATATAAGTTTTATAAACTAAATAAAATAGATTATTAATGATAAAAAAGAGGAAAAAATAAAATTAACTTAAATAAAAACTTTAATAATTAAGAATTAAACTTAAGAATATAAATAAAAATTTAAATAAATAAATTTTTATTATATATTAAACTATTATTAAACTAACACTAAGATATTATATATTTTTAATAATTTATTAACTTCTTAATCTTATTAAAAAATTAAAATAAATTAACATAATTAATATTAATATATATTTACTCTAATTTTAATAGTTATTTAATATTAAGGGAAAAAAAAATAATATATTTATTCCTTTTTAATTTATAGAATTATTAAATATTCCTTCCTTTTAAATTATATTTCTATTTTAATTATAATAGTAGTTTCTTTTTTTTAAAAATTAATTACTTTATATTACTTTAACTCCTTTTATTTTATACCTATTAATAAATCTTATATAAAATAGAAATCAAAAAAAGGTATAAAATATTTTTAAAATTACCTAGGTTAAAAGGAGATTAAATAATAATTAAAAGATTAAGATTATTATTAGATTTAATATTTTCTAATAGTTCTTTAATCTTACCATTTATATTAGCAATTTTAAAGTTATTATTATTATTAGAATTCTTATTAACTTTTTAATTAACCTTATTTTTACCCAAATTATTATAATTTTTAAAAACTTTATTAATTATTTTTTAATTAATTTTATTTTTATATCCTTTATTAATAACTTTATAATTAGCTTTCCCTTTAAAAATTTTACTATATATTTTAATAAATTTTTCGATTATAATTTTAATTTATTTATTAATAAGATTAATATAGGATTTGGTTAATATTTTAATAAGAGAATTAATTAATATATTTAAAATAAATATTAATAATAATAATTTTTTAAAATATAATATAAATTTTTTAATATTTAACCTTAACTTAATAAGGGTTAAATTAAAATAAAATATATTAAGAAAATTTATCTTAATTAAAAGCTAAGGTTTAATAAATAATTTAAGTAAAAATATTTAAATACTATAAAAATTAATAATCCTTTTAATATATATAATTATTAAAGGATTAGAAAAATAAGATACGTTAACGGCAATAAATAAGTTTAGGTTTAATATTAGTTAAGGCTTTATAAAATTAATATTTAATATTAGTTAATATATTATTAAAAAGAATATAATCTATAATTTATATGTTAAATGATAAGGATTTAATTTTAACTTTAATTTTTATAAATTTATATTATTTTTTAATATATTATTATTATTAAATTTACTATTTTAAATAATTACTTAAATTATACATTATAACCATTATTTTATAATAACCTTAAAACTTTTAATATTTTTAAAAAATTAGTAAAATTAAATATATATAATATAATAATTTAATATATTTTATAATAAAAAAATAAACCCTATATAGCTATAAATTTGGGATTTTTATGCTTATAAAAGAATTAACTTTAGCTTAATATATACTTAATAAACATTATACTTACGTAATAACCTTTAATTAATTTATAATAAGACTAATTTTAAAAAAAGATAAATATTATAATTTATAACTAATATAATTTAACAATAAAATATATTATTAAATATTATCTTACTTAAATTTATAAATAAATATTATATTTTACTATTTTCTTATTAAAATAAATTTATAGAAGGTATTATAATATTAATTTAACTTATACTTAATATAAAATAAATATAAAAATGTATAAATTTTTTATAACATTTTTAATTACTAATATTATTATTAATTATAAGGACTTAATTATAATATAATTATTATAATATTTAAAATATATTTAACTTAAATAAATTTATATATATTAACCTTAATATAAAAATCCTATTAATATCGTTAAAATTAAATATATTAGCTTAAAAATATTAGGCTTATTATAAACTTATACTAACATTATTTTAAAAGATAATTTTATATATAATATTTAACTTAAAAATACTTTTTATTATATAATTATATAATAAGTATTAACCATTATTTAACATTAATTAAATAATAAAAACTTATACTTTATTATTACATTTAAAAATTATTATATATTAATTTAAAAACATTATTATATTTAATAATAATTAAATATAAATTAAATTAATATACTTATATATTAACATTTATTATAATTATTATATTAAATAGGTTTTTCCTAACATTAATATAATCTTATTATTTTAAATAAATAATTAATATTAATTTTATTTTAACTTAATATTTATTTTATTAAATAACACTTATTTTATTATATTTTAATTAGGTATAAAATTTATAATATATTAGTAAATCTTTTATACCATTAATTACTATTTAATAATAACTTAATAATAATATTAATACTATAAAAATAATTAAATTTTAAATATAAATTTATTATATTTAATATTTTAAATAAAGTTTAATAATTAATTAATAAAAATTAAATATATTTTTAATATAAATTATTAACTTATTAAAAACTATAACCATTATTTTAATTAAAAAGATAATTTTTAAATAAAGGTTATTAAATAAATAAAGTTTTTAATAAAAATATTAATTAAAATATATATTAAATATAATAATAATAATTTAATTTTAATATTTTTAATATTATTAATAATATTATTATTATTAAAGATTAAATTTTTATTATATATAAGCTATTATATTAATTTAAACTATTATTAAACCGTTATTAAATTATTATTAAATTATTATTAAATTATTATTAAATTACTATTAAATTTTTATTAATAATAATTAAATTTATACTTAATTTTATCTTTATTTTTTTATATTAATTAATAATAATTTTTTATTTAAATATATTTATATTTAAATTTATTATTATATTTAAATATAATATAAAATTTATTTTAATTATATATATTTATATTAATATTTATTAGCTTTTAAATAATAATAATATTTAAAGTATTATCGTTATAATTATTTTTTAATAATTAATTATATAATAAAGTAATAAATTTAAGCCTTTTAAATGGGCTAATTAAAAACCTTATATAACTTTAAAGGTAAAAATATTTTAAGAAAATTTCCTTACGGATTAAATCGCTAAGTGATTTTGTTTCGAACCGTTTTCCGCTAGCACTTAATAGATCACTTTAAAAAAGAAAAGCGACATAACATTCTAATGCTGTTTCACTATGGATGGCCGTACCATTATTGGTTTAGGTTAGGTTTCCCGTCTCTATGACTGGCATACCTGCATAAGGTACCTTGGAGGAGCTTAGCCAGCAGCCTACATACATATGTAGGCATCTGATGGGGTCTACATTACATATGCGGGGCGAGGGAGGGGTTCGCATCAGCCAATGATATCCGTTGGTTTTTAAAAAAAACAGTGGAATGCGTTCAAGCCTCGCTGCAATGCTGCAATGCGACGGGGAGGCACATCCTCGCATTGTAGATCCTCCCTTCCATCTCTACCCGGTCGTTGCATGATCAGGAGGCTGGCTGTTGGCGTGTGACCTCCATTTTGGCTTCTCTCATTTCACTAATTTCCAATACTCTTACGGGATTTCATTCTACAACATCCGACACCGGACAATTTCTTATTCTTTCCTTGTTCTTTCCTGCATCCTTATCATCCTTATAGCCCTGTAGCACACCTTGACTCACCTATTGAGAGGGAAACTTGGGTTTCACTGTAAATCTATTGCTGCAACATGCAGCGGATAGCAAACCTCTTTCCGATTCGCAAGTCCCCTAACCTAGAACGGTTCAAGGCGGGTCTGCAAAAGATAAGTCCGTGACGAAACCGAAAGAAGAGTTCCAGTCATCGCCCAAGGAAAAAAAATTTTAATGCACGAGAGCACGCCTTACCCCTACCTTTCGAGTTATCATGCCGGTCCACTGCTACTGCCTTTGGGTCAAGATTCGGGAGCACTCCCTGCGGTAAGCCGCAAATCAGAGGTGGCCTAACAAGACCGGGCGAACCGTCTTAGCCCGGACTATTGCTTTCTCTGGTTTAGTTAAAAACCTGCATATGACAAGGCAAGGACTGAGGCGAGGAACTTGCGCAAGGTGACAAGCGCCGATGAACCCCAGGTCCAGACATTGTTCTATGCAGTGTGTGGGTGTCGTCAGGTAGTATTTTTTTTCGACCTTCTTTGTTTATAAAGATTTCATTCCCCCGCTAATTCATGAGAGACTTCCTCTTTTTTTATCTTGGTTGGTTCACTACACCATCGTTCCCAGTCTTTTCCCGTCTAGTCTCAGACATAGAAGGTATATAGACGTGGGTGGTTGCTTTTCTACTCGTTGCGGTACATAGTATTGTTATTTCTTCTGGAACGAGATCCGCGGTTTTTACAGGACCTATAAATCTGAATGCAGATCTAGCTAAACTAGAACTCGTTATTTGCGCTTTTCAAAGTCCCTTGTCCTCGAATTCCCGTCTCCTTCAGCTTATTAATACCAATTGACGAGGATGACGACTAAAAAGCATAACCCGAAATTGCCAGTCCAGCAACTGGCCATATTGGGTGAGCATGAAAGTTTTCTTGCCTACGATCTCGAATTTCTTTTCCAACAAGCCTGTTATCTGCTGTTGTGGTTTCTCTGGCCAACTGTACATATTCGAGAGGCGCGGCCGTTGATGGACATCCGTCCCGGCTAGCTCCACCTGTTATTCATGTTATACTCGTGTTCAATATATTACCGGGTTATATCCTGTGGCGCAGAATGTATCCGTGTCTCGAAGAGATTGAAGGCCCTGACACCACGTTCATGTCGCTTGATTACCGTTTGACTTGTTAAAACTGAGTGTTGACGGCGTCTCAGTCAAGCGCCAGGCTATACTTTAGGTTGAAACTGAAATAAAATATAGCTCACAGTGAGATGGTGATATAGCGGCACGACTAGGTCCTTTATCCCTTCGAGTATTTCGAGCTAACTTGATTTCTAGCTATCGCTCGCTTTGCCGAACCCCTTGCTTACACGTCTGTCTTTCCGTATTTACCAGAGATGATCGCTAGTTTTGGCGTCGAGAAGAAGGATATTGCAAAATGGGCAGGCCTCACCAGCTCTATCTTTTCTCTTGCCCAGAGCATGACTGCCGTGTTCTGGGGCAGAGCCTCCGATCGGCTAGGAAGGAAACCTGTCATTATGACTGGTCTTTTCTGTACAATGATATGCTTCCTCGTGTGGGGTATGGCGACGAGTTTACCGATGGCAATCGCCGTTCGTGCTATGATGGGTGCTGGTAATGGGAACGGTATGTACTCGCAATCGGGCTGTATTAAAATTCCATTAATGCTAATTATGCTATAGTTGGAATTATTCGAACGATGGTTGCAGAGATGGTAACTGAGAAGGAACTCCAACCAAGAGCGTTTTCTGTAATGCCTCTGGTTTGGAGTGTAGGGTCTGTATTTGGTCCAGCCTTTGGCGGCCTCTTCGCTAAACCAGCCGAGCAATGGCCTGGCATCTTCGGCAACAGCACATTTTTCAAGAAATACCCGTTCGCCTTCCCTAACTTGATAGGTTTTATCTTCTTCCTAATCTCTCTCACAACTGCTATGCTGTTTCTTAAAGAGACCCTTCAAAGTAAACGCCACTCTCGAGATTGGGGTCTAGCGCTAGGTGAACGTGTCAAAGAGGCATTCAGAGATCATCCGAAACGACGAGCGCAGCGCCTCCGCCGATACTCCCTCCCAGACGCTGAAGTGCAGGCGCCGCTGCTAAGCGCGAATGGCCCTGTGAAGACGGTAACAACTACCATTGTCGAAACGAGAGCTGAGAAGCCTAAACCTCTGCCCATTAGCTCTATATTTAGCCGTCAGACCACCGTCAATCTCATCGCCTACACATTCCTGGCTCTGCACTCCGTTGCGTTCGACCAAGCCCTACCCGTATTCCTCAACTACCCGCCACAAGAGCATACGCCTGAGAACACATCTCTTCCTTTCGTATTTAGCGGCGGCTTCGGGTTGAACCACGCCCATATCGGTGCCATTTTCGCGTGCGAGGGGGTCCTCTCTGGTCTCGTTCAGTTCCTCGTCTTCCCTCTGTTATGCAAGCGCTTCGGCGTGTTGAATTGTTTCCAGACGTGCATCGGCGTCTTTCCGCTCGTCTACATCGTTACACCCTTCGTTGTTCTCATCGAGCATACAGTGATACGTTATGCCGCCCTAGGCGCCATTCTAATCGCCAAGACCTTCGCCGTTATCGTCGGATTTCCCTGTACCACTATCCTGCTCACGAACAGCGCTGCCAGTCTAAGCATCCTTGGCACCCTAAATGGCTTCGCAACCACGTTTAGCGCGCTCGGACGTGCTACGGGCCCGGCGCTGACCGGTGCCGTGTTCACCTGGGGTGTTAAACATGGCATTATTGGGTTGCCGTGGTGGCTCCTTGCCTGCATCGCTACCCTCGGCGCCATACCCGCGTATATGGTCGTCGAGGGTGATGGACCGAGTGGCGCTAGCTCGCCTGCTGATAGTGATGACGAAGATATCGAGGTAGATGATGAGATCGCAGTTGATGATGACGAGGACGAGGACGAGGACACGCTCGGAACCAGTCAGACTAGCACGATCGTTGCGGTTGAACTGCCAGCTCAGGCGGATGAGGATGCTCCGCTAGCAGGCAGCGTAAAAAATTCACGGTCCGGTAATAACTATGGAACTCTATGAACCGGGAAACTGAACCCCGGTTTGAATGGTGGGTGCGACGGTCTTAATGTTAGTTACTAATGTTCTCACGGCATGAGGCGACTGCATACCTATCTATGCTAGGCGACTATATGAATACGACATTTGAAGGAATGAGAAAATAAATGAAAACAGGAAGAATATCATTATACCATACCTCATCATAATTATCATGGGAAGGCGTTGCGGATTTAGAAAATGGATTTGGTACACATTAAACCGGGGCGATCTAGTGATGTTTTAGGGATATGGCTTGCAGGTAGAAAATGGACATCATCATCAACTATTTCTGCTTCACATTAAATGTCATAATTCAAAATACTTTTGTATTGTCTTCAGTACAGTTAATCCTGATTTTCATATCCCCTATGCCTGTTAAAAAAAGAGACATGAACTCCCCGTATCCTACCGAGGTGCTTCGACCTAACCTGACATGACCTGCCCCTTTAAACCGCAAAACGCCTATGAATGGGATGAAGCTACTGTGCATCATCATGCATGTAAAGCTATCAAGAGGTATCACTTTTTCGTTTTTGTTTTCCGCACCGAGGACTATCTGAAAAGATTCATAATGTCCCAACCCAACCGCAACCATTCTTCGTTAATCCTGTATCCATCAGTCCAGTCCATCCCATCTCACCAAGAAAACTGGCTTAGTAACCCAACAGCCTACTGACTCAAACCTTTAAGCATAGAGTTTCTTCTCATAGCTCTCCATGTT
The DNA here is from genome assembly GCA_002120335.1 of Hypoxylon sp. EC38. Lineage (NCBI taxonomy): Eukaryota > Fungi > Ascomycota > Sordariomycetes > Xylariales > Hypoxylaceae > Hypoxylon > Hypoxylon sp. EC38. The sequence goes on along the minus strand of KZ111237.1, from coordinate 1,158,909 downwards.
CACACCACCCTCCAACTGCGCACTCGCCGTCCGAACCTCAAATCGGAGAGTGCCATTGGCCGCACTCTCGTGAAGCTCCTTCAAGCTTCGCATACCACAGTCCTGCATCGAGTGCTTGAGGCCTGCAGCAAGGTAAGGCACAAATTTGCTGACGGATCCGCGGTGTGCCACAGCGCCAGACACACCCTGGGCGACCAGGACGCTGTCCCCTTCGCTGAAGTAACGGGCAGTGCCAGCGTTACTAGCTTGGCTGTTCTTGCTACCAGCACCAGCCTTCTTATCCTGCATAGCGTCGATACTGCCCATACCACGGTAAGCCTTGACGAGCTTGCCTTCTCGCGACACAAATGATGTGCCTGGCGACTCGGTTGTTCCGGCAAGTAAGCCACCCATCATGACTGTAGATGCGCCCAGAGCAAGACCCTTGACGATGTGGCCGACGTTTTGAACACCGCCGTCAGCGATACACGGCACTCCGAATTTCGCGGCGAAAGCCGAAACAGAGTATACCGCAGCCGCCTGAGGGCGACCTACGGCCATGACCTCCTGAGTGATACAGGCGCTTCCGCTACCCATTCCAATCCTCAGTCCATCGACACCTGCGGCAATCAGGTTTGCAGCCTGTTCTCGAGTCACCACGTTTCCGCCGATGACATCGAGGCCGGGATACTCTTGCTTGATCCACTTAACCATCTCGATTTGGTACATGCTGTTGCCCTGACTGCTGTCTAGAACGACGATGTCAAGTCCCGCGTCCACAAGCTTCTTCAAGCGAATCTTGTCCTCCGGTCGCGTACCGATCGCAGCGGCACAGATCAACTGCTTGGAGTCGGGAAGCTTGGATGCAAGTGGGAAGTGTAGGTTTTTGGTCAAGTCGGAGCGGGAAATCATGGATACAAGGTTGAAGTCCTTGTCGACAATAGGCAGCTTGCCCTTTCGGGACTTCGCGAGGATCTTATTCGCCTCAGGAAGAGTAACGCCAAGCTGCGCAGTGACTAGATCGGTGACCATGACCTTTTCGACTGGTTGACTGAGGTCATCTTCAAACTGGAGATCGCGGTTGGTAACAATACCCAGAAGCTTGGAACCAAGCTTGCCAGATTCTGTTGGGTTTAATTAGTAAAGGCTTGAACCCAAGGCAAAAGAGTGAATATTTATAGAAATTGACATCATCATAAAGAGCATAATTGATTCCCCACGACATTGCTGTCTATACGGTGGAACGAAAGTTAAAATATTAGGTTTGTAATCATACGATGTCATATGTTATTTCCACCAACTTGGCAGAAAGCAAGTAGAAGGCGAAGAGAGAGTGGATGGCTCAGAAGGAATTAAGAAAAGCCTACCAGTCACAGGGAAGCCACCAAATCCCCATTTCTCCTTAAGCGCCTTAGCTTCCTCGACAGTGGTCTCCTTGCTGATAACAACAGGATCGACAATGAAACCGTTCTCGTATCTCTTAACCTTGCGAACCATGTCCGCTTGGGCATCTGGTGAGCAATTATGGTGAATAACGCCGAGGCCACCTTGGAGGGCCATGTGAATGGCCATTTCATGCTCAGTAACAGTATCCATGGGAGAGGAGACGAAAGGAGTCTTCAATGTAATCCTTTTGGTAATAGGCGAGTCGAGGGCGACCTCAGAGGCGGGGAAGCCAATGTAACCGGGCAAGATGAGGAAATCATTGTAAGTCAAGCCACCGCGCTGCTTAGTGTCAATGAGATCCTCAATGCCGAGACCATCGCGAGATTTGTACTCGTTGAGCGCCTCGACCGCGCTGTGGTAGTCAAGGAACTTGGTGCTCCCGTTGACAGGAGTTGTTCCATTAACAGTTGGCATCTTAACTTGGGTAATTAAGAATAGTAGCTAGATAGCTAATAGCTTGAGGAGTGAGGTCGAAGAAAGCGTCGAGGAAAAGAATTGGCCTGTCGACGAAGTGAACGGTGCTCTTCTTCCCGAGTAAAAGGAAGAAGAAAAAAAATTCAAGCAGCACCAAGTCCAATTTTTTTTTTTTTGTGTTCACCTGCGGGGACCCTGCACGGCAACTTCAGGATGCGCGGGGCAACTCTGTTAATACGCTACATGTTAGTACGCAGGATATTAGTAAAAGATGCAAGTATCTAATTAGCACTAAGAGAATTTAGTGGTTGATAGTACAAATGGACAGTGAGTCCACAGAGTCCACATGCGAACTTTATCTTAGATTATCGCTTCGGTGGAGCATCTGTGGCTTACTGTTGTGCAAGATTTTGTGGCGTCCAGTCAGGCTGTCAGGTTAGTGAGGGGCATGTCCGGTTGCCCCCCACCCAGATAAATAAACAAACTTCCGAAAGCGGGAGTACCGTGCCCGGTTTCTTAGTTTTCTCAAGTTTCGGCACCCGAAGGGAACAAGGCTGAACGGCCAACCTTTACTTGACCGTTGCTTTAATTAACATCAACCTTCCTCATTAAGCTTTTTGAGGACATCGACATTCCTCTGTCGCAGGAATAATTCTACATCATATGAGTGCGCTGAGAGCGCGAGTTCTTTTCTAAGACTGGTGCAACCTAACATTGTGTCACAGGGCACCTTTTGTTGACACTTTCAACATTCGATCATTGTTACAATCCTTCTCCACGAATACATATGAATGATTACCACCAATTCTAGATCACGACTTAGCATCGCCCACCATAATAATACAACATACTAACTTACACTTCGGCATACATCAGCTAAGGTAGCTGTGATGCAGACTTCAATATTAAACGGCGGCATTATTCAACTTGACGAAGGGCATCACCATCACATACGAACCTAGCTATCGAAATGTCGTACAGGCCTCATCCTCTCCGTCAGTCATACACTGTTGACTACACAGCTACTAATATTAATCGTCAACTATCCACCACGTCGTCGTCCGCATCCTCCGGTTATTCTAGTGCCTCCTTCAATTCGGATCCCTTTGGCCCAGCCAGCGCAACCTCTTCGATAACGTCGAATGGATACGGTCCATCAACATTCACACACAAACGTGGCAAAAGCGAAGCTGCAATTAGACAATCCTCCCCTCGGTCAAGCGCATATGATGAGCCCAAGACAAGTCCCGACAACATGTATAGTCTGGCCAGGCAATCTTTGCGGCCCCTCCCTCAACCACCCACTTCGGGATCGGCACCGGCACCGGCACCAGACAAAACACCCCCACGTCGCGAACGCTATGAGCGCGGACAAAGCTTTGACATGGGCCGGCTTTCATTGTCCCAAGAAAGAACTTCGCCTACCCCTTTGAGTAAATCGTCAAATGCCCGGCCTACTTCCATGGTACTCACGAGATCCGATTCCGTACTCCCCACTTTGTCATCCGGTGCTTTGGTACAGTCCCCTCATGCCATAGTCCATCCTGCCCTTGCTGCCCCCGACTTACAACAATTGGGTCGCTCTTCTACCAATCAACTACGCACGCTATCTAAGTTAGCCCAGGATAGTGACGCCGACGAGTTTGCCATCACTACTCAAGCTCAAGAAGTTGTTGGGCTACGTGGGCGACGAAGATTACAGCGGGCAGGTAATGCGAATGGCCCTAGGAATGGACAGCGCAGTGACCGCTACGGCTTTGAAGGCCGCAACTGGATGGACAAGCAGAGGCAATTCCTCCAGGCGTACGAATATTTATGTCACATCGGTGAAGCTAAAGAGTGGATAGAGGATGTTATACATCGTCAGATCCCACCGATCGTCGAGTTAGAAGAAGCATTGAGGGATGGCGTCACCCTAGCTGAGGTGGTGGAAGCTCTAAACCCAACTCGACGGTATCGCATCTTCCGACACCCACGACTACAAGCAAGACACTGGGACAATGTCGCTACCTTCTTCCGATACCTAGATGAAGTTGAGCTACCTGATCTCTTCCGATTTGAGCTTATTGATCTCTACGAGAAGAAGAACATTCCGAAGGTTATATACTGCATCCACGCCCTAAGTTGGCTTCTATTCCGGAAGGGAATAGTGGACTTCAGGATAGGCAATTTGGTCGGCCAACTAGAATTCGAACACCATGAACTAGAGGCTATGCAGAAGGGCCTGGATAAGCTCGGCGTTAATATGCCTACCTTTGGAAACATGGGCGCCGACTTTGGCGTAGAACCCGAACCCGAACCGGAGGAGACTGAAGAGGAACGGATCGATCGCGAATTGTCAGAGAACGAGGGGGCCATCCCTGACCTTCAAGCACAGATGCGAGGTGCCATGCTTCGAATGCGACTTGGCAACATCATGCAGCAACTATGGGACTCGGAAGACTGGCTCATCGACCTTCAGGCCCGCATCCGAGGTGACTTTACTCGTCAAGTTATGGGTTACCGGCTTGAGATGCGAAAGTTTGCCGTCAATCTTCAGAGCGCCGCTCGCGGATTCTTAGTTCGAAATAGAATGGCGCATAGAGAACACTTCTGGAAGAGCAAAGAGAAGGATATCACAAAACTTCAAAGTTTGATACGGGCTATGAAAGTCCGTGACGAGGTACGAGAAACTCGATCTCAATTATCGCGAGTGGATGGTCCTGTACGAAGTATTCAGGCTGTGTTCCGTGGTTACCTGGCGCGCGAGAAATTCTCTGCCCAGCAGCAAGAGACGAGTCGTGAGACTGGTCCTATTTTGGAGCTCCAGTCTGCAATACGAGGAATGCTAACAAGAGAACGTGTTGGCCGAGATCTTTACTTCCTTGGAGAAGAAGCCGAAGCTATTACTGGCTTACAGGCTGCTGCCAGGGCGATGCTGACAAGAAAGCAGATCCACCGGCAACAAGAAGCACTTGCGAGCTTCGGGCCAAAGTGGGAGGCGCTTCAGGGCATTTGCCGTGGAAATATGCTCCGGCAAAACATCCAGGCAACCAAAGCTGAATTAGCACAACACTCCCCTGATATTGGGACACTGCAAGCTCATATTCGCGCCGCAGCAGTGCGTCGGGATATCACCGATAAGCTTGACGCCTTGAATGAAAATGAACCCTCGACAGTTGAGCTTCAGTCACTCGCTCGGGGGATGCTCGAGCGACTCAGAATCACTGCTGATCTCGATTCTCTTGAAAGCAATACGCCTAGCATTGTAGACCTCCAAGCTAGGATCCGCGGTTGTTTATTCAGGGAACAACATCGCCTACTCCTCGATGAACTACAGTCTCATGAAGACGAAGTCATCTCATTGCAGGCTCTTGCCCGAGCCATGCTCCTACGAAACGATATTGGCCTACTACTTGGCGAGCTCGACGAACACGAAGAGGCCATCGTTGAACTGCAAGCCTTTGCTAGAGGCTTTATTGTTCGACAGAAATTCGCAGCCAAGAAGAAGCATTTCGAAGAAAACATGCAGAAGGTCGTCAAGATCCAGAGTTTCGTCCGCGCCAAGCTTCAAGGAGAAGCATACAGGAGCCTTACTACTGGTAAAAATCCTCCAGTTGGTGCCGTCAAGAATTTCGTGCATCTTCTCAACGATAGCGACTTCGATTTTAATGAGGAGATTGAATTCGAGAGACTACGAAAGACGGTAGTGCAACAAGTCCGGCAAAATGAAATGCTTGAGCAGTATATCGACCAACTAGATATTAAGATTGCCCTCTTAGTCAAGAACAAAATTACCCTAGACGAAGTCGTCCGACATCAAAACACATTCGGCGGGCATTCTAGTAGCCTTCTAGCAAACGCATCCATCGCTTCTGCCAACCAATTCGACCTAAAGGCCTTGAACAAGAGCTCGAGGAAGAAGCTAGAGTCTTATCAGCAATTATTCTTCAATCTCCAAACTCAACCACAGTACCTGGCACGACTATTCAGAAGACTCCGGGAGCTAGCTACGGCTGAGAAGGAGTGCAAGCGCATCGAACTCCTAATGATGGGACTCTTCGGATATGCGCAGAAGAGAAGAGAAGAGTATTACTTGCTGAAGCTCATTGTAAGATCGATACGAGAAGAGGTGGACGCCTGCAACACTATTCAAGAATACCTCCGTGGCAACTTTTTCTGGTCGAAGCTATTAAGCAATTATACTCGATCACCACGAGATAGGAAATATCTAAGGGACTTGCTAGGCCCATTGATACGAGACAACATCATCGAGGACCCTGCTCTAGACCTGGAGAGCGACCCGATGCAAATATACCGATCTGCTATCAATAATGAGGAACTTCGCACCGGCCGACCTAGTCGGAGACCACTCGACATAACCCGAGATCTCGCAATCAAGGACCCCGAGACGCGAGAATTATTTATTGACCATCTTCGAGACCTTAGAGAAATATCTGACCAGTTCTTCCTCGCCTTAGAAGATCTGCTACCCAGAATGCCTTACGGCTTACGATTCATCTGCCAACAGATGTTTGAAGCACTATGCCAGCGCTTTCAACGCGAACCTCAGCATCATGTGCTCCAAATTGTCGGCAACTGGGTATGGCGTTTCTATCTCCAACCGGCATTGGTCAACCCTGAGCAGGTCGGCGTGATTGAGAAGGGTCTGAGCCCTCTTCAGAAGCGCAATCTGGGTGAGGTGGCCAAAGTTCTGAGTCAAATCTCTTCGGGCCGCCCGTTCGGTGGTGAAAATATCTACTTGCAACCTCTCAATGCCTTTGTAGGAGAATCGATCGAACGTCTTGCTCGCATTACAAGCGACTTAATCTCAGTTGCGGATGCCGAGAGCACGTTTGATATCGACGAGTTCAATGACCTCTATGCGAAGAACAGGCCGACCCTTTACATTAAAATGACGGATATCTTTGCCATTCATTCCCTCGTTGTGAGCGAAATACCAACTGTCTGTCCCAATCGCGATGACGTGCTTCGCGAGATCTTGCAAGATTTGGGAAGCGCCAAGAACAACGAGAATGAAATGAATGCATCTAGTTCATCGGACATACAGATGTTCCTTACTCCAAAGCTTCATGATATCGAGGATCCAGAGGCTGACGTGAAAGCCTTATTCATGGAGACCAAGCGCTGCATCTTGTACATTATTCGTGTACAGACAGGTACTGATCTGCTCCAAATTCTCGTCCGTCCACCAACCCAAGAAGACGAGATAAAATGGCAAGCACTTCTACGGGAAGATTTCGCGTCTGGTAGCAATACCAAGGGAGCCTACTCGGATGTCAACATGGTTGATGTAACACGAATGTCGTACTACGACATGAAGCGTAATGCCCTGGAAAATATCATGCGCCTCGAACAAATGGGACGCATTACAAAGAAGAACTACTACCAGGACATCTTAAACGCCATTGCGCTCGATATCCGTACCAAGAGCCGCCGCAGAATACAACGACAACGCGAGTTAGAAGGAGTGCGGGCGACACTAGGGAATCTACACGAGAAGGCCAAGTACCTAGAACAGCAGCGCAAGAGCTATGACGATTACATTGAGCAAGCCATGGCCACGCTGCAGAAGAACAAAGGGTAAATTACTTATGGCCATACCTAATTTATCGATAGTAGAAGCTAACACGATTGAATAGGAAAAAACGGTTCCTCCTCCCTTTCACAAAGCAATACAACCACCAGCGAGAGCTTGAGCGTTCTGGTCGAGTTCCTAAGTTTGGCTCTTACAAGTACAGCGTACGCGCCCTCGCCGAGAAAGGTGTTGTTGTGTCGTGGCAAGGCGTCTCGGAGCGTGATTGGAGTAATATTAACCTCACAATCTCATGCGACGAGGTCGGAGTCTTCAATCTTGAGGGCAGCCGTGGACACATCCAGATTCCAGGCGCAAGCGCCCTTATCCCGATTGAGGATCTTCTACAAGCGCAGTTTGAGTCCCATCAGTTTATGAACGTATTCGAAGGCAACTTACGGCTCAACGTCAACCTTCTCTTGCATTTATTGTATAAGAAGTTCTATCGGACGCAGTAAGTCCTAGAGCTGGTGCTCTGCGAAGGACTTGGACGGGAACGTAGCCTTCGGGATGGTCATTTGAGATGAAAGGTATAATGGAGCAACGGGGCTATGATGCACGGATCACGGACTAGGGACGACAATGGTGTTCTACGAGGTTAGGTGTTGCTCCCGCGTGGTATATTTAGGTCTTCTTGACATATATATTTCGATGGAATTGGCCGGTAAGGGGGGTATTGAGACCCGACTTTGTTCTACATGAAGTCTTGGTAACCTTTGGCCGGCCGCTGGAGGTTCTTGAGTTTGATACCAACAGTGACGATTCAGGTAGCATAGGTTAGGTACTTAGACGCATGATTTTATGGCAATGAAAACGCATCTATACCAACTGTTTGTGTGTCTATGACTATATTCCTTGGGATGTTTCGGTTCCGTGAGAATGTAGGCAAGATTGTCTATACGTAAGATTATCGATAACATTGTGTAAGCCTAGGCACCATGAGTGACGAAGGCAGTAGCCAAATTAAATGAACCACAAAGCGCCGCTCTAGAACATAGCTCGACAATTAGAACCATAATAGGTTAAAAATGACAGTAATCATGCAAGCCATGACTTTCTAGAACATGCCATTACGAGGTCAAATGCATGAGACTCTTCGGCGGCGTGTTCGGTGGGTTCGGCGGCCAAGATTCGGTGGCTGACCCACCGAAAACCACCGATTGCGAGGGGGGTCCGCGCCGTGAAGGATCATTTCTGTAGGCATATATATATGTCACGATATCCGGTGAGAATGTATTGAGATTGCAATCCAAAGCGATCCTCTCGTACTCTTATTCATTTTTTTTTCTTTTCAATTTATTTTGATTTTTCCCATTTGAGGCTCATCACATAGTCCATGCATTGGGAAGCTGTACCGACAACCACCCGTGTTTGTTATAGCTACTATATTAAGTAGCTACATACCTGTACAGCAACAGAAATGGCCAAAGTACCTGAAAAGATGCGTTCTCTCGTGGCGCTTAAATACTGCTGGCCGACCGAATGGGAGGTGGCTGACATGCCTGTGTCGACGATTAAGGATCCCGATGACATTTTGATCAAGGTACAGGCTGCTGGCATAACAACAGGAGATACTCACCTCATAAGAGGGGCAACGAGGTTCATCGTCGGAGGTTTGAAGTATGTCTACCTCTACTCCTCTCCCACCACTCCATATTCATCAACAATATCTATCTACCACACAGCAACACAGCCAACGGATGACACGGACTAACTCAAAAGCTAGGTTCCCCCACAAAATCGGCCTCGAAGCCGCTGGTATTGTCGTAGCCGTTGGATCTGGCGTGACTAAGTTCAAGCCTGGCGACGCCGTGTATGCCTTCGCGCATTCGCACACCCGGCCCATGGACCTACTAGCTGATGGTGGCTTCGTATCCGAGTACGCCATCTCGAAGGAGTTTGTGACACTGCACAAACCAGCCAACTGCACGTTCGGGGATATGTGCAGCACCGCCAATGTGGTTACCGCCCTGCAGACCATTGAGATGGGGTTGCAACTTTTGCGCCAGAACGGTGTGACGGATGGACTACAAGGGAAGACGGTGTTTGTGCCGGGGGCACTGAGCGCCACGGGTTCGGTCGGGATCCAGATTCTGAAGAATGTGTATGGGGTCGGGAAGCTGATTTCGACTGTGAGCACGGCCAAGGTGCCCCTTGTGGAACAGTACCTCCCCGGTCTCGTGGACCAGATCGTGGATTATACAAAGTGTAAGAATCTGACGGATGCCATTCCTGCGGGGAGCGTGGATTTCGTGTATAATACGCAGTGGGGCGTTACAAACACGTTTCCGCTGGTGAAGCCGGATACCGGGGTTGTGGCGTCGATCGCGAGTATACCGAGCCCGGATTTGCTACGAGTTATGCTGCTACCGCTGCCGTTCTTCGTGTACTGGTTTAGCGGACTCGTGCAGTGGTGGTACTGGTTTAAGGCGCGGGGCACGAATATCAAGCATGAGCTTCACTCGGGTAATCTGGCGGTTCGCGAGGACCTTGAGCGTGCTGGCGAGTTGTTCGCTACCGGGAAGGTTAGGCCTGTGAATAGAGTAGTAGACCTCGAGGACATCGAGGCAGTTAGGAGGGAGGCGCAGAAGGTTGCTACGGGAAAAGGAGGCATTGGGAAGTTGGTTATCAAGATCGCATAATGGGAGACAGATGCATGCGAGATACATAGCGCACAGAGAGAAAGAGGTTAGTATAGAAGCGATTGCGATTTTTATTATAATATCTAGGTATATTACAGGTAAACAGATAAACAGGTAAACAGGCTTGCTATAACATCGAAGCCACTATCGATCTCAAAGGATATTTCAGAATCCCTCGATGATGATAATGACTGCACCTTAGGTGCGATAATAAACAAAAACAGATAAGCAAGGAATAAAGTAGCAAAAGATTAACTACTTAGTCCCATACAAAAGCATAAAATAAAATATTTTGTTGAAAAAACTCACAACTCGCTTCTACTTGTTCGGGAAAAGGTATTGAAGTTATGGACATTCAACGGGCCATGAGCTTGGACACGCACGCTCGTTGAATCATAGGAGTTGACTGCTCATTAAACTTAGTTAATGGAGTTCTTAATGCTCGAGAACGTATTTTTGCCATCAGAGTAGATCCAATACACGGTATTGAAAACATCCTTTGCATGCGGTGCGTCGAGGAGGATGGTGGCATATCCTCCCGTGGCAGTCCTGTAGACACAGCCGATCTGCACCCATGTGGTGGTTTGAGCATTCGCCATATGGAACTGGAGTGCGGCGTTGGCTTGTTCCAGCGGGAGCCGGAACAGTTCATCTGAGGCGAAGGTCTTCTTGGCGTTGTAAACACAACTGTCGTCGTCCCAAGCGGTTCGCAACTGCGATTGCGTCGGAACATGGCCGTTATATCTAGACGCTGCCGCTATGCTGCCGACAATAGCGTTCATTGCACCATCGATGCCGGTTCCCTCCTCTCCTATCCGAGCCCATCCATCTGCGAATGTAGCATTGAATAAGTCACGAGCATCGGAAGTCGCGGGATCCTCAGGTGTTTGAGCTGCAAGCTCACGCTCTCGCGCAACTTGCGCTTCCCGCTTGTGCTGGTCCCTTACGATTTGTTTTACTATCTCTGCAAACTCTGGGTCGCCGGGCCTAGGGCTACGGAAGGCAACCTTCTTCTTTTCAGGGACGGGTGCCGTTGGCTGGCTGGTAGAGACAGGCACTGTTGGTTGGCTGGGAGCAACAGGTACCGTTGGCTGGCTGGTAGCAATAGGCACCGTTGGAATGGTAGTAGGCACATCGGGTATACTTGGAGGTGGCCTGCTGACGGGGATAGAAGAGGTACCTTGGGTAGGCCGGGTAATTTGAGGCCGCCGTAGGTTAGATTTAACCTGCGGGGGCTTAGCCGTAACAGACGTGATCGGCTGCGAAACCTCAGGGGTCTCTTCAGGTGAAGTCGGCTTCACAGGGCTCGTTCCAGGCGTCCCAGTAGTTGGAGGTGTCAACGCAGGAGGCTTCGCAGAGTTTGCCGCAGGCGTAAGAGGCTTGATAGGGGATGTCGCAGGCGTAGGAGGCTTGACAGGGGATGTCGCAGGCGTAATAACCTCTACAGGGCTTGTTGCAGGTGTAGGAGGCTTCGCTGGAGTCGCTGGAGTAACCGGAGGTACAGTAGGCTTTTTCACAGGCTTAGTAGGCTTCACAGGCGTGACGACCTCGGGTATTACCTCAGGTACTACCTCGGGCACGACCTCGGGCGTGACCTCAGGTTGAACGTCGGGGATGGACTGTTCAGGTTCAGAATGGTCATGAGGTAAAGTCGGCACACTCGTCTGAGTCGCAACCGATTTCCGTTTCTTTGCTGCCTCCGTAGCTGCCCTGGTAATGAACTCGGCTGGGATCTTGCGCTTCCTCGAGGTACTTTTAGGAACCTCCCAGTATTCCGTTGGTGGCAACATGGGAATAAGGGGGTCCTTGACCTCTGTCATTTCCTTATACTTCGTGGTTACCCTTTGTAAGAGAGTAGGCTCTTTCTCCGGGAAAATCACTGTAGCGTTGTTAGCATCACAGGAGGTTGAGGCCTGATAATTAATAGGAGGGGTATGCATCTGGGGTTGAACTTACTCCTTTCAAGTTGCTGGCTAAGAGCCATCTGCTGTAGAGGGGTTTCGGCCATGGGAAACACACAAGGTCCCGGGAAGAATTGTTCCGTCGGTCGAGTGATGGGTACCAGATTTCTCCTGGCCTGTTGCGTGGGTGGTCCTTCAGCTGCCGGAGCTGCCGGAGCTGCGGTACTCGTCCCCGTGGCTGTCGCCGTGGCTGTCTTCGCGGTTGCCATCTTAGTTGTGCTTGTAGAATTAGTCGTGGGTTGAATAGGTTGAACAGGTGGAGTGGGTCTAGTGATTTGAATGTTCTGGCCATTTGCTATTTTGGCGCGGGAATCTGAGGTTCTTGTCTGAATTGGATCCTTTGTTTCCGTTTGCTCTGTTTCTTGACGAGGTCTTGTCCCTTCACGTTGCTTTGTCTTTCTAGAAACCGTATCTTTAGGGTTCTTTGTACCATTGGGTTCCTTTGTCCTTCGATCCGAAGCCGTGTCGTTTGTCTTTGGATTCTTTGCAGAACCATGGATTGTAATAGAATCCACCGGAGCGACAGTGTCATTGTCATTGTGGAAGGGTTCAGGATATACTGCTGTGCCATGAAGTATCTTCTTCTCGTTATGTCCGGGTACCCTGGCTGTTAGGAGCCCGTATTTCTGGTCCATGCGACTCGGATCTCTTTTTATGACCTCGTCCTTTCGACCCTTAATGAACTGTTGCCCATCGTCCGACTGGTGATGAAGCGGCCAGCGCTTCATACTAAAGAAGGCCTGGCGGCAGTACGGTGCTTGGTATCGTCTCTCTTCTTCGGTGGCCCATTTAAAGAGGCACGGCCGCTTGTAACCCACGAGTACCTTGTTTGGTTCGTAGTCATCCTCATTAATAATATGACCTGAGGAGTCCTCAAGTGCGGTGAGACGGCTAGGGTACATTGTGTTACGATTCTCAACGCAGTTGTTAATGAGACCTTCGCGAACAATATCCACATCAGCCGTCGTCAGATCATCAAACTGACTTCGAAGGGTTCCGTCGGGATCTGCTTTTTCTATAACAGCTGTGAGTGTTGGCGGTCTGAGGTTTATGGTGCCCGCACCGTAAGTGATAGATTTACACCAATGTTGGTAAGCCTGTCCCATGGCAGCTTTCGACATAGGTTCCCATCTCTGGGTTTTTCCTTCAACTACAGATTCATCGCTAGGTGCTGAAAACTGAAGTCGACGCTCGATCTCTTCGGCGTGTGCTATAGTCCGACCCATCCGGAAGGCAAGATTGCGGAGGAACTGACTCGTCCTTTCAGGTACGGGTACCTCGACGTCTTTAGTTCCTTCATACACATTAGGCAGTAATTCCCATTCCAGTAAGTCTGACCAACTGGGCGCCTCGCGCATCTCCTCCTCCTCTTCTGGTGGGTAAGAGCCCCTTTCATAGGTCAATTCGTCTTGAATGTATAGCCTTAGTGTTTCGTCTAAGTCCTCGGCTCCAAGTTTTGTAGGTAGCTCGATGTGCAACATCCTCGTAGGCAAACTATGGTTTCTGAAATGATCGAACATGAATTCGAAATGGTTCACGGGAACGCTACTTAACTTATCCAACTCATACGCGTTTATCAAATGGGTGAATATGACATCTCGATATTCGCTCTTGCTACTCTCAAAAGCTTCATCGTCTGGGTAGCGCCACAAGATGCGATGCTCAGGATGATAATCGTAGTGCGGACGACCAACAGTTGTGGGCACTTTTCTTGCTTCGTTAGGATCAAGAAGTTCTTCGTCGTCAGAATCGGGTAGAGAATTGTCAAAAAGGGGACGTGTTTTAGGTCGGAAACTAGTTCATGTTAATAATCACTCAAATATGGCACATGCTGATTAAACTGACCTGCATCGATTTAATTCTGAAAGCTCTCTGAGATAATACTCAGCTTCCGCCTGGGTGAACTGGTAGGTCTCGTTACCGTGCGACTCTGCAGCCCCTTTGCCGCCATTTATATACGCTCGCGCCTGTTCAAGGGTCGGCTGAAGCTTGGTTGATATCTCAGAAAACCGGTCTACATCTGGATCAAAGATATCCCCCAGTGCAGCTGAGCCTGGGCTAGGACACGCATTGGGGTTGAAGAGGAATTCCTGGAGCCGATTATCGAATATAATAGAGAGGTTATCCTTCGGCCGTTCATTAAAATCACACATCTCGGCAGTACGAGAAGGTTGACAGAGAAATCTCAACCAGGCTGCATCTCCTTCGTCAAGAAGTAGATACGCACCTCCAGCATCTGGGTCGTCCGTGTCAACATCAATTCTGGGGCGTCTCATGATATCTACACGATCCCGTCTACGGCTCGATGGGTTATTAGGCCGCCATTCTATCCCGGCTTGGATATCTCTCAAAATAGCACCCAGGAAAGCCCGAGGAGCTATCCCGTAGGTCTCCTGTAGAAGTATGTGTAACCGCCTCAGGTAGGATCCCATTCTTATCCAGTGATCGTCGTATACCGAAAGGCCCCAATTTGACAGCGGCCCATTGAAGTTCATGGGTAGGGCGGGCCTCTCGAAGTCGTCCCAGTGCTGTAGGTTATAGCTACGGCGCTGCTGACCAGCCAAAACGTTCATGAGCTCTCGATATTGGTTATAGGAATGGACCCAACCGAAGGGTTCCTTCAGTGGGCGAGGAACACTCTCTGGGGCAAGCGCCCGGGGGTAGTAGATTATCTCCTTAGGTTCGGGAACGGGTTCTACAAAAGGGAGAACAACACGACGCCATGGGGTATTGATAACTCGGTTTTCGTGGTTAGTGAACATGTTTAGGCATTGTTGAAGCGCAGCTCGCTGCCATCCTCGCGATGTAGAGTATTCTATCAGGGTGTCTGGCTCGTTAGTCGAGGGGCCGGTTATGGCATTCCCAATCTTGGACACTGTGACTACGGGGATGTCGTCGGCGAGCTTAAGTGGCGCTAATCTACGTGTTTTCGCGATTCCTCCCTTGAGACAACGTTCATACTGATCATTGTCGAGTTGGAACCCATTGACAACCGATGAAGTGATATTTTCAGGATTAAGATTCCTCTCGAAGAAAAGCTCCTCGGCGAGCCGGAAATAATGGACTACATCATTTCCCCTTTTAGACAGCTCAGGGAACGGCAACTGCACTCGTTTATTACGAGGTAGATAGTCGAAACGCAAGTGCTTGTATTTCGATCTGCTTGACACTGGCTGGATATATTGTCTTGGAAAATTTGGTAGACGCGTAGATTTAGGCTGGCTTGGGATTGTATGCGTTGACCAGGGAACTGGTTCGTTCTTCGATTTGTCAAAGTCGCGGTGAGTTTTAATCATGATACGGGCATCTTCCAGTTGTGCGGCTACATGAGGAGAATCGTAGCCGAGCTCGCCTCGAAGACGGGCCGCATCGGCTTCCTCGACATATTTGCTAATCTTCTCGAACTTCGAAGGCCATGACGGGAGCCTATGGATATCTTCGTCCCTCAAAAAATTGAGGATTCGTGGTAGTGTAGCGCTAGGGTCCCTTCCTTCAGGACCTATAGTCACGTCGAATATCGCAATATCCTCAGCCTCGGCGTTGTTAGTCGATGTTTCCCCCCCGGTAGTATTAGGGGGAACATCCCCAGATAAACTTGTCATAATTCTCGAATGTAAAACGGCGTGGTAAGAAGAGGTTTAGTAGTGGTTTACAAAAACAGTTAGTAGTACGTACGCCCAACGATTCCAGTTTACCAACAGAAATTTATCGTCGGCTCGTGAATGGTGGTTTGATTCGTGCTTGGCGTAAGAAAAAAAAAAAGTGATTCGATCCGGACAAATGAACAGTAAAATGGTTAAAAAGAAGAAGAGTATGGTTTCTGCTCGTGATGAATTAACCAAGATACGTTGTGGTGCTTGTCTCCGTCTAAGGAATATGTTAGTTCGTATTGTTAGGTTCATAGGTAACATTCCAGAAACGGCTGGACAAGCTTTCTTTTACCTTAGTACGATTTCAACAAAGAATGCCATTGTAGACTCTTAGGGAAGGGAGAAACACAAATACATGTGCTTGAATCGATTTGCCGTTTGCCGTTTGCGGTATTAGTTTGGAATACGTATTCTTTTCAAGTTATTGGCCGAAATTGACAAGAAAACGTGGCGACATTGTGCAAATATACTCTAGAGTGTATTAAAAAAAAGGTTGCGAGTGAGGAAAATAAATCCGTTCAACTTGCAAGAAGGGTAGATCATTATGCCTAAAGATAGTCGGTCGCCAGAAGGCGCCGAAGACTCTCCCCAAGAACAACCCTCCGAAGGGACCTCGTCTCGGCACGGTAGCCGAGGAAGACGAGGGATGCCAGAGAGCGAGCGCAGGGCTAGACAACAACGTAAACGTCGGTTCCACGGCCAGCTCGGCCTCGGGGGCGAAGATGAATCACGTGAAGAGAAGCAAGGTGAAGGATCTGAAGCAATTCCCTCAAATACGCCACAGGAAACACCGGAGCAGATAGACTCGGATGAGCCAATGTTGGCAGAGACTGAGGCTACCCATGAGCGAAAGCCGTGGGAGACCATAGCCATTGGCCACTTGGGAGATAACTTAAGCTATATCGAGAAAAAAGATCGTGAAATTGAACGTCACCGGTATATTGTTCAGTACCATGAGAAACATTCGCCGCATCAAGTTGCCCACAACCGGGTAATCCTTGAGCGACTAATAAAAGAGAGGTTGGAAATGGAGGATAATGAAGAGAACAACATGCCCGAGTAAGTCCGCCTCGTTTATGAGTAAATCTTTTGTGTTACAAGAAGCGTTAACCCTCCAATTACAGAGACCAGCGAGAGGAGAAGAATCGCATTAGCGAGCGATTAGAGATGCTAAACTGGGCCCTTGACACTTGCCAATGCGAGGATGAAGAGGTCAACATCCGAGCCGCCATCCAAGGGTATCAGTCCGGAGACATACAATACTCATACAACTTTACACTCATATACGGCGGTCATATTGTTGACGTCTGTCCCACCTACCAATCCTTCTGCGAAGACAGGCAGGCAAGGCTCGACCGTTACTATGCAAGTTTTGGGCCAGGCTGGCTCTGGCACGAACCTCCCTTGGCAGAATCGGGAACTGAAGCTTTGGCAAAGAAGGGCTTGTGTCTTCCTCGACGGTATGGTAGATCCAGTTACAATATTGGACATTATCCTGTGTTTCAAAAATTTACTGTTAACAAAGGATTTGTGATGAAGGCAGGAGTGAAGCCTTACCAAGGCGTCGTTGATTATTCGCAGCCATTCGCAAACCCAGCGTCGTGTGTCATCGAAACGCTCTTGGACAGTGGAGCAACATATCCAATTTTGCCTGCCGAGGACCTTGAAAATTTCGGGATCGCTATGAAGTGGTACCCTGCGCAAGGCATCATGACACTCTCGACGATAACAGGAAGAGCTACGCGCAGATTCTTCGAAATGCACGTCTCGGTTTGTTCGCAGGACGGGGAATCACTTGTCGGAGACCAGGCGGTTTGGCCGGAAGAGCCACGAGTTGGGGGCCTCTGTCCAGTCATGATCAACCCGAAGAAAAGGGGTGCTATTGTATCCGAAGACCGTATAAGCGGCATGTTACCATTCGAATCATGCTATATGTCCTCGGCGCCAACGGCGTATGAATTCTGGCTCGGAGAAGATCGTAGAGATGTGCTTGGGGCAAGACGCCTACCAGCACATTTAAGATGGAGCCCGGAGAAGAATGTATATATGAAACACACCAAGGAATTCGTGAATCTGCGGGCATCTGCGAGGACGCCCGATCAGGTTATATTTATACATCATCTAGATGACGAAGGACAAAGATCTTTCGTTGATCAAGATTGGCCGGGAGTGAGAGGGAAGAGTGAGCTAGCAATCATGGAGAAAGAAGTTGATGAATCTACCCAGCGCCTCGTCACGAGGAAAAAGCGGAGTGCGATCTTAGAACCACGAGAGGGCACGTTTAAGGAGCAACAGAAAAATAGCCGTTATTCATGGCGACGGGACTTCTTGACTCTAGAAGAGTTGACGAGTGCGGATTATAAAGATGTAGGAGACAGCTTACCGGACAACTACACAAGAATGCATTGGAGTTAGACAAAAGTATTCTAGAATATAGGTACCTACTATATTTAACCAGTGCTAAATTAATGGAATGGTGACTTACAAAGATCAAATTCAACAAACCCGCTGATAGAAGTCATTGAAACCCGGCGAGGCTTACTCTATTTACTTACAGGACAGAATTTCATGTAACCGGAAGCTTCCTGGCGCGAAATGCTTTGTAGAAATTGAAGAATGATTGACTTGTAGTTACGAACTGAGCGCCTTAAGAGCGCAAGTATAACGGACTTGTGTGGACAACCGCTGACGATGGCCGATTTGAGATAGTGTTCCAGGAATATCTTTAGGAAGACGCAGCAGCCTGTCGGTATAGCTCATTGCTTTCCCAAATGAGTCGTGTCGTGCATAACCGAAATCGCTTCGCACGACAACGCAGCATTGGGAGATTGTGAAAATCCCAGCAACCGACAATTCCCCAATTGGAACTTTCTTTGGTAAAGCCTTTGACAGCAAGAACGGGAGAGGAAGTTTAAGTGCGTATGTATGTACGGAGACTGGTCTTACCTTATATGTAATGTAAGTAAGGAGTCGAACACTATGCACTAGATCGATGGACTGGTACTATTGCTTTTCTTTATGATCTTTCTTAAGGTGTCGGTTCTGATGCCATGCCATTGGATAGGATATAATCAATCAAACCCTGTCTAATTGTAACATACCTAGTAGGAAACATACATATGAACTTCTATCGTCGTACCAAGTACCTAGCGCTGTCGATAGAGGCCTATGTATCGGAGAAATTCTGATCCAACACACGCAGGTGCTCATCTCCGACCTGATTTGATTCGGTGCGGCACCCGGAGAGAACTCGAGGGAATCTTGAAGTGATCAAAGCGTGCTTAATGTTCGGGCTATTGATTTACCTCATGTTTAATAATGAAGAGGCTTGCAGCTACAGGATGGCTTGCAGATTGTCCAACTCTACATTATCAATCGCAGGGGTCCCGTTTGGAAATCGGAATGAGATGAATTTTTAAAAAAAAAGAGCTTGGCGCGTTTATATGGAGATCATAATTATGTAGCCGCGTAAAGTGCTTTTCTCTGTCTCTCTCTCTCTTTCGGTCAGACGATTCTCGAGACTAAATTCCTACAATCGGGTTAGATAGTATTGGTTTAAAGATCATCTCATTTGTCTTAACGAGACCATTCGTTTGGTGGTCAGCTTGACAAAAGCTACCATCGAATAGCCGCATTAGTTGAGTTGTACTTCTCCGCACATGTAACGCGACCGACGCCAAAACGCCAAACCGACGCGTGTGGAGGCACTTTCGCCTCCAAGGGGCTGGGTACATAGGCGGTCACCATCTCGTCATCACATAACCCCACCGTCAGTTCAAGTACATGTAGGCTGGCTCGGCTGTGGTGCACTCACTGGCACCCTACTATTTGTTATGCTTATAGAATCATGAGACTGGTGATGAGCACTAGAGTCACCCGCAGTTACTGCGAAGTAACAACGGTCTAGTAGGTACGTAATAGTCTAGTGTGCTGTCGGCAAGATCTTACAGGATCGTCGTATGTGACATCCATAACTCGCATCTACTCGAAACGTCGTTGTTTTCGGTTCATGTGGACGATACGAATTAGCGACAGTAGCCTGGGTACACATATCAAGAATAGAAAACTCGGTTCCAGGGATAATGGGTTGGAGGTTTTCCCCGCATACCCAGAGTGGGCACCGAATATACTTCCATCTTCGAGGCTGAGGATGACAGAAAGCCTTGTATCCTTGTGCGCGATGCCTTGCTAATTCCACCGAAGCTATTGTTATCAAGTAACTTGTTGTAACGAGAGGCGCGATGCGGTTAGATCAAGGAGCTAACACCAACAACTTGCATAAGCAGGGTTGACATAACCTATGAACAGATATCATTGGATGGCCTTCATCTATTTGAGATTAACAAAGCGAGGGAGGCTGTTGAGATAGATAGCCTCATGGTAACAGTAAATCCGTGCTTGCCGATCACGCATGCCAATGTGGTTAAAAACCGACGTGGGATCAAATACCTTCAGATGTTGAATCCTAATTGTGTGGACTGATATGATATGATGATTTTCTCCCTGCAGCTTGCTGGGCTGTGACGACCCCTACCGACATATCATTGAGCCGAACATCTGAGAACCAACCAAAGCGAGAGTATGGGCTGACCAAGACGAGGCTATCCGTGTCGCTGATTGATGAGACCGGTATGTAACTTTGGGATTACGAACTGATCCGGGTTTGGCTGGGCCGGGATCTAAGGCCTTTCCCCAGATTGCGAACCTGTTAAGTTTCGGCTGGGCCATGAGATCTAGGTAGACGCGTCCCGACACTAGCGCGTCCTTTTTTTTTCACTTAAACCCCTCGCGTCATCCTTGCTAAGGAGATCTCTAGCAAGAAAATCCTGCTGGGTAACTGGTTCAATCAGGTGCTTTAGCCTCGCCAAGAGCCTACAGCTTTTCCTGGAAACAGTACCTTCTGCTCAGCTGTTACGTCCAAGCGTAGGAAGCCTGAGTGTAACGATGGGCTCGAATCACCCGATTGACTTGCATATCTTTGGCCAAATTCGTCATGAACATATGGACTACGGACACTAACCCGTCCTTAATGAGCTATGTTTACATGCTCCCTTATTCTTGACCAATGCCTTAATCGCAAGTTAGATAGTCGGTCGCTTTATGGGCTCGTAAAGAGTTAGGTTGAAAGAAACAGGACTAGAGCTGAGGACGCGTTATCACTGAAATGGTAAGAACTTAGCAGCAAGTATCATAGTAGAAGTACAGAAGAGACATCACATGGGACCGTTGTAGTGTGTAGCGCTTAGCATAGCTTACCTTGCAGTTATGTTGCCCGCAAGTAGGTAACATCGTCAGGGTGAGGTGAGGTGGGATGTAACGCTAGCAAGGCCGGTGCGCCGAACAGCTTTTTAGGCAGATTTCGTCAGCCGTGTGAGAAAACAACGCCATCTCTTTGAAACGCGATCCAGACTCTAGGTTTTACATAGCAACGGTAGTTCCAAAAATGGGAGGTCGACGGGGGATTTGTGATTTGCGAGACCTAATTCAGCTTGTTTCCGTTATTTACGAGGCTTGAAATGGTTCGCCGTTATGATCGACTCGCGACGTCCTAAATCATATTTGCCCGTTCCTACCGATTATTGGTTAATGGGAATTATCAATGACTCGAAGGATCCCGAGGTATCTGAGTGCCAGGACGAAGGAGCTTCCCCTTGAATAATTGTTTCGCTCGTTTTCGGATGTAATATGTATTATGTGTAAAGTTACTTACCTCCTATGCAGCTTTACATACAGGTAACAGTAATGAAGATCCGCCCACTAAATGCCCCATTATCGTTCGTCGCAGACAGCTCGCAGATGGGGGGAAGGAAGGGAAAGGAAAAGCAACGCATCTAACTGAATAATTTATGATTGTAAAATAGAGAATTGAAGATAATGACGTAGGTGTTCTTGGTAAATAGAAAAGCAGAGCATCTATTACTTGAAATTTCTATTATGAGATGGAGACAATTAGGTAACGATGGTTTGCATAAGATACATTATGTAGATAGATCTACCTAAGTTGCATTAGATTGTTTTTATGCGTTCCACAGTTCCACTCCAGCGGAATCATCAGCCTCAAAGCCTCATTAGTGGCTTGACCCCTGACAGCGGATTAGGTAAGTTTCTAGATCATTTATGGAAGCATTGTGTAACTTTAAAAAGTTTAATGACAATCCTAATTGTCGGTATGCGAAGTAATAATAGCCTGCATAACGTTTTCACTGTAATGAGTTTAAGCTCAAATATTCATTTGCATCATGCAAAGTTACAATGGTTCTTTTTTTTTCCTCAATAATTCCGAGGTACATAGTAAGGAAAAGATGTATCCCTCTTGACATTCATGCGAACTAACCAGCCTCATTAAAAAAAGTTTTAGTAATGCAAAGCAGTTGATCCAGAATCTTCTGATATCGTGATACCGCGGCAAACCCGGCTCTTGACAATTTCAGTTTGAAAATGTTGACCAGGAAACCGGAGCATATGTCTTATTACAATTGTATTAGAGAGAAACCGTTGAGAAGAAAATGGCATCTAGCGTACTAAACCCACTGCTGGATGGTCCCGCGGCCCGCTTCATTACTAAAATATTAGCTTTAAAAATGCCCAACGAGCCGCTTCAATGCCTTTCCATCGGTCCTTTGTCAAAAAGTTTGCACCGCGTCGGCGGAGCTCCTTAACAATCTTTTCGCATAGACCCAGTCGCCTGCGTTGCTATGCCGAAGTTTGGAGGTTGGTTGAAGTGTCTAGCCTACGGTAGCTTACAACTAAGTGGGCAAGGCGCTATTCGGTATTGAACAGACCCGTTTCACTATTCTATGATGGAACGATGCCGCAATCCAGGCCATAAGGTCGCACTGTCAAAATCGGGTACCAGTCCGAGCATGGCTCAAGCGCCGTGACAGCACATCCGGTCATATGTCCACCGAAATGCGGAAGGCGGGTATATACCGAAAATTTGGAAGATTGGTGGTCTTCACCGCTGTGGTCAAGTTAACCGTATTTAATGCTTAAACTAAACGCTTTGGAAAGAAAACTTCGTCATCACTATCCAGAAGTAGGTAGGTCTAGTCGGAAAACAGCGAATTGCATCTTTTAGAATGGTAGAAATGCGTGTTTTCGATACCGCTAGTTCGCCTGCCTGCATAACCTATCTCAACTTTGTGCAAACTACTAAACATAGTAGGATCCTTCGGATAATTCAAGTAACCTGCCAACCGATAATCCAAGCTACATGTATGTATGGATTAACCAAGCCCTTGGCTTTTTCTAAATAGTACCGAAGTTTACCTGACACAAAGCAGCCGCCTCATACTTATGTAGTAAAAATATACGAGTATCCTCGCCATGCATGGTTGTACATGTACGTCATTCGACCAATCTAAAAAATCTAAGATCCTCGTTACCTACATGTACATACAGAGACTTTGCTTGTGACTGCAAGCTTCGCTTGTCTCTTCGCATGAGGAATGCATAGTTGCGGGCCTCAGTTTAATGAAAAGCGCTAATGACGAACGCGATGCGCATACCGCACAGTGCGTACCGGTGTTCGCGGTAAGGCTGAGCTAGATCGGCGGGCCGGTGGGGCTTCTTCTAAAGTACTTACATATCTGCATATCCATCTGTACAAACGCCTTGCATTTCCCCCAAGTGATTCTGCGACGTTACAACTCACGATTATCAACTGTTAAATAAAACGTAGAATCGTTGACGATTATCGACTTGTGAAAGGCGAAGTAGGACTTACTTTAACCCCCCTCGTGCTCGTATATGCAGAGTTCTTGTAAGATCATCAGCAAAGATTGGAATAGAGGGAGCTAACCGTATCAACTTCCGGATCGGGTAATACATCCTTGCATGTGGCTTGCGCCTCTGTGGCGTTTGTGCTTCTACCTATTGAGGTAATCTTAAATGAATGCGTAACCTCTATTGTCACTAATCAGGATCTGTCGTTTGAATCCGCTCGATCGCCGTTGTTAGGAAAATCCCTTACAGAAGAGTTAACTCTTTTTTTTTAAGCCATCATGGAGGGAGAAAGGTATCTATGGGTTTCAGAGAAATACTTCTCAAAGGACCTCATTGGCTCTCGACTCGTCTTCCACATTTGCGAGTAATCTGGGTTGGTTCAGGTCGTATATCCCGTATGGAAATACCTACATAAATATTCCGTAAATCTTGTGGCTAGGCATGGTGATATGAGGAATGATTGGTTGAGCGATCCACAGTAAGTTTGTTCCCGTCATTCTCTTTAAAGTGAGGGGCACATAACGGATTCTTGCCGATGAGAAATTAATATTCAGTAAGCTCTGAAAATGGGCAACGGAAATAAGAAAATTTAATCAAGCATCGTATAGGGAGCCAGTGTTATCGAGCAGAGCGCGGTACGTAAAAGGCAGATAGTTAGATCCGTCCGAACCACCAACTTGTGCTTCAGTTCAGAAGCAACAGTTGCAATCTACACGTTAGCAATAGCTTACAAGCCGGCACACGCTGTTGTATCCAAATATCAGATCAATTTCCACCAGCAACATCGGGCGGATGTCAAATGCCTCCCGGCTTCGGTTGTGCGACGACGGAGCGGCCGATAATAGCTGCAAACGTATTTGGTGATACATGCTGGCCTTGTTCTAACTTCTGTGGGATCAAGCGTGATGCGAACGTGGACCAGAAAAGTACATCTTTAAGATTCGCCTTCTCGACACAAGGCAAGGACTAGATGATAAGGCAACTGCTTTGCCGGGAAATATATGGACTGTGCTCCAGAAGTCATTCTATTCGTCTTCGGCTGCAGGAACAAAAATATCCATCTCCTTTTAGAAGCTGGTGCTATAGGACTATGCTGGTGGTAGCGTTTTCAACATAGGAAATTACCGAGACCAATTAGGACCTATCGGCGTTCGTGGGGAGCAAGGGGGTTCGCCGACTGAATGGGCGGATCCCCTAATCGTCAAAAGATGATGTCCCGCCTTCTTAGGGTAGACAGGCACTTGTAGGCAGACGATAGGCCTGTGATATCGTCACAATGCTATCAATTTTCTGCAGCATACCTTCTTTCATCCTGCTTCCCTCCTATTACTATGAAAGGCGAGACGCGTATGTGACTCTGTATTATATCGCGATTTCGTGATTGAATGCCACAGAAAGGTCCAGCTAGCACACCACCAAGATGAAGTAAAGATGAAGTTAGACACGATTGGCTAGATAGAGCTAGGCTTGGTGGGATGAAGATGAGCTGTCCCACGGGGTGCGGGAGTACAGCAGATGTAGAAGCAATCAATTAATCCAATCATGGCAGACTCTCAGCCAACCAGCAACCCACCATATCGGTATCACGGTCTTTGGGGCCGGGGGGTTGAGACGCCGCCTCTTGTCGTATGCTGCACATGTCTCGCTATAATCCAAGTAAGCTCCTACGATAGTGATGTCCATGTCCTTACTGTTTTGTTGTTGTTTTGGTCGTGTTGTGTTTTCCTGGTCTCTCGATCGGGCTGTGGAAACTTTTCTATTGTATGCCGGTGACCGTTGATAGCCTGCTCTTGGCCTAGCATGGTTAGACCTTCAAACATGCATATACAATACTATAGTAGTCCTCGCGTGCTAATGTACCTAAGGTAGGCCTACAAACCTAAGCCTCCAAAAACGGATAGCGGATGGACGGAACAAGAAGGTGTGTTCTGCGTAACAAAAGCTTAAGGGCAAGGTGAAGTGTTGCAGCAGCCCAGTCAAATGTGATGATGGCTACGGAGCCGGGACGTAATAGGGGATGGGATCCATTACACATGACACGCATGATAAATTGATTTTCAGGTCGTGTAAAACCGCGTCAGGAGATCTTGATTGGCCGAGAGGTTCGGTGCTTTGGTTTGACTGGCGCGACATATGCCTTGTATTCTTGCAGATTTTCATGGGCTGAAATGGCGACACTAGCCCGAATGGAATGGCCCCTGTCCAAGTTCCGCTCGCAGTTCCATGCGGAACCGTCTTGGGCGTAGGATTTTACTCAAGATTAAAAGAGTCAAGAAGCGACAAGATCGTACTGTGTAATGTATACTGTAATCATCTTCCCACTAGGGATTTATTAGCTACATGTATCCTTCCTACGGTAGGAGGTATCATCGGATGATTTGGATTTGGGTGGAAGGCGTAAATTTTTCTAACACGTTTTTGGTGTGCATTAGCATCGTTTCTTACGAAGCCCGGCCACGAATTTAACTGGCTGCATTTATTAGAGACAGATCTGCAGTAATCGTATCTAAACTATTGTAAGCCTGTCGTATGCTGTGTTCGTTACTTAATGCTGTACTCTCTACTTGTCAACTGATAGGTGGCCATCTTATGCTTTTTGTAGATGCGTCCAATCGAGAGATGAGAAAGACTCTTCAGCTTCTTAACGAACAGAAGTCCTTAGTAAGTGATGCCCTCTAAGAACAGAGAGGCAAGCCGATGTACCATTTCGTACGTACATAGATATTCAGGGGCTATCACGGTACATAGTAGGAGATACGTTACCGGCAGTGTACAGTAAAAATTATTAGGATCGAAGCACGCACAAACACGGTGCGACCCCATCCGAATTACAGGAGCCTCCGCTATTCATCATTCTATTTCGAACCGAAACGCTCCCTATTACGCTCAGTGTCTCCTGGCCCTCCTCACTGTGATGGTTTGTTACAGTCTACACACTGTACATAGAGCCAAGGTGGAGTATTACACCCCATATCCGAACTGTAGTACCCTGGTCGTAATGGCATAATTCCATCATGTTCATTCGACGACGCTTGGCAACCTATCTAGCGTTGTATATGGCAAGCTGGCGTATTACTGGTGTTCAATCAACGAGAGAAGGCCGACAAAAACGGCTAACTGCCCTAAGAAATGGCATTACGTGCATACGCCTATCAATTGACCACCCATCTCATAAGGATACAATGCATTATGCACCGAAGGTCTACAATGGAGAGACCGTACCAAACAAACAAATAGACTTCTTTCTCTCGTGACAAGAAGGGGACCTGATTGCCGGGCCCTTAGTGGAAGATACATCGACGATAAACAACCTTGGAAGAGGCTCAATCGCAATTCGAACAAATTCATCCAGAGCCGGGGCCATGAGACAACCGACCAACCAACGGGTCCTGTGCCGTCCTTAAGTCCTCAGTTATACCTGAAATATTGAAATTTCCATCTGCATATTTGAACTCAATATCGAATTCGGAATCTTGACGGTCTATAATACTGCGAATCCCCGCAATACTGTACCGTCCAGTTTCATGTACAATACATTAGACTGGAATACACATAGACCACCAGCAGCCTCCTATCTTAAAATTGTCAGCATCAAGTTCATTGGGCAGCCCACATATAGGCGGTCTGATTGATATCTTAGGTATGTATGTATAGTAAGAGCAATCATGATTCATCAGTGGCTGTTTTCATTGCCGTCAGCCCTTGAACCCTGAACGTACGGTTTAAACCCATCATTTAGCTGTATTTAAACGTTTCGTAGTTGGATACATACATGTATGTAAGGACCAAGCACGGTAAGCTTAGATACAATCAATTTGGATTCACATTGTAATGCACCTAATCCACTGGTACATGCATACACTACACCGTTCCAGTACGTGGAGACTGGGTTCAAGGCAAGGAATAAAAAAAAAGACACCAGGGCAAAATTGCTTGTTGCTTGCTTGCGACTTACAAGGTCTTGGTTGTAAGATGTGCAGGTGCGCAAGGTGCAGTAGCTGTGTCAGGGAAAGAGCAAAAGGACTACTGTACATGTACGTAGGAAAGGAAGAGAAAAAAAGAGAGATGAGTGGTACTTGATTGCTAAGGGGCACGCGAGTAAGCTGGGAAAGTATTTGGGAAAGTACCTGCAAGGCGGTCGTAGCTAACCTCAGTAGATACTCGAATCTAATAGGCTGTCGCGAGCGCGGTACCTTGCTAGGCTCGTCCTGGGCCCCCCCCGGCTCTTGCTCTTGTGGCCCTGTACCTAGCCTAGAGTAAGTACCTGTGGGTTTACTGGTGCTTTTCATTCTTACGCCGTTTCTTGCTTGACCCGCGCTGGGGGCCGGTGTCTTAAAAGTACCTGTTAAACCAATCCATCTCTTCCAATCCTTTTTCATCTCCTCCATCCTCCTCCAACTTGAGGCCATCTCTACTCTCTCCTTCCTTTCCTCATCCTCTTAATCCGATCCATTCATTTCCTCCTCCTCGACACTCATCCTTACTATCGTCTCCTTGTCTATTCCAAGGAGGAAAGGAGGAGAGAGAAATCCCGGGCCTCTACGACAGCGCCAGACGAAAAAAAAAAATCTAGGGCCGAGATAATAGCAAGAAACAAAAGAGAGCAGGGAGAGAGAGACGCAAGTCAAATAAATGAAGAGAGAAGCAAAGGAAATAATTACTCCTTCGCTTTAAACATCCGATAATTGTCCTCTTCAGATATTTTCCCAGGTAATAAACCAATATCCTTAGGAATTTCGAATTTCTCAGCCATTATTTGACTGAGGAATCTCTCCCAATTACCACATCCTCCCTCATCATCCCGCCCTTCCCAGTTCCCTCGTCCCCTCAGACGGCCGATTCCCTTTCTTCCATTCCTCGGTCGAACTCTCGTTTCCCTTCCCCTCCGCTCGATAAAATTACCCCAAGGAGAGTAGTCTTGTCTAGGTTGCTGGACAGGCACAAGGCAATTCGAATCTCCTACTTCTCCTTCGTGCCAACGGTACTAGGAATCTGACTCTGGCTCATCACAATTACTCCAGAAGACTATCGGTACTAGACTCCGCACGAGTCTTCTACCGATTCGAGGATCTCACCAGCGAGCCCTACATGATACCCAGTCGCTCGACTATAATCCATTAGAAGCGTGCAGGTGTAGAGGTACGTTCAATATGGCAGAAATCCAAGAAGGGGAAGGGGGGAGAAAAGTTTATAGACAAGAGATTCTGATATTGGTTCTTCCCTGCACAGTTACATACCGACGGTCCACCTACAGTGTTCCAACGGTGTACTCAAGACACTCACGCACGCTTCAATCCGCCGTCGAGCAAATACGCTTGCCCTCGTGGGACTCGTTAACTCGCTGTTCCCACCTATTCGGCCAGGAATCACCTAATTTCCTGTGATTAATCGTGGCGGTAAGGGAGACCCTTCTTCAGCGAAATTATAACACAGACCAACGTCATTTTATATGCACGTATGCTGCATTAAATACTCCATCGAGGATCAATTGCCTGCCAGACGTCTCTCGCCGCGTGCCAGGAACCGATCCCCACAGATTCTCGGTCGAATCAGAATCCCTCCTGTTCTGCCCCTGATCGTGTGGTTCCAGAAGGCCGTGCCTTGACCCGTCTGGCCTGGCTTTGGTCCACGATGTCTCTCCTGGTCTCAATTGGCTTCCTGGTTCCTGACGCTAATACTATTTCCACTCCAGAGCCTTTCACTCGACGTCTCTTTTTAACGGTCGCCTCTCCGGCCCTCTTTCACCTCACCATTCTCCCGTCTTTCGGTAGCCATTCGGCCACAAGTCATTCCTTAATTTTTTATTTACTGCATACAGTTCATCACGCTCTTTAATATCGTAATAATTTGTGTGTCGTCCGTCCAGCTGGAATAATACACTCCTTCACCTTCTACCTGCGACGGCCACCCTAATACGCTCTCTCACAGCACATCAAGATTCAAGATTCCTGGAGAACCTAATCGTCACTCTTTTAAAGAACACGTCCACGCATTGAACGAACTCTGCGATATCAATCTTACTCTTAAACCATCTGATCAATATGGCGTACTCGACCTCTGGAGACAACGGCTTCTTCATTGAATCCGATGAACCCCGACAGCCTCGAATCAGCATGAAGGATGCGGCAAAGATGTTGGCTCGTAATAGACAAGAGATGATTGCCAACGAGTTGTCTCGCCAAGCAGGCGACGAATACTTGGAGGATATCATGCAACACATGAGGCATATGGAGGTAGGTGTCCTTGGGCTACAAGTCCCCTCTCTACTTATGATTAATTCAAGCTGGCCCAACCGGGCGAGGCGCCGGATATAGATGTTTTGTGGCTAACAATTGTATAGGATGAGACATTGCCGGATGCTAATCTGATCGATATGCAACGGGAGATTCAGTGGTTCATGAGGCCTTATCTGATTGACTTCTTGATCGAGGCTCACGCTGCCTTCGCTCTTCTACCCGAGACCCTCTTCCTGACTGTAAATCTGCTAGACCGATACTGTTCTAAACGAGTAGTGTATAAGCAGCATTATCAACTAGTGGGATGTGCAGCCCTTCTCATCGCTGCCAAGTACGGTGACAAGAAGGATCGAGTACCTCAGATCAACGAACTGAACAACATGTGTTGTGGACTGTACGACTCAGGCATGTTCACTCAGATGGAGATGCATGTTCTCAACACACTTGAATGGACTATCGGACACCCGACTGTGGACTTCTTCACCCAGCTAATTGTTGCCGAAGAGTCCGACGACCGGGAAGTCGAGCACATGGCGGCTTACCTCTGTGAAATCGCGCTGTACCACCGAGACTTCGTTTCGACTAAACCCTCAATCATGGCCCGTGCCTCGCTCGCACTCGCTCGTGCGATATTGGGACGGCCTGAGGTTAACGACGGTGAATGGGACCATGTGGAGAACGTTACTGTACTCGCTCTGTCTCAACACTTGCATCAACCATCGGTGACATTGTCAAGGAAGTACTCGTCACAGCACCTGTCTCGCGTTTCTGGAAAGCTTTCTGAGTTCCTCGCTCAACAGGCTGCCATTGCCCGACGAGCCCAAGGACCACCATCGCCTCCTGCAGAATCTTCCTCGTGTCAGCACTCTAGTATATACAGCACTCCTCAGAAGGGACATGGTGCCGTCATGGGTGTTGCAGACGGTTATCTAACTCCACCTATTACACCAGACGGTGTCAACTTTGGCGTCGCGGATCCGATGAACAAGTATGTCCCGCCTCGTTGTCCAGTTACCCCCACGCCTCAGCCTCCCAGCGTGGCCGGGTATTCGCAGCAACAACATGCGCAACAATACTCTACCACCTACTCGTACAACGAATACAATGGTCAAATGGTCTCTCAATGATGATCATTCCGTGACTATTACCTTACAATTCGAACTAGATTCACCTCATCTATTCTAACGAATGACACCGCTTATTTCGAGATTATCGCATGGATGTGTATCATTGGAAGAATAAAAAGATTGTTGCATAATTGACGGTTAAGGTTCATCTCCATGGCATTATCAGCGACTTGTTTGATTTTTTTAGTTTACCTTTTTGTTTTCCTTTTCTCAGTCATACCCATTGAGCGTGCCATTGCATCAACCAAAGCGAACGATTGTCGACCCAAAAAAATCTGATTTCTCCTTTCTGTGAGTTCGGGCGTTTTTTCAGTATCGATCCGAGGACAGAAGATGGCGCCCCAAATTGCAGCACGAGAGCTATGGAGCGTTGGAGAGGAGAGCAATACATAAAAAAAATGGGCGAGGCTGTATTTGGAGAAAAAAGACTGGCAATTTGTGAAGAGTTGGTGGAGGATGACGAAAATGGGGACGCATGTGCACACTTGGCACGTTTGCGGGCGAGTGTAATTCGCCAATTGCTTCCGGAATGTCGAGAGGTCCTTGAACTCTCGCCTCGCGTGGCCGAGGAATTGTGGAAGTAAGATTACGGCATGCCACACACGATATGATACATCGATCGGCTCCCCCAACCGGGAGCAATCTTAATTCTTGTGGAGGACCTTTGCTGCGGAACACGTATTGGGCATATTGGACGATACTTGGAGTAGGCTTTTCGTTCTCATCGTCGACTCCTTGTCGGATGATAGTATGCCTGCAGCACACCCGTAAATAAAATGGAAAAGAGTAAAAATCTCTGCAAACCGTTCCGTTTCTTGTCTTTTTTTCGCGTCACCTTGAGTGATTCCTTTGCCTCTGAATTATCACTGTAGCCCTTAAGACCCCTTTTCTAATGGATCTAAGAAGCATGAACCAATCTACTGAGACTCCACTAGTTATTGCTTTCCACTCCTGTATCCCTTCAGAAACCCACCTATATGTCTCATTTGTGGTAAGCTAATGCATGCAGGCCGGTTGTCTCATAATGAAGCAGCAATACAGATTGCGATTTGCAATGCATCACCGTGCAGCATTTGACGCAAAAGGCTTTTCATTGAGCAACAGCTTCAGGTTAGGCTGACCCATTATGCAGAAAGGTTTGGATATCGAATAATTCCCTGCTCCCTGGTTTACGTTCGAGTCCGCTTTCAAAGGTATTCCCGCAGTCGTGAAGGTTCTCGAATGACCAGCCTGCTAGAAAATAACAATAGAAATCAAATTTTTAGATCTGTCTAGAGCACGGAGCTGGTAACCAGCATAAAAAGAAACGGATCCGTCAGGCAGCCGGAAGATAAAGGCGACCACTACTACGCCGCAGGCTGTCGCAGGCTAATGTGAGATTCTCCGCCGCAATGACCTCTTTCCATGCTGGTTGCCTCGTCTAGGCTGCCTAAATGGGCGCCATACTGGAGCCCAAGGCCCTCCAACAATATCTTCGTGTTGAAATAAAATACGAACCCCGGTCAGCTCAGCTCAGCTCAGTTCAGCTCGCCAAGGATGCATATCGCAGCGTACCTTGCATACACTACTACATACACTGCCTACAGACACACATACAGCACAGCATAGCTTCACATCAACAACCACAGCCATGGACCAGAACCAGTGGACGAATATAGCAACGAACCAACCTTCGTCAACAGGCGACACCCTACTGGAGGAATCACTAGAGGAGTACATCCGCGCCGCCTACCCAGCCATAGACACAGACATAGAGAACAACATACCCACCTCTGCCTCTGCCTCTAGCTCTACCTCTACCCCCAGTTCCAGCACACAACAAGCCAAGACAACACCAACCTGCCAAAAACCAGTCCTAAAGAAAGGTCGCACAAACCGCATCCTGCTCTACAACGGCTGCTTCAATCCCCCGCACCAAGGCCACCTGGCACATCTCACCCACGCCTACCGCCACAGCGGCGCGGATCTCCACATCGTCGGCGCCGTCGTCCTCGTCGCGGGCGACCAGTATCTGAAGTGGAAGATGGGTCGCGCGCCCGGCGCGCTGCGGCTAACCGTGGCGCAGCGCATCGAGTTGTGGAACCGCGAGCTGCGTGCGCAGGGGCCGAACCGGGACGGGAGTGCGGATAGGGGCGTAGATTGGTGCTGGGTGATTCCGGAGGACAAGTGGAGCGCCACGGTGGACGAGCTGGAGCGGCTGTTCGAGATGGACGGGTTCGAGGTCGAGTTTGTGCGGCTCGCGGGAGGGGACAAGGTTGGCTTGCGGGGCGTGGAGCATGGCGTTTGGGGGTGCGGGTTGACGGTTACGACGGATGTTAGTCGGCCGGTTGAGTTTTGCGAGAGGGTTCGTGGTGGTGGGGAGGTGAGGTTGAGGGATTTGCCGGGTCATACGAAGTGGAGGAGAGTGCTACAGCAGGGAGATGTGGTAGGGGAGGATAATGATGCTGGGGTGAGAGGAGGTGCGCCTGCACAAACACTTGCTTCTATGTCCTTGGCAGGGTATGTCTCGCAAGTCTGTTGGAGGGGTCACTGTCCCCCCCGATCCCATACGAGTACCGGACCCCCAGTGCCCTCCCGCCGCAGTCCCGTTCGTCTGTGGGCAACACCCGCTCCCATTGCTCCCGAACACAAACGAGAGGCCTGGGTCTGCGAGTCCACGTATTTCACACGGAGCACATACACTGTACGCTTCATAACCAGCACGCCCCAGGACCGTCTCGACCCAAATCTAAGTTCCACCAAGCTGCGCGAGATCATAACCGAGGCCGCGACTCCAGGTCAGGATGGGAGAGTGCTGGAAGACAGGTTACGAGGCGTGGCCCTGAGCCCGGAACTGCTAGCGAAATTCATCAGAGAAGAGATGGGGAAAAACATAAAGGAATGAGACGAGTGGGCGAGAAGAATGAAGGAGGAATAGAAGGAGGAGACGTTTGCTGAAGGAGAAGAGACGTGGTGAGATTCGAAGAAGCAGAGACGGGATCATTGTCCATGACTGAGATCTAGGTTCGGAGCGAACTGGTCGGCACTTGTCTGTTAAAAGCTCATCCTGGAGCAGACCGGTTTGTGCTTCTTCGTCTTCGGCACCGCATAATATCATATCCCGATATAGATATTCGCCAGAACGGAAAGAAAGAGTTGAGATAGCCCTCCATCATGAAGGGCATCGGCAGTAGTACATCTACATCTTCATTAGCAATTCTCATTGTCGACTAGCATATCTTACTAGTTAAGACTTGAGAGGAAATAAAATCTTGATACCCATGCTAATCTAATGCCATGATTTCAAGTTTCACACCTTCGAGATACTCGTAAATATGATATTAGTAATACATACCTACATATGTAATATTTCCAATTTGTTCGCTCCCCTCCGAAGAATTGATGTCAGGGTCAAAATGATCCGCTCTCTACCTATAGGGACAGGCCCGCCCTTGCTCCTTAACCACCTTCAAAAAGGGGCCATATTTCCTTCTTATATATTTGTACCTAAATATTCGCTATATGGTGTCCCTTATTACAGAGAATGCACCTTTCTACGACATACAGAGAAGGGGAAGAGGACAGTATGACATAATAAGAAGTAACTAATATTTCCCACCTTCTCACGTCTAGCGTCAATAAATCAGCAAATATCACGACATTACAAGGCTTATATACAATACAATAATACACATTCATAGGGACAAAAGCTTCACATCATTAGTTAATAGTATCTTGACATAATATCCCTCCCAATCTATGTCTACCTCTAGGTGTAACTGTATACAGTAACAACCAAAACTGCGCCGGTTCCTGACAAATGAAGTCTCAATTCCAAAAAGTCCCAAAAAAGAATGGGTGACCCCCTCACTCTTTAGTAAATAGTCTAGTAACCTTCTCATCTGTAATGTTTTTCAAGGCCTTTCCTTTTTCTTGTATTTTCTTATCTCCATGCCCTTCTGGCCTCCTATAGCTACCTCGGGCTTTCTCTTCACCACATTGCTACCGGACGGATTCGCTGCCATTGCGGATCCGCTGGAATTGGAGTACCTGTGGTTATAGTAGGTACCTCCTCGACTTCCAGATCCGGTGTGCTCAACGGCTCTCCATGACTGCTCATGCTATGGTGCAGCATGATTGTTGGTGGCCCCTCCTTGCCATCAGGCTCTGTCAACGCAATCATCGAGTTCAACGTAATTATCGATGGAGGAGGCCTGTTTGTATACGGTCCTTCGCCAGGTGGAAAAGTAAAGCTGGGAGTCTGTGGATTCTCATCTATTGAATTGGAGCTTGTGCCTCCGGCGTTGGGATTTGATGTTATTGGCCCGTTTTCTCCTGTAAGAGTACTATCATGACTTGTTCCAGTCGGATTTGAGTTTGGATTTGAGCCCGGTCCTGTCACCTCGGAACGCCCTACTCCGCCGTTGGAATTTGACGGTGTTTCTGAACCTTGGGTGTCAGGAGTGGGACCACCATTTCCCGAGGGATTAGATGCCGGGTTAGAGACTAAGGTTGTTGGGCTATTCCCGTTGTTTCCACCTAGGTTAGACTGAGTGCCTTGACCTTGACCTCCTGAGCCAGTTTCACCCCCATTATTCGGTGATGCGCATGAAGGGTCTGTTGACCCTGGTCCGCAGGTAATAGTACCAGCGCTTGGGTTCGATCCAGTCAGTTGATTCTGTTCAGAACCTGCACCACCGCTACCAAGTCCTGCTGTGCCTTGACCTTGAGCTGGTGATGTTTTACTTTGAAGACCTGAAGGATTATCAGTGGGATTGGGTACCGTAGTACCCTGATCTGAGTTGCCACCATTAGCTGGAGGGTTCGCTGTTGGATTTGGACCTGCTGTTCCTTGGCCCATACCTGGAGAAGTTTGACTCGGACTGGCACTGTTACCCACAGGAGCTGCGGTCCCTTGACCTTGACCCTGACCCTGACCCGAAGAAGCTTGACTTGGGTTACCAGTATGATTAGGAGTAGCTGTTACCTGTCCTTCGCCCACTGACGTCTGACCTGAATTATTCCCATTATTTGATGGATTCGTTGGTCCCTTACCTGGATCAGAGGAAGGTCGACGTGTGTTACCACTGTTTCCTGATAGATTCCCCGTAGGATTAGAAGCCGCGGTGCCTTGATCTTGACCAGGTGAGGTCTGCCCTGGGGAACCCCCGTTACCAGCCGAGTTGCCATTTGGATTGAGGCCAGCAGTCTCTTGACCAAGACCTGACGACGGTTGTGTTTGGCCACCGCTATTCCCGACCGAAACACAATTTGGATCCGAACCCGGAACACATGACTTTGGACCTCCGGATCCGCCGTTCGGAGCCGATGTCGTCCACTGCCCTTCATTTAGTCCGGTTGGAGATGCGCTAACGCCATCACTAAATGGAGAGGCAATTGGAGAGTTGGAATTTCCTCTAGACGCAGTGGGATTCGTTTCGGCTCCATTGTTTGGTGAAGGACTAGAGTTAGGACCGGAAGTTGGGTTCATGCCTGCTCCTCCATTTGCAGCCGAGCTGGCACCGTTGCCGCTTGGAGCTGAGCTCGGATTCTCCCCAGGGTTAGTAGCGGCGGAGCCATTTGGCCCTGGACTTGTGTTTCCATTCGAAGATGAGGTTGGATTGCCATTAGATATGGTTGGGCTTGCTCCTGAGCCTTCATCCGGGTTTGAAGGTGATCTATTACCGGATAACCCGGTATTACCACTATTACTTCTAGGTGAAGTAGAACCTACGCTAGGGCCTCTATTCGGACTCGAACCTGGGATGGTAGTCGGTCCTAGAGTACCATCATCGCATGTATCGGATGAAGTTAGTCTTCCTGGGGCAGGGCCACCATTTCCATTAGGCGCAGAATTCGTACCCATACTTCCAGGCATCTGACCCTCTGGCTGGGTTGATCTTGGCGGAGAAGTAGCTCCGGATAAAGGGGTCGACGGTAGAGAAGCTGTGGATGAGGTGCTTCCGGGGCTATCGGTATTTGGTCCAGTAGATTCACATATGTCCGGAGGTGCCGTCGGCGTTGGGTGAGGCACGCAGAACCAGCCTCCGTAACAATGAGCACATGGCCAGCCAAACCCGCAAGGGGCAGGCAGGGCCGGGGTCTGTGGAGGCGGACAGAACCATCCGTCAATACAGTCGTGGCAAGAATAACCCGAGCCAGGGCAGGGCCCTTGAGGACCATTTCCTCCAAGAGGGGAGGTTGTGGCGGTGGGCGGAGCTATGGGACAATGACAAGTAAGAGGAGGACAGGTCGGACAAGGCGGAGACGTTGGGCATGTCTGATACACGTAGACGGTGCTAGTAGAAGTTTCGCCAGCTCTGGATGATGATGGGTGTTAGTCTTGTAGAGTTTGGCAAAGTACCATTTTGTGCCAAAACAAACTTACAAAAGAACCGTCGAAGTCACTGTTGATGGGCAATCTTCTGTTGCGGAAATTAGTTGGGAAATGAACGTCAGGCGTAGATTTTCCATGGCCCATAAATTTCTTTTAATTGCACTCACCACCAACAACTGTGCCTTTCGAAATACTCCCTACTACCGACCGCGTGGTAAGTATAGGAGAAGTGATCGCCTGGGAGGCACCGGAACTCGAGGCTGTCGCCAGAACCGCAGTGAGAGAGGTTGCCGCCGTCGATACTGGGGCAGAGGTCGTTGGCACCGGAAAGACAGTACTTTCGGATGCCTCTAGCATTATAGAAGCGCCCGAAGTCATACCACGACAGTGAACAGCAATTGTAGAGAGGACCCCACCAATAACAGTTGTAATTTCGCATATATCATTATCAATGGAATTGCCGACTAAAGAAACGGGACCGTCTGTCATCTCGGCCATGTTCCCGAGACTGCTGCCCATGGTTATAGAAGATCCCTCTGAGGTTGGTGTCAGAGGGTCAGACACAGCATCTTTAGTAATGTCTCCAATGATAATGTCAATTGCCGAATTTAGACCTTCAAACATGCCTTCCACTGTATACTGGGCCTCGAGTGCTTGTAAATCGTTGGCTTCAACTCGGTTCTCCGCTGACAGAATACCCATGGCTATGACCTGAATAGGTGGTGCTATAGCTTTGTCCTCTGACGCTGCCTCGCGTACGATACTCGATGTTGTTAGAGTATCAATTCCATTGAGTAAACCTTCGAGTGCCACCGTAAGAGCTGCACTCTCGGAACTAGTCAGCGCAGACTGAATGGTGAGAGTTAAGATCGGTTGGTCCGTTATCAGGAAAGGCACGCTTCCCGAAGACTTGATACTGGATGAACTCATAGTTGGTACCGAGCTATTCAAATTACTAACATGCCCTGTGTCCAGTGAAGCCACCGTGCCTAGAAGACTCTCTATAGCACTGGGGGCTATATCAGAGGCCGTCCCCAGACCAAAACCGCGTCTCCTCTGGCGGATTTCCTCTTCAACATCGTGGATGGGTGACTGCTTAGACGATATATTGCTTTCTGTGGATACGCTACGTCTCTCATATTTCAAACCGGCGAAGCTACTGGCGTGAAAAACGGCAGCAAAGAGGCCTGAGAAGAAGAAAGCGACAATGAGTAGCAACTTCGCTATACTCAGAAGAGAATACGAGGGTATCATTGGAATAGAATAAGGACCAAAGGAGTTCAAAATTGGGCCAAAACAAGTCCAAAAACACCAAAGCGAGTGTGACTTCAACAACGAAAAACCGGGAGCGCAATGATATCAGGGAGAAGATGAGATGGGCTCGGGATAGGCATAAAAATATTAGATTTCCAAGGATAGCAACTACTCTGGTTACCCCTTTCCTTCTATATCAGTTTAGCAAGTTGTGCATAACTACCCCATGGCAGGATCGTGGCTGGCCGAAGAGAATAGAGATGCGATAGCAGGTACCATGCAACTCACTATTAAGATGTTCTTTCCTATTCGTTTACTCATAGAGCGCTTAAGACACATCGTCGATGGCTCAGCCGGGGGTATAATTAGCTCTTACCAACTCACATATGCTTCTAGTTACCCAGATCCAGGAACACTCATTATAGGACATGTAGTAAAGGTAGAACTTCATGCATTGGGAAATGCACATGTGAGAAAAAGATTCATTGTCAGAACGGAGCTTCCATTTTTGCTACCTTAGTCTGATACCTGCCAACCTGGCACCGATGCAATTAGAAATCAAGAACGAATCCACGCCGTATGCCCAGAATTCCGCATTTAGTATCTCTTTCCTTCCCGGAGAGTGTCCGCGTACTCCTCCAGCGGGCTTCGGATCAACTTCGTCTCGGACCACAGGTTGGGCGTCAAGAATCCGTAAGTGTTAGAGATGGCGGCGAAGGTAGCCTTCAGGGTGTTCTCGAGGGTCTTGGTCGAACCGGAAGACGAAGTGTAGGCATCCTCAATACCGGCAAGTTGTAAGAGACGCTTGACGGCAGGAGAAGCAACGATTTGGGTACCACGGGGAGCAGGGATAAGCTAGAAAGAGCATTAGCGTTAGCAATTACTTGATCCCTAAATATTTTGTTGGTGTTTTCCACATACTCGGACTGTGACGGAACCGCACTTTCCGCTCTCCTTGACGGGCAGAGAGTGAGGCAGACCGAGGTTGGTACCCCAGTAACCACGTCGGACGGGAATGACACTAAGCTTGGCAATGATGATAGCGGCACGAATGGCGGTGGCGACTTCCTTGGAGGTCTTGATACCAAGACCAACGTGGCCCTCGGAGTCACCAATGATGACAATGGCCTTGAATCGGGTTCGCTGACCGGCACGAGTCTGCTTCTGGACAGGCTTGATCTATATTGGAAGTTTAAGTTAGCCAGTTGATTCCTACATTGATAATAATGCGTAATTGTTGAAACGCAATCTCTGCAAAAATCTCGAATTTTCCTAGGGTAAGCCGTACCTTCATAACCTCATCCTTGAGCTTGGGCAGGAAGAAGTCGACGATCTGGTACTCCTTGATGGGGAGAGAGTGTAGGTAGATCTCCTCCATGCTCTTGATCTTGCCAGCCTTGACGAGACGGCCCAGCTTGGTGACGGGCATCCACTCCTTTTCGCTATCCTTAGCACCACCACGTCGGCCACGGCCTCTACCACGACCACGGCCACGATCGCCGCCTCGGTCACCTCGTGAACCAAAACCACCACCGCGAGCACCGCCTCGGTCAGCCATGTTGGATTGTTCGGGAGAGTGTTGGCTGTCGAAAAGTTGTTAGTAAGGTTGAGTGCGCAATGCGATGCTCTCGAATTGAGCTTTTCGTGGTCGCGGTTTGAAGGTTGACCAAATTTCGAGATTTGGGAATTTTTTGGTGGAGGGGCCCTAGTTATTTTGGATTTTGCATCTAAGTTTGTGGGAAAATGACCCTCAGGCGAACTGGTCTGTGCGCCTATCAGTAACTCTGATAAGCGGATAAGATATGTATCCGCCGACCCACTAAATATGTACTTATATACATGTGCATCTTGACGTCTTTCACGGAGACTTCAACATGGAATTTTATGATGGCTGAATGGTAAACTAAGAAATTGAACTGTATTTTGAATTATATATATAATATTTCACTATGGTTACTTCACTTACCAATCCTGGACGCTTTCTACGTTGCCAATTGGCACTTGTGTTTACTGCAAAGCCTTCTAAAAAGGCTTCAAAGACAGAATGGAATATCTTGGGGCTTCAGTATTCTGGACTGTCAAAATGAGGTAGTTTCGCCGGCCGAGTCTCAAGCTCTAGCTAAACTGATGCTACGTGATGGGGA
Organism: Hypoxylon sp. EC38; assembly: GCA_002120335.1. Classification (NCBI taxonomy): domain Eukaryota; kingdom Fungi; phylum Ascomycota; class Sordariomycetes; order Xylariales; family Hypoxylaceae; genus Hypoxylon; species Hypoxylon sp. EC38. The sequence goes on along the minus strand of KZ111237.1, from coordinate 1,118,440 downwards.
CAGAATATATGAGTTACTTACCGCAAATCTATACCGCGATCTATATATCCTATAGGTACCTAATTAGGAGAATATCGAATCTCATTTGCCATACTTCCAGCAATGCAACAATGGAAAGCCTATAGCTCAGGCCATATCGCGACGACCGTGAACACATGATTAAACCATAAAATTCCTAGTCATATTTACAATAGGCATTAGGATTTTAGTAACCCGAGAATATCCCTTCTTACCCAACTCAACTGATCCCAATAATAAGTGGAGTAAACAATGCGTGATTCATGCTCAATGCAAACGATGTAAAAAGGGACTAGATGCGCGGGAGAGTGTATTTAAATCAACAAAAGTACAACGAAGTCCCGAGAAGGAGGGTATCTCATCATCATTTTCTCTGCGATTTACTCTGTAACTCCCTACTCATCCTTGCGAATCAAGGAATCTGAGGGATTGACTCGTTGTGCCCACTCGCTGCTCATACGTTAGTTACCAGGAGAAAACGTGTCAAAGCTTGGGCTAACTCACGTCCAACTGCCATCATAGACCCTTCGGGTTTCGGGAGTTCCATAACCTGCTTCCTCGAGAGCAGTATCAATGACAACCGCCGTTACTCCAGTACCACAAGTTGAGATGATAGGCTTTGATGGGTCAACACCCTTTTCCTCAAATAGCTTCCTCAACTGCTCCTTTGGCAAAAAAGCTCTGGTCTTGGGATCAAGAACGGCAGTGAAGGGGATATTGATAGAACCAGGCATATGGCCAGAAGAGAGGCCTTCTCTAGGTTCGGGATCCTTGCCAGTGAATCTGCCACTGGGTCTCGCGTCGATAATCTGGACACCTTCGGCACCCTCTTTGTTATAATCTAAAGCGACCTCCCGTACCTGTTCAAAGGTTGCAACCTTGGATTCATCGAGTTGAGGAATTGGGTATGGATTGCACTCCACATTGTAGAGTTCGCCCGACTCTGTGGGATAGCCTTCCTCTACCCACAGCCTAAAGTTATTCAGGACATGCACCTTGGGATGTCCGAAGATTCTAAGAGTCCAACCAACCCTTGGAGCACTGAATATGCCAAGCTCTTTGGAATCGTAGACAACTACTGTGTCATCCTTCCGAATACCAAGAGAGCTCATCGCTTCGGCGAACGTCTTCGGGCTTGGGAGCATATGTGGATAAGGACTTCGTTTGTCGATGACTTTGTCGAGGTCGAAGAAGCGGGCCTTTGGTATTCTCTTCTCACGGAACACCTCGATACCTTTTCGTTCGTCATTTGGCAAGAACCAAGCGGCACAGAGAGGAATGACTCGGGGTTCGGGACTGATGGGTGATGGCGGGCTTTTCTTTAGAGCTTCTGCTAGCTCCTTAGGCGTTACTAGGTAGGAAGAGAGGTTTCGGCGTGACTGTATGAAGCCCATTTGACATTTCCGGAAGCTTTGGCGTGGAAGCGAAGCTCCCGTGGAGCGAAAAATTGCGAGTGTAGCCATGGCTTAACTGCCCAATGGGTTATCTTATGCAGCTTACGCACGGAAATGCCGATTATAAAATTCCGGTCGTCAGATGAGATGACACTTTATAAGTAGAATTGCTCAATGGGTGAGGTCCGGTCGCTGCTCGGAATTGAGCAATCCAAATCGGCACCTCGCCCTCGAAGATCGTGAGTAGCTCTGATAGAGTAGGATAAAATGATGTTCGGATGAACGAATAAGTTTCAATTCGGCTCGCAAACTTGGGGAAATGGATGGTGCGGGGTCTTGATAAGTATCTACAGTCCGTCACTTCCTTTGTCACGGCCAATCCCACTAGAATGAGCAATAGTTGGTGGTGGTGCGGGAACGAACAGCTGATAGACTTTGCGATGGCGTGAAGCTTAAGATCTCCAAACCCCAATTGCTAAAACCCTGGAGGCTGCCGATAGGCAAGGTTGCACCTGGCCAAAGAAGCGGTTACCATTCATGAATTTTAATGGTGGAGTACATTCTGCTAGCATCAGGTGCGATGCCGGGCTAATGCGATGAATGTCGTCTTATCGATATAAGCGTTCATTTGTAATGGTTTGCTGCATGGGGTTTTAAATCTAGTGGATTCGATTCGATTGTTGTGATGGCATGGAGCTGCACAATTAGTAACAACAATAACTAATACCAGCAACGAAGTAAAGAGCTGACAAGACATTGCAAAGTCCCCCTTTTTTAAAATTTCGTTCATAATATTCACCCCCACGAACTACAGGTCAGGCATCTGAGCAGGATATATTCCCACCATGAAAGTCAAGATCAAGCAGTGGAACGCAGTTGCAACGTGGAGATGGGATCTCCCAGAAGACGACGTGTGTGGTATTTGTCAGGTTCATTTTGATGGGACATGCCCGACTTGCAAATATCCCGGCGATGATTGTAGCCTCTGTAAGTTTTTCTTGGGTCCTCCTATCCCTTCCTACGCTTAATCATCCCACTGACCCTCCCCATTAGTGTCGGGCAAATGTGGCCACAACTTTCACATGGTCAGTGTTAGACGAAGCTATTTTGTTACAGAGACCGATAATGCTGACACTGTAAAAGCATTGTATCATGGAATGGATAAAGCAAGACTCAGCCAAGGGACAGTGTCCGATGTGTCGCCAGAGTAGGTTGGACCCTTTTGAGGGCGCTGCGTAAGCTGACATATTATTTAGAGTTTGAATGGGGAACGGACGAGCCACCTCGGCAGTCAATTGAAGAGCAACAAGACATACTTGAGGATCAGTGATAAGATCCGACGGTCCTTGATTTTGCGGGTGGTCCTAAAGTGTTTGATACCCCTTGGATTCCAATTCTTGTTTGTTGTGGAGTTAGGTTGATGAAGGTAAGTGGTTTCTTTTAGCATCACTCCTTGGTCAAGGTATACATACATGTAGGTATGAATAATTTCGAAGACTAATAGTTGCCTAAGGATTAGAGCAGGAGACATTCGACGCTCAAGGCTATCCATGGATGGGGGTTTTACGCCATTTTTTGCTTATTCTTATTCCAAAATGCTTATTCTCTTCTACTACGCCAGCCATGATCTTGTCCCTGCATATGGCATTTCTTACTGTAGGGCGCTAAGCTTCCCCCTTCCCCACATGCGATAAGATAGAAGCTACAAACACAGCTAAGGTTAGGCGAGCTAGGCTTCCTAAGGTGGATACCTGGGGGGAGGTACCACTCAACTGCTTGCAGCTTGCATGACACCCACCTGCAGTCTTCCACCATGACTTTAAAGGTACTTCGGAGCAAACCCTTTGGGTCTTCTCTCATCCATTAACTTTCCAACACATGGAACCTTGGAGCCACGATGCGCCAGCCTTCTTTTCAACATTTCCATCTTAACTTCCTTTCCGCTCCTTTTGTGCAGACATCCACCTCCATGACTTCCGCCTGCCAATCTTCGAGATGACGGAACCCACACTGGAGCAACCGCCAATGGTGGATGCTTCCCACGACCACGACCAAGCTCACGACCCGCCCCCGTTTGCGCCCATCTTCACCCTCGTGAATAATACATCGACGCGTACAACCCATCATCCTCATGTGCGCTACATCTTCAGCGACGATGACCCAGACATCCTAACACAAGCATTAGCCGAACTTGATCCCAGCATCGATGAATCTACATCCGACCCAGCCTTGAGGCGAAATCGAGCCATGATATTGGACCTAGCACCAGATCCTAGGGGCGGATACAATGTCGCTTGGGCTTCGAGCTTGTCGCCATCATGGGCAGTGCTAGATGCTCATCTAAGTCACATCTCTCCACCTTCGTCCGATGGCGAGAGCAATAACGGTAACGAAGGCGGTGATGCCGGCAGGGCTGACCGCCTTATGCTGCGAATCGACGGTATAGAGAGCAGCGCCCTTGGCTCGGAGGGCGAGTCTTCTGGAGAGCCAAGCAGACAAGGCTCTGGCATTGCAAGCGGCAGCGGAAGCGGTCAGCACGATCGTGATAGAGGAGAGGCCGAAGACTACACTAATATAGTGGACAAGTTCGAGAGACGGATGGCGACACTACGAAAACTTGTCGATGCCGGAGAAGAAAGACGACGAATGATTGCAGGCGCATATATGCATCCGACCGACCCCATGCAACATGCAATAGAGGGGACGACACCCACGGATTGAGGGCAATGGGGGAACCCAAGATTTACCCGACGTGGAACCCAGGACTACCACATACGTCATATGTTTGTACTTTTGGATGGTTTCAGAATGGTTGGGACGACGATTAAAGTTGGATTGGTATCACCAACGGAAAGGTCACGAAGAATGTTAATCAGGAAGACAGGACTACGGATCGCCACTTCGGTTGAGGGAGTTTAACATGGAGATATGAGGCTGGTTTCAGGGTTCTATGAATGTAACTATTACATACTGCAGGAGGCTTGGTCTTAGACAGTCTGATATGCGGATCATCCAGGCGAAAGAGATTAGAGTGCTATCGATGCTTAGATATTCAAGTAATGAGAATATCATCCTATAATACATAACTAACCAAATTGGGTCAGGAGATCGAGTGTCGCCACAATCGTCAATCTGGGGGCTTTACAGTAGTTTCAACTCCAGATAAGTCCTTACAGTTATAACTACATATAGTAAGGTTGGCAATAAATATATATGTTGATTATGTATACTTCTATAAAGGCAGAAATTTGCTCGCCTTCTAAGATAGGAAGACATCTAATAACTAGTAAAATGTCTACGGCTTGCGGTATGGAATAGTGAATCCGGTAACTCATAAAGGTAAGACGTGGTTGATGGACTCTGTTCTATCTCGGGTTGGAATTGGTGTTTTCAATACAATCTTGGATAGGAGGCATTTAGGAATGATTGGAAGGTTGTGAATAGCTTCACTTAACATGTCATGCCATAATGCCTTTTCAAGGTTAAGATGTTACTTGTAGATTGATAGTTTCTCGTGACACGAATATAAACTTATACAAGAAGTGAATATTATTACGGCTGTCCGTATATTTTATTACCCGTAGCGCTTGAATGCTGGCAAGTTATCGTATACGGGGGCCCCTAACACGGATGACGCTAGCAACGTAAGTCTGGGGCAGTGATGTCGATCGAGATTGAGGTCATCGTCACCAGGTTATGTGGGTTATGTACCGTAGCTCAGGAGTTACCCAATCGGACACGAGAGCTCGGACCGCATCTTCCAATGTTTGACAATTGAGCATCGCCCTTTCCGCTCATTGACCAGATTAAATAGTTCCCACCGAAGTAATGTTGGAAAAGAGTATTAATTTATGTATGTTTGTGATAACTTCAATGAATGGCAACTTCCATGGATTCTCAAACGTACCCAAGATCTGGGAGCGTGGTGATCCGATCCTCCTTGGCGTGCTGTTTTAGGAATCGTACTATGTAATTTATAGTTGACGATGTCACCATCAACGGCTTGTAACACGCGTCCCTTCACTCCCGTCTCCATTCCGTCCCCCTGAGTGCTACCCGTGGCAACCATTACGACCAACCAAACGCCCCGTCGCTCGAGACCTCTTTGAAACGCCTACTCTGTAACAAGTCTGCCGCAGATTGCGACCACCGCCACCACAAAGCATTCAATTGGGCTCCCTCTTGTCCACCTTGATAATCATTCTGTCCAGAATAGAAGATCCATTGAAATACTGATCTCCTTGCTCTTTCACTATTGAGAAAAAGCTTGGCATTCATTTCTTTTCATTCTTTGTTTTGTTGCAGCCATCTATTATTTCTCATCGGCTGGCCTGGACCGTCGATCCTAGTGCAGTGCATTTTGGAACCGCTGAACTTCTATTCTATTCTTCGTTTCTATACTTGGTTTTTGTTTTCATTCCTACTCAATATTGAAACAGAGAAGCCATCATGTTTGGGAAGACACGCATCCCGCCCTATGCTCCGTCCGCAGACAAGCTAGTGCGCCGCCAATATGTCGAGGAGAATGGTCGTCTAGTCTGGTTCTGGTATACTCGGGTATGTATCCATATAAGTCAACTCGCATAAATCTGACCTGAATCATCTAACGTTGTAATATAGACTGGCGTTATTGTCAAATGGTCTCTATTTTGGGGCTTCACTCTTCTACTAACACTCTACTTGCTTTTCGGCCGTATCCACGCCAAGAGGAGAGTGAGAAAGGGCTTGAAGCCAATGGCATACCACGGTGTACGTTATCCCTTTGTTTGTCATCTGCTCTCTCATAGTTGATAATTCATTCAATAACTAACTCGTCGTAGTGGCTTCTGTCCCGTCAAGAGAAGGCCGGTGTCGATCCCCGATATGCCTGGCCGCAAGCTTCTTACACCAACTACCAACCGGGACCGGGCTACGGACCAAACGCTTACGGCATGCACACCATGCCCCCGCCAGTCTACGATCCTAACAACCGACCGCCGATGTACGAAGGTGCTCCGCCGCCAATGGGAGGTTCTAAGGTCGATCCGATGCAGGCTGGATTTTCACCGGCACAACAGCAACCTGCCGGCGATTATGCTCCACCTCCGGGACCACCACCTGCTGCTGCGCAAAGATAATTCTAGATTGTTTAGTTGATTGCGGCTGGCGGCTCTCATTTGCGTTGCTTAATTCCGGAAAAGGAGGTACTGAGTGTAAGATTAGTCAATCCCCAGGGTTATTAGGCTTGTGGTACAGGGGGGCGAGTATTAGGTAGTGGGCAAAGCATGATGGATGAACTGTACGATTCAGAATCAGAATGATAATTCCCATTGCAGTCCTATATACGAAGTGTTGCATGCCAGAAGAATTTCCGTTTGGCGCCGTAATTCGCCTGTATACGCCGTTGTATTACATCATTGCGCCTTCACCTGGGTATCTGAAAAATGAGCCGAACTCCGTGTATGTGTATCGATCATCTTCTCTCTCTAGTCCACTTCCATCGCATCCGGGTCGTCGTCATAGCTCGGAAACATTCCATTGAGAGTCGTGAAACCGTTCGGAGTGCCGACGGCGGTACCGTCCAAAGTAATAGGCGCACCTGGCGCATTGGGCACAGATGAAGTAGGTGTGGTATGCGAAATGGACGCAGCTTGTTGGTGCTCCTCTTTCGCCTTCTCCCGGGCTCTTTGCCGAGCCTCAATGATGGCCTTCCTCACGCTATCGTGCTCCTTGGGAACTGTCAGGGAAGAGGGCTCGCTGTATAGGACCATCTCCATGCCTGCACATTCGCCCTCTTTGTTCCATAGTACGGAGGGCGGAATGCGATTCTGCATAAGATGTTTCTCAATATCTGGTAGGAAGACTAATCGGCCATCATTGTCGGACTCGGCTTCGGAGAGCTCGTCGTCAAGGTTGTAGATGTACACCTTGTGCTTGGAGTCGTCGAGCTGCATTGTGTCATTGTCGGGGATCCGCTTCAATGAGGTGGATTCCGTTGGTCTAAGATGCGGGCTCTCAACTGGTACATAGAGCTTCTGGCCATTTTGTTCTGCGACAGAAATGGTGTCAGTGGTACACATCTTACATTGGATGGAAGACTGGTAGAGAGATACATACCAAGATTGAGTAGACTTAGTCTCTTAGACAGTCTCTCGTTTTCTTGAGACTCGGCTTTTCTCTTGCGCGCTTTCGGCGGCATCCCTCCTCCAAGATCCAGATTCCACTGCGGCTGCTGTTGTGGGAAGTCCGTATCTGAATAGTAATAGGCATTGGGATTGTCAAAGCTATTCACGTTGTCAAAAGTATTGGAATGGGGAAAATGAACGGACATGGAAGCGGGTGGAATGCCCGGGGCGGCAGTAGCGGGGAGGTGCATAGGGTGCACAGCTCTAGGATTGGCCTGTGGGAAGCCGGACCAGGCGATTGCGGGTGAGCTAGGTCTAAAGTCGACGTCCATGGTTTCCTTTATTCCTTATCGATTTCGATAATCCCCTCCAACTACCACTTTGATCTTTCCAAACAAGTGTATTGTAATCAGTACAATCAGTTGTAATCGGTGCAACCAGGATCTCTTTATCTTTTTTGAGTCACCAAATTGTTTAGAGTATATGCAATTGCTCGATTGATATCGGCTGCACCAATCAAATGTTATCAGTTGCAGGTCCGATTGCGCGAGTAGGGCTTTTGGTACGTATCGTAGGAGTCAGGGTCTAATTGAGTTTTTAGGGTGTGAGCGCGGATGAAAATCCAATGTGGCGGGCCATCGCCGTTTATAGGCGGCGCCGCATCATTGAGTCACTCTTGTAGAACGTTCTATTCTTTTTCTACACGTCCGTCCGCAAACAATTCTCGGCCGATCTCTTACTCCACCACAACTCGCAATTTTAGATTGTTATTCCGTCCAAGACTTTGTTTTAATTTTCTGAACGCATTCCGATACTCGACCTCATCAGCGCACAGCACCCACGCCATCATGGGCGAGCCCAAGTGGACCGGCGTAGGGGTCCGCAAGACCTTCCTCGAATATTTCGAGAAGAGAGGGCACACGATAGGTACGCCACCGCACTTCACCACCACCCAATAACTCGTTTGAATTCAGAAATATGCATATCCCATCATTTAGATGTCTCTCTATCCATTCATATAATTAAAAATACTAATTTCGTTCGTTCAACCCAGTGCCCTCATCGTCTGTCGTGCCTCACAATGACCCCACCTTGCTCTTCACGAACGCGGGCATGAACCAATTTAAGCCCATATTCCTGGGGACCATTGCCAGTACCGATGATATGTCCAAGCTGAAGCGTGCGGTCGATACCCAAAAGTGCATACGTGCTGGTGGCAAACATAATGTACGAGACCCCATGACTGAAACGACCTATAGACTTGACCCTAACAGAAGTTATGCAGGATCTCGACGAGTGAGTTCGGTGGTGGCTCCGGCCAAAGGCTGCCAAAATAATTGTGCACTTGCTAATCGGTTGTATAGTGTCGGCAAAGACAGTTATCACCATGTAGGCGCATGCGCTTATCCTTTTATACTCTGTAGAAACTAACTAGAGTCGCAGACCTTCTTTGAGATGTTGGGTAACTGGTCCTTTGGTGATTATTTCAAGAAAGAAGCGATAGAGTGGTCCTGGGAACTCCTAACTAAGGTTTACGGGCTGGACCCTTCACGACTCTACGTCACCTACTTCGAAGGCAACCCTGACATGAACCTCGAGCCAGACCTAGAGGCGAAGGAGCTATGGAAGTCTGTTGGTGTCCCCGAGGATCACATATTACCGGGTAATATGAAGGATAACTTCTGGGAAATGGGCGACCAAGGTCCTTGCGGTCCTTGTTCTGAGATCCACTACGACAAGGTGGGTGGTCGTAATGCCGCACACCTTGTTAACCAAGACGATCCCTTGGTAGTCGAGATCTGGAACAATGTCTTTATGCAATTCGACCGTCAAAAGGATGGCTCGCTCAAGTCCTTGCCCGCGAAACACATCGATACAGGAATGGGTTTCGAGCGGTTAGTATCGGCACTTCAGAACAAGGACTCGAACTACGCGACCGACATCTTCACCCCGCTATTCGAAAAGATTCAGGAAGTTGCAGGAGCTCGGCCATACACCGACAAGTATGGTAAAGATGATGTGGATGGAATTGACACCGCTTACCGTGTAGTTGCCGACCACATTCGACTACTCGCTTTCGCCATCTCTGATGGCGCGGTACCTAATAATGAGGGCAGAGGTTATGTTGTTCGCCGCGTGCTCCGACGAGGATCTCGATATGCCCGAAAGTACTTCAATGCCGAAATTGGTTCATTCTTCTCTAAAATCCTACCTGCGTTAGTCGACCAGATGGGCGAACAATTTCCTGAAATTGTTAAGAAGCAGCAAGATATCAAGGAGATATTGGATGAGGAAGAGGAGGCTTTCGCCAGAACGTTAGATCGTGGAGAGAAACAGTTCGAGAAATACGCTGCTCAGGCGTTGAACAGTGGATCGAAGAAACTCTCGGGAGCGGACGTTTGGAGATTATACGATACCTTCGGTTTCCCTGAAGATCTGACGAAGCTTATGGCTGAAGAGCGGGGCCTTGAAACCGACGAGAACGAAATCGCCGTTGCCAGAGAGAAAGCTCGAGAAGCCAGCAAGGCTGTTAAAGAATCGGTGCAGACTTTCGCCAAGCTGAACGTTCATCAAATCGCCGAACTGAAGGACAATTTACAAATACCTGTTCCTGATGACGAGCCTAAATTCGCTAGGGGTGACACAACTGGAAAAGTTCAACTCATCTACACTGGTACAGACTTCGTCAAGTCGACCAAGGATATTCCGCCAAACGCGCCATTCGGACTTCTACTTGACAGAACCAACTTCTATGCCGAACAAGGTGGACAGGTTGCCGATACGGGAAGAATTGTCATTGATGATGTTGCGGAGTTTGAAGTACACGATGTTCAGCAATTCGGAGGTTACATAGTTCACAACGGCTTTTTGAAGTATGGAGAACTGAAGGCTGGCGACGAGGTTATTTGCGAATACGATGAGCTCAGGAGACAACCTATTCGGAACAACCACACCGGAACGCATATACTTAACCACTCTTTGCGAGAGGTCCTAGGTGATGAGGTTAACCAGAAGGGCTCGCTTGTCGACCAAGACAAGCTCCGTTTCGACTTCTCGCATAAGGCGGCTGTCACTCTTCCCGAACTTAAGAAGATCGAACATATGTCGAATGAGTACATTCGGCAAAACTGTAAGATCTACTCTAAGGATGTTGAGCTCGACCTCGCAAGGAAGATCAACGGTGTTCGTGCTGTCTTCGGCGAGACGTATCCCAACCCGGTGCGCGTTGTATCGGTCGGTATCGACGTTGATATGCTCCTCGAAGCACCCGAGAATCCCGAGTGGCGAAAGGTCAGTGTGGAGTTCTGTGGCGGTACGCACGTCGATCAGACTGGTATCATCAAGGATATTGTCATTGTCGAAGAGAGTGGTATTGCCAAGGGTATCCGTCGTATCGTTGCCTACACAGGAGACGCCGCACACCGCGTGCAACGTGAGGCTGAAGAGTTCTCTAAGCGCATCTCTGCCATAGACGCTTTGCCCTTCGGCCCTCAAAAGGAGGCCGAAGTCAAGCAGGCTACGGTAGACCTCAACAACCTTGTCATCTCCACAATTACCAAGGAGGACCTAAAGACCCGGTTTGCGAAGGTGGTCAAGTCCGTCGTGGACGAGCAGAAGAAGCGACAGAAAGCCGAGAGCAAGACTGCCCTCGATACTGTCACCTCTCATTTCTCCAAGGACGAGAACAAGGAAGCTAAGCACTTCATTGGTCACCTGCCCATCTCTGCCAACGCGAAGGCCGTCGCCGATGTCGTGAACCACTTCAAGAGCAAGGATAAGGATAGGTCGGTATACGTTTTTGGTGGCAGCAAGGACGAGGGTGCCGTCGTTCATGGTGTTTATGTCGGCACGGTAAGTTATACTCCCCTTTTGAATTCAATCTTGGGGTCTAGAAGTTGGTACTGATAAAGTAATGCAGCACTTTGCATCCAAAGGCGTCACCGCCGAGAGTTGGGCTGCAGCTGTCAGCGAGGTCGTCGGCGGCAAGTCCGGCGGCAAAGAGCCTACACGCCAGGGCCAGGGCACGAACGCAGACAAGATCGAAGAGGCTGTTGCCACTGCCGAGAAATGGCTCGCTGAGAAGCTGAAGATCTAAGTCCCGACACTTTAATGTTTAGTCCTACATCCCTTTTACCTCGATACGACGAACCAACATCGTCTCGACGTTGAATTGCTTAGGTGCGCAACGAGGCGGGATAGACTGAGGGTGACATTGATGGTCTAGGGATTCTAGGAAATTACAATGTAAAAAAATAAGAATAAGAATAACAAGAAAGTGAAAATGAAGGAGGAAATTCTCTGCTACTAGATAGAGGGACAGTTTTACAATAGGAGCCCCGACGGCTCGCAAGAGGGTCAATGCAATAGTATTTGCGTTTGAATTGTGCATACTTCTCTTACAATTCTTGCTTCCTATCTCATTTGGAACGTGGATCATATAGAGTAGGCATACACGTACGTTGCAGGTTTGTGAATCATGGATATTTCGAAGGAGGCTCTAAGGACTTCCAGGCGCCTACATAAGTACACGGACTACAACGTATTCCATGCTGTCCCCACCGTTGCAATTATCGAATGGAGTCGCCGTATTCTTTATAATATGTATCATGGGATATACACATTACATGCTATATATAAACACGCTGTGCAACCGAACATCTAATCCCTCCAGTCACCGTCCTTCCGAACGAGATGGCTTGGCTTGGCCTGCCCCTAAAACTCGATCAGGTTGACCAGGCACCCAAGACGCCCATTACACAGTAACCAAAACACTAGCATTCCGATACCAGCTCAGCAGCGGATTCTCCCCGCTCTGCGTCCTCGTATCCTCGATGTAAGCCCAGCTCCGCATGAAATGCTCATGGCTCAGCACGCGCGTTAGCTTTCCGGTAATAGCGCGGTACATAGCCTCGACCACCCGAAAATCCGTCGGGAACAAGATGTCGAAGTAGCCCTGGTGCACGAGCGGCGTCGTCACGGGCACCATGCGGCGCTGGAACCGGGTCTGGACGACGGGGGCGTTGAGCCCGCGCACGGCGTCAGGTAAGGTGTGGAAGTCGGAGGTGAGCAGGCGGTGCGCGGGGAAGTGGCGCTCGAGGATGTCGAAGAACTGCATGAGCCGCGTGGGGATGTACTCCGGGTCGGACAGGTTCGGCGCGAAGGGGAGCTGCTTCTTGAGCCAGCGCGCGGCCCGCGACGTTGGGTAGGGCACTCGGTATCGCCCTCCTGTCGCGGCGTGGCGCACGCGCAGGTACCGCGCCGCGACGGGGTCTAGCACCGGCTCGTAGAACTCGTAGAAGTCGCCCTGGTCGTCGATCAGCACGGTGCCTTGCAGCGGCTCCTCGGTGTCCAAGTCGTAGCGCAGAACGTCGTGGGCGAAATTGTCGAAGACTTCCATGGCCAGGAAGAAGCACGGGCTCGGCACGCGCGCGTCCCAGTCGAAGATGCTCTTATTTATGATCTCGACCTTGCTCGCGTGGCCCCTGCTCGCGGCGCTGCTCAGCAGCTGCGAGTTCTGGAGCGCGGCGAGGGACGGCGAGATCTCGATGATTTTGTACTTTGTGCGGTCGTAGACGGCGGGCTCGATGTCCCGGATGTAGTCCAGAATGTTGAGCATGAGGGTGCCGCGGCCGGCGCCCATCTCGTAGATGATCAGGTCGTGGTAGGGGTACGTCGTCATGACGTAGTTGGACATGAGGTAGCGCGCGATGGCCTCGCCGTAGTACGGCCGGAACAGCTCCGTCGGCGTGTGCCACAGCTGCCGCGTCTCGTCGGCTCGGCCTTCCTTCGCGTCCAGCGAATCTTCGAATTCGGTGTACCGCCGTCCGAGCTCGGTATAGAAAGTGGGTTCGTCGGGGATCGAGTTGAAATCGAAGGGCTCGCCCGGGGTGAAGATGACGACTTGTTTAGAGAAGTAGCCGTAGTGGGGGTTATATAAGCTATCTGGAGATTTGCTAGGTCAGTCAATGGCCGCAGGACACACCATGGAGAGGTGGAAGGCAACCTTCTATGAAGTCCCGCATAAGCATCTTGACCTTCCGCGGGCGCTCCCTCCTCGACCTCAAGTCGTTCGCAGTCACCGTCGGGTACGCCTTATACTCGTCCGACATATCCAGGGCGAACAATTCCGTCCGCTGCTGCCAATGGCTCTCCTTCTCAGACATCCCCTGCTTAGCTCCTCTGACCGTGTTCCGGCTGGCCATGTGCCGCCTCTGCTGTTGCAGCTGTTTTTGCTGGAGGCGGCCATGTTGGAGACAGGACGACAGCGTAGCTAGATTCCTCCTCGATTGGCAAGCTGGATGTCTGAACAACTGCCTGAAAAGCTGGGCCACAATGGGTGAGTCCATGGTTTGGACAAAGGTCTGGCGTGACGAGGAGGGAGAGGTGCGTGACTTGCGGGAGCTTTTTTCAATGGACGCTTCGGGTTATCGCCGGCTTTACAGGGTCCTAAGTTAAAGTTATTGCGTGACGGAACTGGCCCGAGCTCTTCATTTTAGCGACAGTAGGGGTTTTCATGGTGGGATGGTGGGGTTACAGTCAGGTTGCACAAGATCGACCAGGGCAAGTAACAATTGAGCTTTGTGACTGACGTAAGGTACATACATAATGTAACTTGATGCTATTTTAACTCTCGAATTGAGTAACAAGTCACTTGACCGAAAATATTCACATTCACAGCATTGAAATTGCATGAGACGAAGAAGTTAATTTCTAGTTATCTACCTGGACAGTTGCGAGGTTGGATTGAAATGGGTTGGGAGCAATAGAGTCGACTTACTGAGTTGAGCGAGGGGATTTTCAAATTTCGCAATCAGTGTCTCATCTAAAATCTGAAGATGTCTCTAAGCGACCACCCACGCGCCTACGGCACCGCCGCAGTTGCAGTCGCCTTCGTCGCGGGCGTCCTCATGACCCTCGGTTTCAAAGACTTATATCCAGACCTAGAGCGGCGATTCCAGCAACGAAAGATACAGCGGAGAACCCGGCGCGGAACAGAAGGCCGGCGCTCAAGTTTCTTCTGGGGACCCGTCGAGCTCCAAGACCGTGAGTCTCTTGACATCGCCGTGCCTGGAGAAGCCCAGATCCCGCGAGACAACGGCATCAGCGAAGGCATCGAGGGATGCATCGGACGGACGCCTCTCATAAAAATCCATAGCCTCTCCGAAGCCACGGGCCGCACCATCCTCGCCAAGGCCGAATTCCTCAACGGCGCCGGCAACAGCCCTAAGGACCGCGTCGCACTGAACATGATCCAAGCCGCCGAGAAATCCGGCATTCTAGTACCGGGGCGCGGCGACACCATCTATGAGGGCACCGTCGGTAGTACAGGGATATCGATCGCGGCGTTAGCCCGCGCCAAGGGGTACAAAGCGCACATCTGCATGCCGGACGACCAGAGCCTCGAGAAATCGGATCTGCTACACCACCTCGGCGCCACCGTCGAGCGCGTCCCCGTGCAGCCCATCACCTCGCCAGACCACTTCGTCAACTTAGCTAGACGGCGCGCAAAAGAGCACACCGAGTCCAGCGCGGACTCCAGCGTAGGTTTCTTTGCCGACCAATTCGAGTCGCCCTTCAACTTCGAAGCGCACTTCAAGACCACCGGACCAGAGATCTACTTCCAGACTTCCGGGCGCGTCGACGCCTTCGTCGCAGGCGCCGGCACGGGTGGCACCATCTCCGGCGTGGCTAAGTACCTGAAGGAAGAGGCGAAGCTGAAGAACCTCCAGGTCGTGCTGGCGGACCCGCAGGGCAGTGGCTTGTACAACAAGATCCGGCACGGCGTCATGTACTCGAGCACGGAGAAGGAAGGGACGAGAAGGAGGCAGCAGGTCGATACTATTGTGGAGGGCATTGGCATCAACCGGATTACGGAGAACTTCGAGGCTGGACGCGATTTGATCGACAACGCGGTGCGGGTTACCGACGAGCAGGCGTGCAAGATGGCGCGGTGGCTGGTAGAGCACGATGGGATATTTTGTGGGAGTAGCAGCGCAGTGAACTGCGTTGCTGCTGTCGTTGCGGCTTTGAGCCTACCGGAGGGAAGCCAGGTCGTCACCATCCTATGTGACTCCGGGGCGCGACACTTAAGCAAGTTCTGGAAAAATATCGCCGCAATGGGTCTAGAGGATGAGCCTAAGCCGGATAACCTCCTCACATTATTATCTATAGAAAGGCCGCGGTGATAATCTTACCTGTGCGGAGAGTCTCACAATTGACAAACTAAGTCTGAATGCATTCGGATTACTATCAAATGGTAATGTTGTGGCAGAAGGCGAGTTCCAAATAATAAAGATGCCTCTCTCTCATCTATGACGACCCGTAACTCCACGCACGATCAACGACCAATCACAAAATCAACGCACTTAGTCATTGCGATGACTAAAATCCGAGACGCCTGCCATGAGTCCACCTGCCATCTATGCTTATGGCTTGTGATGCTTATGAACCTCATGTACCACATGTATCTCATGAGAATACCATATCGATACTGCTCTTCTCGAGAAAGGAGAAAACTCGAGAGACGCAAGTAGACAGGTCAAGAAGAAGAAGAGAAATCAAGAGAACTATACCAAAATTAGCAACATAGAAATTATAAATTTAGAGATATATAAAAGTAAACTCACCTTCCAGCGCTTTCCGCAGTTCATGCACTCGCAGAAGGTAGTCATGGGCTCATCGGCAGATCTCGTCTGAGCCTGGGTGTAGCTGACCATCTTCTTCTTGCAGTTGCTGCACTCGAGACTGTCGCTGATGCTCTTCTCGGCCATGGGGACCTGGGCCTTCTTCATGTTCTCGAGCTCGAGCTCGGCATCGGTCTTTCGCTGTTGGGCGGACATGAGCTCCTTAGAGGTCATAACCACGAACTTCTCGGCGGTGATGGTTCCGGACATGACGTTGCGGCCGAGCTCGGCGTTGGTCTTGACCTTGAGGTTCTGGAACAGCGATCTTATCTTGTCCTTGTACTCCTTGGTCTCGCCCTTGTAGGCCTTGTAGGCGGCGCTCTCGACCTCGACGGCGCGCAGGATGACGTTCTCCTCGGACTCGCGGGAGCGGTAGGCCAGGCCGTTGTAGATGAGGCCGATGCAGTTGTCGCGGACCTGGGATCCCGTGCGGCTGATGTCGACCTTGTCGCTCTTGAAGGTGCGCTTCTCCGGGTCGCCCTCGTAAGACTTCTTATTTCCGGAGAGCGGCTTGGGAGGAGCGGGAGAGGCCGCCTTGGAGGCGGGTGACACCGAACCCTTGGGCCTGCTCTGTAGGCCCCGAGCCTTCTTCTGCTCCTCAATGCCTTTCTTCCACACGGCCACGACTTGTCCTGCTACAGTAGCCACTTCCTTGTTCGGGTTTCCACGTAGCTTTCCGATAAGGATGCCTGCCTTCGTGGTCTGATATAAAGTAGTTAGTAAATGCGCGAGTGGGAAGGCATGGGCAAAGTAATGAGGAGGGGAAGGCAGAAGTTCCAATGTCCTAATGGGGTATTTTTGGAAGATGAACTGCAGCGTACGCATGTCTCAGATGGCGGCATTAGGAGCGGGTCAATTACTTACACGCAGCATTTCCTCAGTCGGGTGAGCATCTCTGAGCGATTCGATAATGGCGACCAGATTGGAGGCCGGTTCGTTGGCTTGGGCAGCCTTGTGGAGCGCCTTGACGCGCGCATCGAGTTCTCGCTGGTCCATGATAGGCGATCGGTATCGCGGGAAAAGTCTTACAGGTGAAGTTTACCAGAAGATGGTAACGAGTGGGGGGAAGTCAAGACGACACAAGCGGTAGGCCAATGCAAGTTTGGTTTTGTAGTTTTCTTTTGGAAGGAATCAATCACAGGCCTTTTTTGGGAACTGACGTGTAAGTGAATAACGCAGTTTTCAAAGGTTGATGTTTGATTTCTTGGACCTTTTCAGGTCGAACGAACAAGACTCTGAAAGAAAATGAAAGCGTGATGAATGAAGCTGTCCTCAAAGCCGTTCGCGGTTCCCCCTTGGGCAGCCGCGACCACTAGAGCGCACGGACTCTGGGGGGCTACTGGGCTGCTGGGGGAACATATTCTACCGGTATTTATCCGATGCAGATACCCCACAGCCCCGTAGCCCGCATTAGGTTCGACGTGAGGATAAAGTCGAGATGAACTATACCAAGCACATTAACCCCTTCAGCCCCTTCCAACATCCGAATTCTTTCCCAACTTGCTTCAACAAAGTACCACGTGCCCACTCTCCTCTTTGCTAGATCTCAACAGCAAACTTGGGGGCTGTATGATGTAAGTAACCAGAACTGTGGGGGTTCTACGTAACGAGAATTCCAATCCCCCTCAATGATGTGTTACACAAAGATAATGAAATCTTTTTAACTCAGCATGGCTCACTGGCAATCCAGAGCTGAAAATCAGCTATGTTTCAGTTAGAAAGACAGCAAGTACCAAATCCCTCTTAGCTTCTCCGGCTAGACTCCTAGCCTACCTAGGTATTCCCGACAACTCATAGAAACCCCTGAATTGGAACTATTGATCATACGTGAAGTATCGGAGACGATACCAGAGATAACGGAGTTATTCAAACTCAGCTCTATCGTCTAATAGAATGATGGCATACATGGATGTCTAGATCGTCCACGGTGCCAATATCACGAATTAAACATGCGAAAGGCCATCGTCAAATCGAATGTTGTTGCTTACCTACATATATATTACTACCATAATGGAGTTGAGAAGATCAATACATGCGGTGCGGTGGTTGATGTTATACTGTGTAAGTAAGAAACTATCTAACCATCAATAGATTATTATAATGGTACCATCGTCAACCCTCATTTCAATTGTCTCTCCATATCTTCTCGTCATCAAGGAGGAACACTATCGACCTCATTGAGCATTAAGTACTAAACTGACCCGAGCTACCGACGTAGTTAGTTGAACTCGGGACTACCAATCAGGATTGCTAGACGTGCTTAAGTGCCTAGGTAGGCAGTCTCAAGAGCATCTTGATTTATTAGGAAACATTATACATATTCATCGTACAAGTCTAATTAAACGCATAGTTCACCCATATCCTCCCTCAACTACCCGATCCTCTCCATCTTCACCTTCACCTTCTTCGTCGTCTTCTCCTTCTTCTCCCACTCTGTGAACAACCGATAAGCCATGTCGATGAACACTACATCTCAGACCTTGAACAGTAAACAGCGACAGACAGTTCTGTTCGTTCTAGCTCAGCAAGTACAAGCGCCCCGTGTAAACATTTATAAAAACAAGAATCATTGCCCTTCGAACCCAAATGTTGAGGGATCCGCGTAATCCTTCAGGAACTGCGAAAAGTCCACCTCGCTCAAATCAAAGTCGGGCCCCGTTATAGGGGGGAGGTCAAATCCGGACAAAGATTCGGCTGGAGCCGCGACACCAGGTTCGTGGGTTTGATCAAGACCATGATCACTACCGGTGCTGTAATTCGGGCCGAGGATGGCTGGATCTAAAGGGGGATAATCGGTACTATGGCTTGACGTAGCGTTGTCGAGGGGGGCAATGGGATAATCATTGCTGAGGAAGTAGGCATTATCACTGGCAGCTACTTGTTGTCCAGATGGTAGTTCTACTGGGGTCGACAGATCTTGCCCAATAGCCATCATGGAGGATTGTTCCTCAGCAATTCTGGCCCTCTTCGACATCCGCTCGTTCGCCATTGACGAATAGCCGTATGGAGCGGTGCTCTCTCTACGGCTATCCAGCTCCTGGTCTTCGGTACGGGATCGCTTGCGAGGACGCCCGTGGGTGACAGCTCCTAGTGCGTTATGTCCACCTAGCGACAACAATTCTGTGACTCTTCTCGGCCTCGGCATTGGCTCAATTTGGCCTTGCTGTGCTACTTGATGCGAAATACCACCTTGGCCTGTTGGCACATTGGCCTGGTGGTTGTTCAGCATCACTTCCTGATCCACCTGCCAATAATTTGAGTCAAGTGCCGCATTCATACCCGTCGCCGTACTCCTCTGCCTTGGTAGAGGATCCATTAGGGTCGCTTGAGGCATCGGGACCGTCTGCTGATTTCCCTTAAGAATGTTAGCTTAAGAAATCGCAGCCAGCCATACACGAGTTTAGGGCAACCAAGCATCCAAGTTCAGGGATCCAGAAAAGTAGGAAGACTTACTTTCCCTGTGCTGGGAGTCAAAGGCCACCCAATGTGTGGCCCAGAACCTGTCGTGTTGCTGGCGCCACTCCAGATACCAGGACTCTGTGGCATCTGGCTTCTTATCCGGCTAGTATCTTGTCTACCATCATAAGGATTACCATTGCTCGGTAATGTCGGCACACTTGGAAGAAAGTAATTGGAGCGAGATGAGCTTCGGTGAATGCTTGGCATGTTACCCGCAGAAGAAGGGACAGTGGCGTGGTCGAAGGCAGATGCAGGTGACTCGAAGGACGGAGGAGGTTTCAGTACTGGGTCAATTTCATTCGGACCGAGGCGCGGTACACTGGACATAACCTGAGGCGCTGGATGAATACCCGAAATTTGATCCTCCCGTGGTCTGGGGTCGACCTGGGACTCTGCTTCGCTGGCATCGAGGAACCCATGTCCTCCGCAATGCGGACAGAGAATGAGTTGACCACCACCATTCTCTACAGCTCGTCTTGCCTTCTTAAGGGTCGCATTACTGGCTCTGGGTGTATCTGCTCGTGCCTTCGATGTCTTCGCAGGATGTATGACCAGCATCTTGCGGTTCCTATACGATGCGGATCAGTCCTTTCAGTTCCTCCTCGAACTATACGGGCAGCTATTGATTACTTACCCAAACGCTGGGTCAGTCCCGTACTTCTCCGTGACATATTTGACCCCCGTATAGTCTATGAGACCTCTAAGATTGAAAGTCTCTTTGACTTCCTTGGCAACACTGTGGTATAGATCTTTAGTCGCACCACGTGGTACCGGATAGTCTGGGATGGTCCTCTTCAAGATGAAATCGATCACATCCTCGTGATCCTTCCAGCGAGGTCTTTTCGCTGTCTCCGTGCCGTCTGACTGCTCAGACATTGACGTTAGTCGCGAGTTAGAATGCGGAAAATTGGTCACCGCGGCACATTGAGGACCAACGATGATGGGGATGAACGTACCATATTCTGGGTACTGGACATGTTTCTTACAGGTCTAGTACGGAGGGGAGAATAGGGTAGGAATCGAACAGAGAATCTCAAGAACTTTCTGTGAAGATGACTTTCGACTGTCTCTGTCTCGATGCCCTGATAGAGAAAGGGTGAATGGAAGAGAAAGTTCCTCCGACTTTTCATTCTTCAAATAAGAATTTCTGTTCCTCTGCTGGGGCCAGGTACCCGGCGAATACCGCGTCACTATTGGGACAGCCGGCATCGGTGAGTGTTTCCCTCCCCCACAGAGATGGGATAGATTTTGTTAGTGTAGGTAGATGGGTGGGAGGACATCGTGTTTGGGAGTAGGGCAGGTGATTGGAATTGTCATATATGAGATGATTAAGCCACTATCCTACAGGTAAAGAATGGTTATTCAGACTGATGAGACCATTGGGTTGGTTAATACCAGAATAGATCAATAGCACACGTACGTATTGGTTTGCACCCCCTAATTTCGGGTTTGTTATTGTAACCCCTCGGAGGGCCGATGATAGGGGTACAGAGTTTGCGTATAATCGGCATGGCAGGTGAGTAAAGTGGAAAATTTTAATATCGAAGGCAGGCCGAGAGAAACCCGGAGAGATATTTAGGGCATAATATTATGGAAGGCATGATAAACGGTGCTCCGCACTATTATGTATATCTTAGCAAATGTCAAGTTCCCCTAAGGGAATAACGACTTCTGCTTGAGTAGCAGTGACGATACTCGAGAAAAAGCTGTCTATATCTAGGAAACGGCGAGTCTATACTTGGGATGTAGCGATATACATGACTTCTCCAGTTTAATTAAGACGCACAAGGTGAGACACGT
Organism: Hypoxylon sp. EC38; assembly: GCA_002120335.1. Taxonomy (NCBI): domain Eukaryota; kingdom Fungi; phylum Ascomycota; class Sordariomycetes; order Xylariales; family Hypoxylaceae; genus Hypoxylon; species Hypoxylon sp. EC38. Next base: position 1,096,981 of record KZ111237.1, on the reverse strand, counting down.
GATGTGATAAAGTTCGATGTCAAGTAAGTGACAAGGCATGGTGCTTCTCACTGTTCCGAATACTTCATGACTTAAGATAAATAGAGATATCGAGTGCAATTGCGAGCCTCTATTCATGTAAGCTAAGAGCTATGCATAAGGTAGATTTAACCAAAACCTTAAAGCCAATATCGTCACCTAAGGTACGCCAAAGTGGCATGATATTGATGATCCTTCCTTGTGAGATTGAAGAAAGATCCTTCTGTTCTTAACGTTAGGTATTTGGAGTCAATTATATCAGGAAGTGGTGACGTCCAGTGCTTAACTCGATTGAGACCATGATATAACAGAGCAAGTGGCGATTTAAATAACTTCTTTGATTTGGAGCATGCAGTCATTGGAATCTTCAGAAACAGCAAAGCATGGTAATTACTCAATATAAGTCAGACTTTATAGCATGCTGACAAGCTGTAAGGTATAACAAATAGCAATATCTTAGGTAACGTGTAGCACTCTCTAAAACACGTTATAGCTTAGTTCATAGCCATATATATGGACCCGTCACGGGTACGTTCATCAATGTGAATATGTGACTGCTTCGTTTGAGCTATGTCATCGGGTTGGTTATGTCTGTAGAATAAGGAGTGCGTATAATGATATAATGAATTGTGTGTCTTAATATGACAAAGTCACCCTTTGCTGATAAGTGAAAACATAATGTCCTTTAAATGTCAAGTCACTATCACATATTTTAAGACAATATCTTAGGTATGTTACATGCAAAGTCATGTATTATCTACCTTGATAGGTAGGTAGTCAACATACGGGACAATATAAAGAAGGACATACAACCTCACATGAATATTAACCAATCGCGTATCTATCTAGCATACGCAAGCATTGTCTGGGGACTTTCTTAAGATGGTTATCATAAGACAACATATAATATACTATGTGCGAGTCCATCTATTCAGCATGAATCCATAAGCTTAGGGATGGATAAGAAAGGTGGAGAAAAGCAGCAGAGCATCACTTTCGGCACATGCCCTAGGTGATTCACAGTATAAGTAGATAATGAATCTAAGTAGGCCTCTCAACATTTCAAATCCTCTGGGATCAGTTTTTGTCCAATGCGTATTTTGTTGAGAACCTATGGCTAGCCGCTTCTTGCAAGCCGTTTTTCAGTCTTAATCTGAGCACTCAACATTTAATGACAGAATACACACACCCCAACGAGTAGGCATACTAAATGGTCCATTATTCCAGACTTAGTTTGTGCACCCGAAATCTCTTTATATTCTGCTTAGCTTTCAGCAAAGTAGAAGAGGAGCTATTCTCAATCACTGATCCCTATGAATACTAAGACCTTCATCTTTACCTATAGGTTATAACTTTATGACTTACTATAAATAAAAGCGAATTTAGTAACAAGTACATCTTCTCGCTCCATTAGCATGTATATGTCTCTTAGGTGAATAGGTGTATTTACATTCCCCGCCCCACCTCTGTCCTAGGGGGAAGGAGATGGGAAAATGATAAAGACAAAAACGAAAGTGGATGGCTGAAAGAGAAGGAAACGAAAAGTACGCAAAGAAAATATGGACATAAAAAATGCTAGGACAAATCAAGTAGGTAGCAATTATTGCACGAATTCCTTCTGGTGTAAAGTATGCAGTCACTCGATGGATTTTTTGACAAAATAGGGGTGCGACCGCTCCCCGTAACGTGTCTCCTTTCGCCATCAAACGCACCACAAATGCCGGAGTTTCTCCTACGCCTACAGAAGATTCTATAGGACAAAGATCACCGTCATTTTGGCTAGAAACGGGGGGTAACACGGCTCCCGGTGTACACACCAAAGCGAGAGGGAGGTCTGCCACCCGAACGCGTGGTTATGCAAATCAAGCTATCAATTCTCGTATTGGAGAGTCATGACTCGCAGTTAATTAACTATTCTTGGACATGATTGGGTTTGAAGAAGTGTAATAAGCCCGTGCGTAGACGATTTCAATAAACACGCGGCGAGCCCCTCTATCAATAAGGGCTTCATGCTCACTGTGGAAGCGAGCCTCTGGTCAAGGCATAATCTGAGGTTTCACTACGCTTTCATGTATGCTTGATACCTCTTATTTATAGATCACTGGCTATAAGTCTGCGTCATATGTATGGTTCAGCCTTGGAAAATTACCTGAGGCATAGGAGCATCGTGACCTTCTTAATCTCCCAAGAGCTTCACTGTGTGTAAGAATAGGTCTTGGGAGGGAAAATTAACCTCAAAATAACTGGAACTATGAAGTATGAGGTTGACATATAGCTTCTCTTTTTATTATTTATTGATGGGGGCCAGTTGGCATGGTGTGCACTTTGACCGAGCTGTCATTGATTGAAAGCTAGACTCTCGACCAGTCTATATCGGTTATTGGACACCGCCCTGGAAAGCCTTCTCAGGCGGGGTTAGCCTAAAGTGCAGAATATGTGATCCGCCTGTTGATGTAGGTAAGAGGCATTCATCCACTGTATATTGGTTGTGTTACAGAGGCCTCCTTGAAGACTATACTTCCGCCAATGCTATGCGTCTAGCTGTAGTTTATTCGTCCCGTCACCAGTCCCTCAACGTTATCTCAGAAGCATCTATTGAAACAGATTAAAATTTATAACTAGGATGGACCCTCTCTCTGTCACAACTTCGGTAATCACGTTGATCGATGCGGCTACGAAGGTTTACCGTCTCCTGCAATCAATCCGCCATGCAGAGACTGAGCTTTCCGCTCTCCGCAGAGAGCTTCACATGTTTCTGGGCTATTTGCAGTCAATCGCTGAAGCTCTTGGAAATAGTCGTAGAAGGCATCTCGCTCTAGCCCATATTCATAGGGAGCTCTGGGAACAGACGAAGATCGCTTTAGAGGACTGCAAAGCGACACTAGCTGGGTTGACAAGATTGATTCAGGGTATGAATAATTCGGCTCCATCAAGTGCTATCTTCCGGAGGACAAAATTTGCGATACAGATGCAGGTCCATGCCCAGGATGTGATCTCATTCCGAGACAAGATCCATATGTCGATCTTCTCACTACAGACCTTATTGCAGGTTATTACAGTGTAAGTGTGAGGAAGACAGTCCTATTCCACGAAGGGTCAAGAGACAAACGGAAGGTTGAAATTTAACGCGCATTAAGGTCGGTTTCTCTTCGAAACAATGCATCGCAGGATTTAGTACTGCGAGAGTTGAAGCACCTGAAGCAGTATCTACGAGAATCTATCGATGCTGCGATGGATCCTCGCTCTACCCGTCTTTTCGGCGAAACTGACAATTATCTTGCTCAACATCTCAAAGGTCTTGTCCAGGCAGCGCACGAGTTCCATAGCAGCGCCAGCACGACCGCTGGTACCATATATGATGAAGAAGAGAGGCTAGATTTAGCAACTGATATGGATAGTGTGGATATGAGTTCGAGCGTTATGTCCCCGTTTCCGTCTTTCAGACGGCGCCGCGTTGAATTGTTTTTACGGGACGAACAGCCGTCCCGACTTATCTCCTCTTCTGCCAATACTAATGAGAAAAGCTATCCCAAGGTGGTTGAAGAAAGTCCACATACAATCGACGTTTTCGACGGCGTCGTCACGGGTGGCTTGAACAAAGTTGCTCAAAAAGCCATTGAGCAACTTAATTTAAAAAAAGCCGAAGTGGCTCTTAGGGAGACATTGAAACGGTATAGGGGTTCTGGCCTAGATGATATGCATCATCGGCGCCTGCGAACGAAACTCGCCCTAACCAATCTTCTCCAGGGCAAAGGCAACGAAGCAGAAGGCTTAACTTTTGACCTAACAGAATTTGGCTTAGGGAATGATATTCTGACACGCCAGATTCTGTATGCCCTTGCCGTGTCATATCTCCACGACATGCAATTTGATAAAGCTCGGGGAATGTGCGAGAGATTCTGGGAGACACGACAAGTGTCAAATGGCGGCCGTCTTCCAAGCGAGAATGATATATTAACTATTCTCGCTATAACGCATCGTTTTTCCGGGGACCTGCTCATAGCTGAGGCAATCGAGGCAGAATGTCCAGACATCGTAACTCCACAGCCCGTTCCGAGGGTTGTAGACTTTATAGCCACATGTGATGAGCTTTTTATCGAATTTTCCGGTATCCAAGGAACCTCGACACAGGAAGCCTTTGAAGATCGGCGATCATTAGTCATTCGAATGAAAAAAACTGCCCCTAGTCACTAAATTGAGTTCGCTTCAACTGCATGGACTCAAGGGCAGCGTGGGAGATTGGCATCCAGAGTCGTCTGAAGACGAGGAAAAGGAAAAGCCAAAGGATTCCGATGCTACCGGCATCATACTGAAACACAGTGCTATAAACAGAAGCCTTATGTGGTTTACGGGGCAAATATGGCCCACGAAAAGCATCTCAGAACCCGAGTTGGATAGTACTTGTTTGTGCGAGCTAATGGACACCTCCCTTCTCTCAGAGTTAGATGGGACGGGAGTGGTTTATAACAACGTCCTGGGAGAACATGAGAGCAATTTACATCATCCTGGCCTAGTCCAGCCGACCGAATCTGACGACTGCTTGACCCCAGTCACATTCAAGTACCACCATACGAACCACTGTGAAACACCAGAAACTGAAAACGTGATATCTTGTGGGCTTGAGAGATTACAGCAAATTAAACATGCCGAGCATCATAGAATCCCACAGGTTGCACCTGGATTGATATCTCAGCATCAAACCAGTAGTACGGACTTAGGTTACGAATCAGGAAGAAGCATAGAGACTACTATATCTGAGATAAACCCCACACAGCCGAGCCAGATATCCCAGGCAAGGATGTCTAAATCTTTTGATATAGGCGACTTGAGAAGACACTGTTTACCACCAGGCCAAACCATAAAGGAGGTTGGCGTAGCCAAAGGCCGTGGAGCGATCAACTCTCCAGTTAGTCCTGATCCTTGGCCTAACCCCCAACATAGTTCAACAGACTCGAATGTCTTCCTTGGGGTCGAATTTCCATACTCAGCACTCCATCAAACTGGTCAGACGTATGACTTCGTCGATCCCGAGGCCATAATAGCCTCATTCACCCGGAATTTGGGTAAACCATACTGGATAGGCTGTCGGCCGCAAACGCCGGACGATATCCAAAGACCCGTAGAGTTAGACTCCCGGTCAATAACAAGGCAGCAATATTTTTATAGGATAACAGGACGTTTCGTTGGCAAGGATGTCAGACCAACTGCATGCATGGGTACCTTATAGGAGTATTTCACTAGGCTTGCTTAGTGGCAATTCATTTTGCTGGCGTTAGCAAACTTGTATAGTAGTTCTCGTATATCCTTCGTTGTTTTAGTATATTCGGTGGATTAGAACTCTCGGGGCAGTTTCGGCGTGTATTGGTAATTACATCAAAACAATCAGAGGAGATTCGTGTTCAAGATTATGATTCAGCTAACAAAACTTTCGTAATAAATTGTACGGAGGCTGCGTGCCTGATCTATTGGTTTGGTGCACTACCATAGGAAACATACTTCCTATGGGAGGACACGCCCCACGACTATACCAATCTCCAATAGGTACCTAATCTATCAGGCGTCTATAGCTCTAAGTCTTCGAAAAGGGCGAATCTAAATCTAAGACTGGATAGGAAAATCGTGATCGGGCTACCGCCTCCCGAAGACAGCCCACCAACACTCTATTCCCGAGTTCTCCTCATCCTCGTCCCAGTCATCTTGACCGACTAGAGTGTGTTTCTCCAGGACCGTCAAACCATAAACTTCCATAGTCATTACGAATTTGGCCACTAATTTCCTGGTTGTCAAGTCTCTCTGCGGAACCATTATCACGGCCCTAGCATCTACATCCTCCATCAACTGCGTGTGGATGGCAGATGAGAGTAGCTCAGGGTGGTCGTCATCATATAGAGGGTCTGCGGCGAGAACGACCTAAGAGAAGTTAGCAATGAAAAAAACTTTGAGACTAGTATGACTGACTTTGAACTGGTTCCCCCCGGCGAATCGCTCCGCATTACCCTCGTCGGAACCCCAGATTAAAGCACCCGAGTCAACTCTCCCTCCTAAAGCCTCGATGGTTGATCGGTTTCCCTCGATATTATAAGCCAAGTTCGGCACTATGTCTGGGAGGTCGGTCAAAATCACACTGGCTTGCCAGATAGCAGCAGCGGCCATGCCCAAGAGCCCAGTACCGGATCCTAACTCGAGGACATCGAATGACCGGTTTGGGCGGGCCAACTGAAGTAAATGGGAAAGCGAATCTTCCGCAACCTTGCCTAATGACTGTGCGAGTAGATAGGATGAACCCCATGTTTTGAAGCCCAGACAGTCGCCCGTGATAGGAGGCTCCCGGATGATCAGCTCAAAGGGAGCGGAAGCCTGGCTTTCTAGCGGCCATCTCCGAATTATCTCACCCATCCCTGCCCTACCGCAGCGCTCTGCAAGCCGCCGACTCGCTTCGTCCCACAATGCCTCCTTCTCATCCTCGTCTTCAATCCACCCAAGATCGCTCATGATTATGCTAGACAAGTAGGTGGCAACCTCCCGACGGAATTGGGCAGCATTCTGGTAAGTTTCCACGATGATCTTCCGTGAAGTGTTGGGACTCCATATTGGAGGATCAACCTAGTCCAGAGTGAGCTTCACGATAATCTTTGCAGAGATGGCGCTTTGAAAAAGTTTACCTTTAACAACTTGAGAGACGCAAGAAGTTCCCCGGATGTTGGCTTCTGCCATACTTGAGGCAAGTCGGCTATGGAAATGGACATTATGATATTGAAGCGTATCGTCTATGAATTCTAAAGAGATAACGAAGAAAGGGAGGAAATAGAATGGATCGAAAAGAAAAAAAAGAAAGAAAAATCTATTGTCACCTGAAGAAAGGCATAATGATGGTGCTACGATGATCGTTAGTTGACATTATTTACGAGATCTCTCAAGTTAAAAAATAAGTAATTGAAAGATGAGTGCAATAGTTAAGTCTTACCACGATAACTTCGTGGACGATTGCCGGCGAAGTAAAAATTGATAAGCCACATCTACCCATTGGCCAGGTGCACATGTACACTGGTACCTGATCTAGCCAAGATTGGATCAAGAATGGCAAAATTTGATTGGCTGCTCTTATCGATAAAGCACACGCCCCATCCTGCCTATGACTCGAAAAATCGCTGGCCGCAAAATAAATTCCAATTCTTCTTTCTTCAAGCATCGTCCTCATCAACGCTGCGTTTCTGAGCTACAAACAGAGAAGCCGCGCGAGCTGCTTCTCATCCGGTTCTGTTCTCTTTGGAGTACAGACTGGCTTCACTGCTCATGAGAAATTCGGAGTAATCTTCATCACTACCCCAAGTCGCCCGCCCAGTGTGGGATTGACGGGTCTGCCCGTGAGGGCCTGGCGTGATGGTTCACACGTTTGCGATATTGGCATCAGAGACGCAGGGCCCTTCACCACGTGTATATCCGCAAGGAGAAGACGGGGGAGTTGGGTTCCTATGGGAGAGCCGTTGCGAAGATTGTGAGTGAGACCACTTGAGTGCGATACGCAGCGTGGGATGCCTCTTTTCTCTCTGGAGAAACGAGCTCCTACAATTCGATTCCGATTACTCTGATGGGGACGATGCTTCTTTTTTTTCTTTTAGGTGAGTTCTGTACTAATATCAACGCAAGGCTTGATATCCCTTTTCAAGTTGAGGATACTGCTAACGATTTATTATGAAACCACTGGAAAACAATACAAACTGAATAGAGACCGGTGGACATAATCCAATATTGGATCAAATAAACAGATTAGAACGAGCTAGTGGACCTTCACCACTGTTGTTCGTTTCCCTGCTCCTGCGCTGTCCCCATGTCCGGATTTAACATGTCCTCCCCTTCATTGAGTGGCGCTGGTGGCGCTGGTGCAGTCGAGGTTCGACTCTCATTTTCGGTTTCATGTGCGGATGCCTTGGATTGTCGCCTGTCGAAGCGGTGCAATATTTTGGCATCTGGGCTTTTCGAATCCACAAGCTTCTCAAGGTTAGACGCTTCCGTGACCAGGTTTGCACACGCACCACTACTCAGTGCAGATTTCGCTGCCAAATCAAGAACGAGAACTCCAGCTCCACGAATCTTCTCTAAAGCAATATGCCGAGGATCATGATCGCAATGATCATCTCGTAGACGAGATCGTACGAAAGCCTTCGCAGCTTCGTTGACTTGGTCCAAGCACGCTTCCAGTTTCATGCGCTGAATGCCGAACTCTTCATCGTCCTGGTTTTCGCCGTTCTTGTACTTGCTATTGTACTCGATTCTCTTACGCCATATCTGCTGAAGGATGTCATCGTCGGCGTAGTACCTTATCTCCGCTACTTCTCGCTCGTACTTCTCCTGGAACATGACCCAGAACTTCTTGCTTTCGCTTATCTGATCCGCCAAATGCTTTGCTGCGATTGAGACCTTCAATTCCGCGTTGACGCTTATATTGGTTCCATTACCTGGAATTATAGGGACAACAGAGACTGGACCAGCTTCTGCTAGACCTTCGAGCTTGGAGGAAGAACTTGGCCGCCCTCTGCGACCACCGCCGTCAGAATTCCCACAGCGATCGTCAGAACTTTTCCCATGATAACCACACGGATGTGGGAAATATGAAGTGCCGTTCAACGTATACATGGTTGTATGAGGCGAAGGCGAATGGGAATGACGTGGGCCGTCTATATGTGGCCTTGCTTGTTGGTGGCGATTGGGTCGTGGCTGTACAATGCCGACATCTTTGTTAGATTTGCCCATATTGTACGAGACAAGGCACAATGATATTTAAACGGTCGCACATCTATTTTACATGCTACTTGGGTGTCTCGCGGTCCTCAGGCATTTTTGTATCAAGGCTGTTTGCTAGGGTTGCAGCTATTGGATCTGCTACACTGACAAAGTGCGTCGCTTGTTCTTTGTCTCTAACTTACAATATTGGTTTCCAGGAAACGGGTTGGTTGCATTAACTGTTTCCTACGCAACGTCAAACAGTCTTCACGTAGACTGCTGTTACTAGGAATTCTAACGCCATCTACACAAAGTTGATAAGTTCCTGGTTCTAGACCCTGTTGACCAGTGATAAGCCGTTTCTACATCACCGCCGCTTCTCTGTGGAGAGATTTAGGCCTGCACAGGTAGCCATGCTCCCCTTCACGGCCCGAAGCAAGGATGAAGGTCTAGTCTATTATCCTTCGAGATACATCTAGTCATCTAGGTTGCCGTACTAGTACAATATTCTCCTCGTCGCAGTTGTACCTATTCAAGACCTTCTCCAACCTCGAATTTCAAAATTCCTATCCTGAATGGTCATCTGCAGCTACTTTAGCTACCAATGCTGAAAGAGACTTATCCAACTTGGATGCCGCACTCGCAGTAGCTCCGCTGCAAGAAGGCAATATGCAAGGCTCCTTAGCTCAACTTAGCTTGGATTTCTAAGCTGTGATGGGATATCTACCATCCCTAGATCTTGACTACCCACCATCAAATAACACAAATTGTGCAAAATCACCCAACCACAGATAGCGCAGCCCAATGACCATTCTTCCCAGGTTCCCGGCCCGTCGTCAATAGTCGTGAGCGCTGCATGAGAGGCATGTGGATGACAAGGATTAGTTTTTAGCTTCAGCAGAAAAGAGGAAGGGAAATGCGAGATGAGTAGTGATATATAGATGGGTGATGACGGGGGTGGTGGCTTTGGCTTACACAGCATGGCTCAGCTGTGTGGTTGCGCTCAGGCGCTCGTTGTAGTGCAACTCTACTTGGAGTTTATTTCTCTGCCGTGGACCTATCAGACGCAAGTACGAGCCCGCGTACCTAACCCAATCTGTCCAAATCAAGATTTAGAATCCAGATCGCGCGTGTGGTCCATGCGCTCACTAGCGGCTAGCCGACCCGAGGCAGTGGTTCCGCAGCCCACTACGCGTGGCGCTAGTCCCGTCTTGGCAAGGTGCGTTGGAACCAGTTAGGACGTGCGCCGACCCTTTGCGGCGCTGTCGGGGCGGAACGACTCTCCAACTTGAAACCGGCGGCATCCATGGTTAATTAGTTCCATACTGTTACTGCCAGGATCCTACTTTGTAAACCTACTCCAACTTTTTAAATGCGATCCAATGCAGCCTCTTTTGGGCGGTATCAAATTTGGTTTATGACATATTAGGACTCGCATCCTTGACATAATCACATACCTACGCTGGATTGGGTGTTCAATAGTTGGAGTACTTCTCGCCCACCATACTATTCGGGACCGGTGCGGCTCAAATCGATATGGAGAGTAGTCAGTCCGTCCACACTGATTGGTAATTGGCCAGACATCACAGTCCGAATCCCATCATACCCCGTTCGGATCTTCGGCGATCCGACAAGGCTGAGGTAGGGATGATATTCCACTACCACATCACCACGTTCTGCGCCCATCTGCAGCGCTTGTGTAGCCGCGTGTTGGCCGTTGGGATTCTAACACGCACCCATACACCGCTAACCTCCGCAGCGGTAGCTAATCTTACTGGCCAGCTTCAGGGGTCGTTGCGTCTAGCGGCGATGGAAGACTACGTGATAGGACTTGTCCACCGCGAATGGGATAAGTCGGATGTCGCCAAGCCTGTCATTCACCTACCTGGGCATCCTTCTCACCGAAAGATGGTGTGTGCGACTTGAATAGTAGATATGATAGGATGCCGCATCGTTACGCCAGGTCACATGGGGTAGATACAAATCTATCTGAGATCGTGGATAACCCCAATAGTGCCATTGGTTGTTGTTTGTTTGACTGGTATAGGCATACACAGTCTGCAACGCGACGATCATAAGCATATTTGCTAACCCCCGGCTTGGAAGTTCACACTCCATGTTGGTGACAACAGACGCAGAAGCCGCTTCATGCATTAGGTATACAGATTTATCCAAACTTACATGCATATAGACAGATGTGGACACAAACAGCATACGCACATGCCGACGCTATGATAATTACTATGCTTTAGGGTGCATCTCTCCAGACCTTCCCATTCTATTCTCTCGACCCCTTCATAGCTTCCATATCCTGCCATCACGCTCTGCTATCACATCACATAGTGCATCAGGATGATCTACTGTAGTACCATATCCCTTGTGCCATATATGCGAGAATAGCATCACTCGTCCAGAGTTTCCACCCCAGATCATCATATCAGCCAAACCATATATTGTCAATCACGAAGTAAACCATCGTCCTACACCCCCTTCAGATTTTTATTGCAGGCTTGGCACATCTTCCAGATTAGGCATGTGAGCACGTGCGGCTTTCTTCAGGGGGCGGGGGGGTGGTGTGTCACGTACCTCATACTGTATTATGTAGATACCCAGATAGGCATACCTCGCTCGTTATACCTATTGTGGCCATGGTAATCACAACCACCATCACCACCACCGCTACCACCACCGCTACCACCACCGCTACCACCACCGCTACCACCACCATTTGACTAACTGATCGACCGACCGACCGACTGTGCAACAAGCCGCGTCAGCAGGGCAAACCCTCATTGTGTTGCTGCGTAGATGCTCTTACGGCACGTGACTGTTTTAAGAGCAATCGTGTACTACTGTAGGCGCCTCAACCCATCAACCCGGGTCAGGCCGATGCTCGGGAGGTAGGTAGTCGGTCCAGTTGACGATGTCCACGGGCCGATGTGGTCGCATACAGCGGAATGATCGATACCAACACTGGTCACCCGTCCGCGCAGTTGTCTTGTACCGTAGGCGGTTGAACCAATCTAGCTCCCACATAAGATGGTCTGGGTTAACACAGGCGTTATTGTGGCAGATATGAGACGCCACCAAAATTGCCTTACCGTTGTTCGCCGGGGGTTTCGCGAGATGACGGCGTTTGATATGGCGTAACTTCTTAGGAAGTGGCCCATGGTATGCTAGGCTAACATGATATGCTATCATCTTTTTGGGAAATCTGCTATCTACGAGGTGTGCGTTTTTTTTTTTTTTTTTTTTTTTTTTTTTTTTTTTTTTTTTTTTTTTAATAGCTGGTCTATATTTGGCACTCTTGCCAGGCAGCTCCCAACAACCGGTGGCCTCACAAATCTGATGACTTTGGATCCTTTTGTAGAGGCTGTCCAGCACGTGGCGGAGAGAGAGTTTAGTAGCTAGTTCGTTAAATCATTCGAGTTGTGAAACACCGCTAGACTTGGTACTTATGCACTTTAGATGCTGCTGCGCGGGACCACCGCGTGATAAAGTCTCTGCAATTCCCATGGCAAGCTCTCACTGAGTTAACAATATTGGTTACTTGATTGTGGTATGTTGCATTTCCTGGCTGTTCTCATGCTATCCGCTTCCTAGCCCTCGTATAATACTTACGATCAAAGCAACTACACGCCTTATGCATGTAGCAATATCTATCCCGACCCCATCTACGTTACAGGATAGACATCATCAGAGGTATATTAGGCAGGTCAGTCACCAAGCAAAATTATTTCTAAAGTAGAGACGCAGGATGCAACTTAAAAAAATCAAGATAATTTCATTCCATGTTGGTCTCATAGTACACTATAAAGACGATGCGAACTTTACGCTTGTTATGTGGTATGTGGTTCCAAAAACTCCTATGCTCAATATTCCGGGTGTCAAATGTCCTTGCCCTTTTTGTCCTATGCTGGTGTCCGAATGCCTGTGTCAATATGCTGATCCTGTTCCAATAATGCCAGAAATCCTGCTGTAGAAAGAAAGCTGTTCCAGATGCAATAGCCAACACTGAATAGATGGTGAAGTCCATCTTATACGATAAAAAAAAAAAAAAGCCAAAAACGCCTTTTTTTGGATGCTTCCATTCGTCATTATAAATGTATGAGTCCTCTAGACGAAAAGCATTCATCATTATAGTCGCTGTTGTTTCTCTCGCTTGGTAACCCCTTTGTTCATTCACGCTTAGGCTTTAGTCCGGTCGTCGTTGTCCATGTTTCCTTGTTATGTAGCACACACCAGAGGCGGCTAACTCGAAGCCACGGCCCGTGAGATCTCGCTCTTCATCACGGCCAATCGCTCTCTCATATCCAGTAGATCTGCAAGCTTGTCTTCAGGGGGTTCCTTTAGTCCCGCTATCTCCCAGTGTAATGCTTCGTATCGCTCGTAATATTTCGTGAACATCTTAGCCTTCATGAGGATGTCCTTTGGCACGCGCTGCTTCTTGTTCGGGCTGGACTGCTGCGAGGAATACTGGTCGACGTCCCGCTCCTTCCGTTTCTTGACTTGATTGGTAGATGCGCCATTCGTTACACCGTTAGTTTCTCGTTCCCGTTCCACGCTTCGGACCTGGGGTTTAGGTTTAGGTTGAGGAGGTGGCTGGTCTTCGAAATCGGAGGCATTCGTCGGCGGCGAGGACGCAAGAGGTGATGACTTGGTGGGCGAAGTGTTCTTACTCTTCATGGAGAAGTTCGAAGATTGCGTTCCCGTGCCAGCGTTCCTTGAACTTTGGCTTGCATCCGACGGGCGGTGCTTCAGAATAGTAGTTGGGGGTAGCGGCCTCGGGATTTCCTTTGGCTTTATCCGTTTGCTGAGAGGTGCACCGGAGCTTGAACTGCTGTCATCATCTTCGCGGGCTCGTTTCTGAGTCGTCGATACGGGAGCCTTGGGTGTAGGCCGAGGTGCCCGGACCATAGGCTTTGACTTAGGGGCGGGAGCGGGAGTCGGCTTCTCCTTTGGTTTCTCCTTCGGTTTCTCCACCACCTTCTCCGCCGGTCTTTCGATGCGCCTTTCTACGGGTTTCTCAACAGGCTTCTCAGCCGGTCTCTCGATAGACCTCTCGACAGGCCTAGGCTTTGACGTATTTGAGCTGGTGCTTGATAGCGGTCTTTCGTCCCCACTACTCTCTGAATCGATAACCTTCTCTTCGGACAGGAACTTTCTGCCCTTCTCTTCCGTAGCTTTCGCCTTGGCAGTGGTCTTCTTCGGCGCGGGTTTCTTGGGGTTGCTTGAGAAAAGGCGTTTCGTCTGCGCTTCACGCTCGCTGACCTTCTTCGGCTTGCTTGCTACTGGCTGCGAATTGGATCGAGACATAGCCTCGCCCTTTGCCTTGGTAGAATCGGCATCACTCTTGTTTCCACCTTCGTCGGTCTTTTGTGCCGACACTCGAGCGACAGGGGTAATGTTTCCTTTTGCAAGAGTCGCCTGGAGCTTGCTAAGGACAATGCCCTTGCCTCGATTTGTAGGAGCAAGCAGCCTCTCCCACTCCGGCGCAGATGTTGGGATACGTTGTTTATCGTACTGCTTAATGGCGTTGTCGATGGCTGCCGTGCGATCGTCGGGGTTGCGATAGTCATAGTTCCATACGTCCAGCTCTTTCCAGTACATCTTCTTCAAATTCCATTTCTTAGAAGAGGCATCATAGTTCGCAACCTTCTCTACGGTACGTTTTAAGTCTTCTTCAGCACCCTTCCAGACATCTGCTAAGTAGTCGTATGTTTGGTCTCTCGATGCCAACTCGTGGACGAGAATGGTTCTTTGGTTTTTGTTCTTCTCCAGTAACTGCTGCGAGGCGGAAAATGCTGGGTTCGGCGAAGAGACTCCATTGAGAGCGGGGCTCGAAGGTAATGATCTTGTCGTCGAGCTCGATAGCACACTCGCCATAGCAGATTTCCCGGTAGGTAGAGGCTTAGCTTTAGTTCCTCTCTTGACATCTTTGGATATGCTACTGGAGGACTTGCTTGTCGGAAAGTTGGGAGGGGGTTTGTTGAGAATACACATGGTGGGATTCGGTAACCGTTGTGCTTTATTGGGTGATTCTTCGGGTTTCGTAAGATACAAGTCGTAGTCGTATGAATTGGGAGTTGTTTTGACTTTCTGCTCTTTGGAGCCGAAGTGGAAACTCTGTTAATGAGAATTGGTTAGGACAGTCTGGTGGATTATTCGAGTGATTATTCAATTGTGTGTATTCCAGTGTTTATTCATATTGTTTAGTACGTAATCTTTTCTTGTCTTCGCGGCGTAGTAGCTGATGAGTCGCTATATTTTTTTCCCCCAGCTTGTAGTATACCAGTAATTTTATGTATGTACCTATTGTCTATCTCCGATTGTCGACAAGAGCAACGGCATGGATTAGAGAAAACTGTAAAACAGCAAACTTACAGGATTGCTTCCTAGCGTCAATTCAATCTCCTGCCCCCCTTGTACACATTTTATCATGTCCTCAATTACGCTGTCGCTCAACGTGATGCCGAATGCTTGCAACGGCATGTAGTCGCTCGAGTTAGCCGAGCTCTCCAGGAGGAGGCCGGTCTCAGGAACCGCCAGAGCCGACATCTTGAAAGTATCGTATCCGCCAGCTATGTAAGGAATAATAAATCGGTGTTAGAGAATATACGAAGTCGATACCGAGTTGTCTACAGTGACAATGGTATGTAGTTATGGTGGTTGTCGAGGCAAGACACCTGCACGAGTTCTGCACCTAGCCAGACTATATCAAGAGTCCAACTTGACAATGACCCGACTTCTCATGCAGCTCTGTCACATGGCTCTGTAGGACTTGCAGATGTTTGAGGATGTAGAGGAGAATGAAGTTTAATAGAGGAGTTACGAGGGTTGAATTCCAAAGTCGAATTGTAGAACACGTAAGAGGTGAGGAGAAGTGTGTAGTAGAGAAGAAAGTATGGGAAGTACGAGGTCGTACGGAATGGTCTCGTTGAATCTTGGTCAAGAGGAGAAAGAAGGGAAAATGAAGGCACAGATGGATGGATGGATGGATGGGGTGGGATGGTACCTAGAGGTGGAGCATGACGGGGGTGGTCCCAGAAAGTACTGCGTAAGTATCGCGCTTGCTTAGTTCATCCCGTCCTCAGCCTGAAAACTAAACTTTATTAGTGAGAGTCACTCAAAGGCTAATGGCGTTAGTGACTGTAGTCTGCACTGTGAAAGACCACTGAAGCTTAAGGTTCCAAATAAACTTCAAACAAGACAATAGGAGTCAAATCTCTTTCTCCTGCTGTATTAAGGATAACGAAGGTCCCACGGCTAGTATAAAAAAAACTATTCATTCATTTACACACATTAATTGTTCAACCCGTCTTTTGTATAGTGCTGTGTAATAAATTGTCATAGGAAAAATGAAGGCAATACGACCTAATATAGATCTTTGTATGTAGATACAATAGGTAATACGAAGTACATACAAGGCGCACAGTATATATGTACATACCGTACATAGCATGTAAGGCAAACCGGCTACAGGACCCAAGCACTCCGTCGATACATTCATGCTACTTTGTACTTGGGCTGTGTGAGACAGGGGTTATGGGATTTGCGGATGGGCAGATGCATGCATTTTTACCTTGGACGGAACGACCAGTCAATGTTCAGGTGCAGTCCATTCAAGCCGAGTTACTGGGCAAACGGCTCCAGCCACAGCACATAGTATGGTTCAATTATCTACTGTCAGTGACATACAATGCTTCTTGTCCTACCTGTGCCGTGGTGTATGAGGTTATGTAGGTAGTGTATCGTAGCTTCGAGGTAGTACATGCCTTACGCAGAAGTGTAGGTAGGTACATACTAAGTAGTGTGATTCAAAAGGCGGATCTACTAGCCGAACAAGGATATTTCTTTTGGATACCATCTCTCTATTGTCCGTCCGCCGTCGATTTTTGATACAAGGGGGAAACTCTCCTATGTCTTCCTACGTCTACACAATGTAATAATAATATAATAATAACGGGCAAATAGGACCAATGACTCCCTACATTGTAAGTGTGTTTTTATCATTGGTCGAGTTTGCTAGTGACGAAAGCAAAAGTCGAGGGAACCCTGGTGCAGAATACAGTTCAGTTGGTACCTGTCTGACCAAGAGGGATCTAATGCTGGGAACCTCCACGGCCTAAATTACATCATTTAGCTTGGGCGCTGGACCACAGAAGCAAAGCATTGTATCGTACTGCGGCTCATACCTTTGTCACTAGTGTAAAACACAAGGCAATGATGTGGTAAACGGCAAGCCAACTCATCACTAGTATCCATTCAATATCAGATGATAAATGACAATTTTTGCAGAGAAATTCGGTGAATGATCTCGCCAAAAATCAGTCTGTCACTTGGGTTGATATCTGTACGTACATCGGTAAGGCATCGCAGATGAAGCAATGGGCAAACTACCTGGTACATCCATGCTTAGTTGTCAGGCCCAAATACGAGGCCAAAATAGGACAACCCTTTGTAAATGCTGTGGCACTTCGATTGTCTTCATGTTAGGAGCTTTGCCCTATGCCTATGTACGTAAGGAGGTTCATAATCTCGCTGGGCTGTGTTTGCAGAATGCTTCATATTGATTACTAGATTACCAGATTACCAGATTGCAAGGTTAGGTAATGTTACCATCTTCAGCAATTCTAAAATCTAAAGGCGGTAATTTCTAAGCTGCGGTGAAGCTCCGATAAGTCATCAATAGGCAAGGCAATGCAATTCGGTGGTCAGCAGATTTGAATTGCAGCTATTCTCTGCGCGCCTGACGACCCTGGCTAGGCTGATTATTCCAGGGTTCCTTTTGTACGAATCAACGTAGCAGATATCAGATTTTCCTGGGAGTTGGATCATGGACCCCAAAAAGGTTCGCCAACGCGCTGACATGCAGGGCTTTCGAATCCCGATTGGGTATGATATGTCATTACGGATTACGGTCGGAGCCAATCGAGGCGATGGCCAGGCGATAGCCAGCGGCATAAGAGAGTCATAAAAATCGCTGGAGTGTACAATGTATGTCCCAGATCTGACTGAAACAAATAGAGCTTATGCTCTGCAGCACTCTTTTCTGTTCGTCTCCGCGGTGGCGGCGACTGTGCGTATTGCCCAATCTCGACGGTACTTACCGGTAGCTGTCATAGACTGGAGCCGAATCAACGGGAACGCCGTAACGTCAGACCATCCCACCAACGACTTCGGCCCTCTTTGATAATTCGTTCCATTGAAATAAGCGGAAGAAAAAAAAACCTGTATGTATCTTGATGATATGCTTGGGAATTCCATAACGTATATATATACTACATATATGTATGTAGATACATGTATGCACGTTTACACTCACGCGATGTGGTGAGAAGAGAAAAACAGGCGGCGATGGATCTATTTACAGAAGGTTCAGTTGAAACTCGTAGGTACGACACGGAATGGTCCATAAGAGGTAGCTGTCTAAGTATCGTCCATGTACACTAACCGAGGAGCTATCCACCTTTTTCTCCACCAATGGATTTCGCTCCGGGCGGTGGGACGTGTGATAGCCTACCAGCCTACCAACCCGTCAACCTACACTACATGTACCTACATGTAGTCTACACTATCCAGCTACCGAATCTTTCAAGCCATTACACATGTGAGGGATCCTGGGCGTACCTGACAAACTCACCAGATCTGGTCTCATCCTGAATTGACAACCATTTCCCTCAATGTACAGATGCCAATTCATAATGGTGCCATGATAGGAAGCTTTCCAAGGGCCAACATTAAAATGCCAAGTACGCAAGTGGAATTCCACACTCAAATCTAAGACGTGGACGACGAAATGGTCTCAGCTAGTGAGTGCCTTTGAAATGATAAATGATCAACGCCAAATAGTACGTGATGGTGCCAAACCAGAAAAGGTCTGTTGAAGCGAGGAATAGTCATGGTAGGTTGCACATTGCATATTAAGTTAGGATATCTGAGAGTCAGCATTAACCATAATATTATTGACAATCAGCGCCTCTAGCGATAAATCCGATCCGCCACACCTCAAGAGTCGTCGGTCAGTAAGCAACCTTTACACCACGTTCGAAAAGATAAGTTACTCGGTATGTCTTTTTTGATATGGTTTTCTGGGGTACCTGAGGCCAGCTGAGTGATATTATGCCCTGACACCGCTCAGCTAACATGAAGCACAATGAACCGTATTCTACCTACATATCAAGAAATTATTGTATGGGTAAAGAATATCAGCTCCTTCGTGAAACCAAACATGTCGATAGATACCAATATTAGTTAATTGTCACCAATATCTCTTGTACCTACCGTAAATATAAACATGGTGCGATAACAGCTATAGTAGGTACATACATGTACGTGCCATGGTTCTCATTGCTCATTGCTCATTGCTCATCGCTCTCGCTAGCTAGCTGCAGGTCATCCACGCGAGAATCTGCACGGGCTTGCTGGATGCGCCACGAGGGACCGACGACCGAAAGGAATTGGTAATTCCGTCTGGGTAGGTAACATGGACGTGGCGTTTTGCCCCACACACCGATTTACATAGGACTGCCCTTTCAGCTCTTTGCCCATATTGCTGTCCCCGCGGTTGACGAATACAGGAAGGACGTACGATACTCAAATCACTGCTTTCCACGTTATCGGGAGTCTCGATTCAATATACATATTGCCCGGGGCAAAAAGAGGGCAGGATGTCGTCACTCATAATCAATACAAATTGCAAACTACCTTTGTATAGTGTCGGTGCGGCCAGTAAACCGTCCAAGAATGGCTAGTTGATGCGCTTGCGTTGCAACATACATATACATCTGCGCTGGAAGGGCCGGTATGCGGCAGGATTTGGCCTGCCAGTTCGTGCTGAGTCAACCGAGCTACGTACGTACATACACACACCCTTTTCCATCTAGGTACGTTTCATCCGCGAATCCCAGATGGGTATTTTGCAGAAAAGTTACAAAAAAGCTCATTAGTTAAACTCTTGTGCATCCCCGTGCTTTCGTTCCAACCAAGCGAGGTCCGAAGCGCGAGATCTGTACGCCAGATTATCAGTCGATTACTTTAAGGCTAGACGTTGTTATCAGTCTTGATCAGCGTGGTTTTTTTTCTTTTTGTTACCCAATTCCCTTCTTGGTAAGTTGTTCTTCTAAACTGCTCGGTAAAGAGAGCTAAAGACGGGAATCGTCTCTTGTTCGGCCGACGCTTTGCTTATTAGTCGGGGAACGAAGTGAACCAGAGTAGGTATAGGCTATCGGCTATTACATATGTGGTTAACTCCCACCTAGCTAAGAGCAATCTTGGGGTTCTGGATCTGAGACTATTTCTCCAGGGCAAGGGACTCTTCATCCTCGAGTGATTGGGGGTTTCGGCGGAAAAAGAAAAAAAATTGTGTATTTCTACCTAGTCCTAGGAGGATTCGACGTGGCAGAATAGAAACATGACGCTGTCAAAGTTTCTTGTCTTGGCCAAGCCACAAGGAGATCGCAGCTCCTACCCAAATTTGACGATGCGGAGGACGGGTACCTAGCTAGGCATATTTAATGAAAAGTTATTATTGGATACATATGTACATGTATGTTGAAGGAAGCGGGTTGCGGGAATGCAAGCACTCGTCGAGATTGTCCGAATGCCCCGCCGTCACATCCTCGATCCATCCCACTAGACCCGATAACTCCATATGGGCTTATGGGATTAATGGGGATTCTCCTAGTCTGGTATGAACTGGTGGGTGACATGAAGGGTAGCAATAGCTTGCATGTAAATGCGGCCTCGAAGTTCAACAGACCTGGTTTGCACCACCATCTTGAGTTATTAGATTTTATATAGGCATGGTCGAGTGCTTCCTGGACCACACCATTGAATTTTTTGTATCGAGCCAAGTTTGCTATGACCTGATGGCTTGGCGTGGCTTGATTTGAAATGGCCTCGGTTCCAAAATAAGCAAGCCTCTAATGATAAACTATAGGGTGAGCTATCACCATGAGAGCTACCTACCTACCTAGGTTAGGTAGTCAAATCTCAGGACCCCTAGGACCCTAGAATCCTCTACTGCCCGTCGTAAAGAATAAATATCTAAACCGGCTAGATCCTCTCGGAGCAGTGCGTGAAATTATTCCATTGGTGTACCTACATTTGAGTCGTTTTTGTTACATCTAGACCGGTGGGCGGGCGGATAGACGGAATTCGGGAAGAGGTTGGTAAGGTACCTCCTAAGATACCTAAGGTGACCTCCAAGGGCTGTTACATCCAAGCAGAAATTCTATCATATGGGATGCCGGTGATACCATGGACACATGCGGGAGTAAAAATGATAAACAAAGTTCGGTAGTGCGACACCGGGGAGGTTCCTATCCCATGGCACACGCATTTGTACCTCATAATACGTAACACCCCAGGTTGAGCTACATTATGTACCTAGCCCCTCTTTAGCCCACGCAATACCAATGTATACACCTTAATTAGTAACACGGAGTATTCGTGATCGTCTTGTTAACCCAACCTTGGAAACCACACACAGCATAATATATTGCTTACGTAGTCCAATGGCTCTAGACTCGATCTGAAAGTTTATTGTCCATGTGACAATTCTTGTGTATGTACCTGCCTTATGATATGGGCTGAATTGTGACCCAAATGAGGGACTGCATTATTTACATTGTATAGAAGATTCATTGTTTCACAACCAGTGTAACTCGATTTTGGTGCCTTTTCTTTAAATCTCCATCTTATACCGTACATTTCTCAAAAGTTATAGGAGTTGAAAACTTTGAAGCAGGGGGAAGCATGCATTGGGGATGTTAAGAATTGGACGATCTCTTGCCCTTAACATTTAAGCTTAATATCTCTTTAGCTCATTGCTGGGATCCGTGAACAGCTTCTAACATTTGCCGGGTTTCACAATGGGATCTGTGGTAAAATGCTAAGAAGTGGAACTGCTGCTCTGTCATATACGGTACATCATTCAGAAATGTTTGCAACTGGAAGGAATAATAGGGGAAGTTTTGCAAACACTTATTATGTTTGTGATGGTTCAAAGTTCCTAGTCGCACATATGCAAAGTACCTGGTCGAGCTCGAGTATGCTTCACTGCATGTTCCCTATTTGCAATGTTCAGTTTGCCTTCTCTGTGAACAACGGATTATAAAACAACGATATCCAGGGACCAATGTCGATATTATGATCTAACTACCAATATTATGGTCTGTATTAACATCTCATTCGCCTCCTCGCAATTGCTTTCCCTGCAATCATAATGATCACGAATATCGACGATTCCATAGGCTAGGTCTCTGGAAATGGCTAGATAGCTAAATGTGAATGATCTGTCTACTGGGTCTTGAATAGTAGAATGGCGCAGTGTCCCAAGTAGAAATAGATGAAGTGCTTCGTCTCTGCGAATATATTAGCTCAAACATGAACTTATATATATATAAGACCGATGATGGTTTTAGAATAGGGACGTACCGTGGGTAACAAAGCTCCCAAAATTCCGTCCTACGATGCAGTGCCAGGTCGGGCCCTTCCGTTCATCGAACTAGAATATCAGTTTTAGTATCCTCCTCATAATTACACGACTACAAAGAATCAGGATCTATTAACGAACTTACCGTACGCTTGATGTGCTGCGCAATGTCCTTCTCAATGGTGTACTTGCCCATGGCTTCCTGGGCTGTCCAATTGACGTCAGAATATATAGTCTCCATAGACCTGTGGCGGCCATACATACCAACATCTATTGCCTCTTGCTGCATGTCTTCCGTCTGAAGTCATACATTAGCTTATGCAGAAGTTTTATCATCCGTTGAATATTCTAACCATGTCTGCTGACTTGATCTGGGCTGTCAAGCAATGAGACTCGTCAGTTAAACTATTCCTTTATACATAGCAGCAAGGTATCGGAACGGACCTTCAAGCTTGTCGCGGTTTCCAGCCGGCGGGGGAGATTGTCGTTCAGCCATGTTCGCAATTGGGGATGCACAACGTTTCGATGGGTTCGTTCTCGTAATTCTGTTGTGAGAAAAATATTTAGTGAGCACAATTTTGTCTGTGGACAGAATGTGATATGGGCAACGATCATCAGAAAGAAGATTGAAATAAGTTGAGCGTACCTGAGCTAAAACTCAATGGAGAGATAACAGCGATAACAGATTTCAGGGCAATGACGACTGTGGATGAAGTCTGCGGGTCGCGATTGAAGCTACGTCAAGCTGGTTATGTTAAAGTCGGCGGTGAGGTTGTTCAGCAGCACTTGCGTTTAGTGCCCAAATGTTGCGTGTTGGCATTCGAGCATTCGAGAAATCTGATTGCGGCTTGTTGCGACGATCATCCATCATTGGTTCCTGGGACCTGACAGTTTTTTGACCCCTGTTTCGTTATTTGCTCCTATTGGACAAATTTACTTGCACGGACCACACCCACACCGTACCATTTATCACTTCTTACGTAAATCAACTTGTGGACACTGGGGCTGAAGAGCCGCAGGTGGGACTTGGTGACTCACGTGACGATAAACAACTTAGTGCCCTGATATGGGAATTTGTGAACTTTTTTTTTTCTTCTGCTCCCCATTGCTGCGCATCTCCATCGTCACTTCGTGAGATGCAAATTCACCTCTACAGAAGTAATCGACTCAACGCGTGATCTGTCTTTACTCGCCTGTTTCCCATGACTTTATAGACATACGCTCTGTTACCATTCACCATGGATTCATCTCGAATCTTTGTGAAAGGTCTCCCACCTAATCTTAACGAGGCAGACTTGCGCAAACACTTCGCGTCCAAAGGTCATATCACAGATGTGAAGCTGATACCCCACCGAAGGATTGGTTATGTTGGCTACAAGAGCTCGCAGGAAGCTGCTGAAGCAGTCAAATACTTCAACCGTTCCTTTGTGCGAATGTCTAAGATCGCTGTCGAGTTGGCAAAACCTGTCAGTACATACAATCAAAACATCACAAAACATCAGTATGCATTGTTCTAATATTGCTTACAGATAGCAGATCCTTCTTTAATAAAAGCGAAGGAAAAGAGACACAAACCGACAGCTAGTGCGCAGGCCTCTAAGACGACAATTAAGCACTCCCAAGAGCCCGAAGCGAAACCCGAAAATACGAAGAAGAGGAAGCGAGATGGACTCGACGAATCTGATCCGAAGCTACAGGAGTTTCTAAATGTTATGCAGCCTACTAAGGCTTCAACTAGCAAAATACACGGAATTGGGCCAGATGCTACAGAGGAACCTCCTACAAAATATTTGGCTGTCGACGAGGGAGCGTCCGACGACGAATATGAAGTCGTGCCAAGTCGAAGAAAGAAGAGTCAGCCACCAGAGAACATGCGGCCTTCAACGACTGTAGCCAACAAAATAAATAGTCAGCCTCAAGCAGAGATGGATGTAATGGAAGAATCTCCGGGTGAACAAGTAGTACCAACCGTCGATGACCCCATCAATATACCCACTCAAGCGGCTGCTACAGATGATGACTGGCTGCGATCGCGGACAAACAGGTTACTTGACCTTGTTGACGATGAAGATATCGCGCCTGCCGCTGCACTATCTACAGATCTACCGACTATACCATCAAACCAAGAGGAGGAACAACCTGAAGTTGTTGATGCAACAGTTGATGAGGATCAAGTTATGAATGATCCAGATCCCGAATCAGATTTAGGTGAATCTGATGCGGAAACGAAAGACGAGGCCCTTGAAACAGTCCGCAAGACTAAGAGGTTATTCGTACGGAACCTGCCGTATTCCGCTACAGAAGATGATCTTCGATCATATTTCAAGCGGTATGGCGATGTTGAAGAGGTGAGATTTAACCCCTGCTTTTGCATTGATAGTCCTTTTTTGCAATGATGAACCCCAGATAGGGACAGCTGATACCAAATGGTATCTGATGAGAAACCTGGGCCAGTATTTTAGTAGATGCTTCGTGTCTGAGCACCATCCCTTATTCAGTAATTTCGGCCTTTTACATTTTCATTCCTGCTAAGATGAAGAATAGGTTCACGTGCCAATGCAGGACTCGAACAACAACCGCGGAATTGGCTTTGTTATGTTTACTAGCCCAGATGATGCAATTCGAGCATTCCAAGCAGATCGCACTTCTTTTCAGGGAAGGATACTACACGTCCTCCCATCATCAGCGAAGCGTGACCACAACCTGGATGAGTTCGCACTGTCTAAGTTGCCGCTGAAGCAGCAAAATCTTGTCAAAAAGAGAGCGAAAGCAGCAGAGTCGAGATTCAACTGGAATTCACTCTACATGAGCCAAGACGCCGTAAATGCATCAGTTGCCGATCGTTTGGGCATCTCCAAGGCAGAACTGCTCGATCCAACTAGTTCTGACGCAGCTGTGAAGCAAGCGATAGCCGAAACTTCAACAATTCAAGACACTAAAGCCTATTTTGTGGCTAACGGTGTAGATCTAAATGCCTTTAAGTCAGGGGCCCGAGGTGATACAGCCATCCTAGTCAAGAACTTCCCATACGGCACTACAATTGAGGAAATCCGGACTCTGTTTGAAGAGCATGGTCAGGTTCTGAAAGTGCTTATGCCGCCCACAGGGACCATAGCTATCGTGCAGTTTGCACAGGCTCCCCAGGCTAAGACAGCTTTCACAAAGTTAGCATACCGCCGATTCAAGGAATCCATCCTGTTCCTTGAAAAAGCACCAAAGAACTTATTCGTGGGTAAGGAGCAGCAGCAAGAGACCACCCAGGCCAGTAAGGAACCTTCTGGCGTACAGAAGCTGTCTGTCTCAGAGCTGCTTGAACAACATAGTGAAGATCCCATCGAATCGACTTCGCTATTTATCAAGAACCTCCACTGGGATACCACTACTGAGGAGCTTGCGAATGAATTCAAACATCTTGAAGGATTCAGATCAGCGCAAGTAAAGACTAAAAAGGATCCCAAAAAGCCTGGCCAACTGCTCAGCATGGGATTCGGATTTGTCTCATTCTCTAACAAGGCAAACGCCGAAGCGGCTCTAAAGGTCATGGATGGCCATATACTTAGGGCGCACAAGCTTCAAGTCAGAGCTTCGCATCGCGGGCGCGATGCTGCCGAGGAGCGGAGACAAGAGGACAATGCCAAGAAAGCCGCAAATCAGAGAACAAAGATCGTAATCAAGAACGTCCCCTTCCAAGCTAACAAGAAGGACATTCGGATGCTTCTAAGTACTTACGGACAACTCAAATCGGTTCGCATACCTAAAAAGTGGAATTCTACTAGTAAAGGGTTTGCTTTCGCAGAGTTCGTCTCGCCCAAGGAAGCAGAATCAGCGTTACTAGCCTTACAAGATACCCATTTATTGGGACGCAGACTTATCCTTGAATACGCAGAGGCAGAGGCAATTGATCCAGAAGAGGAAATAGCGAAGATGCAGAAGAAAGTTGGCGGCCAGGCTAGCAAAGTAGCCCTGCAACAACTCACAGGGGGAAGCCGTAAAAGGGTGAACCTTGGAGGGGAGGAGGATGAAGGGGAATTCTAACAGGTAATTAAATGTGTCTACGTCTCATTCCGTACCTGATTATACCACTGAAGGAGTGTAGGCATTGCCACGTTGGGATCTAGGGACACCAAAGTTCGTTGTGTCATCCCTTGACAGGGAGACGGCTGCATTAACGAATTCTGGGGCCGCTTTTTGATTCCAGGAGTTCGGGATCACAATAGCTTGCAGATACAACCCCTCCCGTTTGAATGTCTACAAGTCCTAGACCTGATGATCTTGTATGGGTACGTTAATCAAAGTCACATTCCCCCCACCCGCAGAGCTCAGAGGAACGTCTTCTCTCGCGGCCCGACACGGGGTTAGAGAAAATTACTGTAATGGCAAATTGGGGAGCATTCCCACGGTGAGTCTGCTATTGTTCCCCGTTCTTATCTCAAATCGCAGTCTCCTTGCGTGCCAACTGCACACCACCCCATGCAGAGGACGTATCGCATTTATCTTGCTATCTCGATCTTGTAGATCCTGGCGTCTACTATTTGGAGCATTTTCTTCAAGGCGCCCTTGAGAGCCTCCTAGCGGGGGTGTCTAGGGCTTGAGTGTTCCAAGATTTCTTCAGGGCATATCTTATTGCTGTCCTCCTAGATAGTCGAGTTGTGATATGTTGGTTAATAAGATCTCTATAAGATATGGTGATCTTCTCTTCCATGCCAATACTTTGGACCATCAAGCTATCTCTAGTCATAATAGTAATAGGCATTCTCTTTTGCCACTGCCATTCCTTTACACATATCTTGTTCTGCCTCCCAGCGTTCTTGGGTTCTCTACAGGCATTCGCTAGAATTCTCAATTCTTTCATGAAGCATTCTTTTTGTCTTTCGTCATACCTACCCCAATGGAGCACCCACGACCTGTCCTACCATCCCAAAGATATTCTCCAGCATCGGACTATGCATACGAGACAGATCATGAAGTGATGCCCATGACAAGACGGCCTCTTGGTGAATCAACAGGCAACGTTCAACCACAAAATCTCGCTGCTTTGGCTTTGTGTAATCACTCCTTATCACCACCTATACATCCTATACCAACACCACCTATAGTCCCTACACAGGCTCTGACCTCGAGTTATGGGACAAGCCTTCGAGGCGGCCGTTCTTTACACCGAGATGTATCATTACGAGAGTCACCAATGGGTTATCCAAGGGGCAGCAAGAACCCCATCTACGCGTACAAGCACTTCGCAGATTATCGTAATAAAGTAATGCAAAAGGAGCTCGAGAAGGAACAACCGATATGGCCATTATGGTTAGAAGACGCCTTTCTCGACGGTAAGCAACGCCCACCAGGGGGACCATAATACCTGACGATGCTGGACTCCTCTTGCTAACCCCTCTTCGCAGCTCTTCTCTTGATTCCGCAGATGGGCCGGAAGAAGTTTAGCTCAAAAACTATCTTGTACGGACGTAACATGCTCATCACCGAATATCTATGGATATATCATTGGCTACTACACCCTCCGCAAAACGGCGAGGTGATCCCAAACAGACAACAAAGAGAAAAAGGCCCGGATGGGAAGCCCCATCCTATGTACAGAGGGAGGAAGCAAGTATCGAGTCACATCCAAGTTCTGAAGGGTTTCTTCGCCACGTTGGTTACCTGTAAGCGCAACCCCCCCCCCCTTCTCTTAAGCTCCTCGGCATTATCGATTTACGTAGGGGCCTTAGCTAACCATCCTCTGAAGTCCACTTCATCTTCCCAAGCAAGAGAGATGCCAAGGAAGAAGACAGGAAGCTAATAAGGGAGGATGACGACACGGAGTCCTTCAAGAACAATCGGGTACTCATCTCCATCGCCGACGGTCGTTTACCTGATGAACGGCCCAACTACGAGTATTTCGCCCGCCTTCTGAACGCGGATAACGATGTCTTCCTACGTCCGAAGCAATGCTGGATCTTCGTCTCTTCGTCTCAAGTTTCCCTCAAAGAGAAGCACGTCAAAACGGATGACGGTACCACGAAAAAGCAAGTCACAGGCTATACCTCAAATGGTAATTGGCTGGGAGAATCCGACTACCCTCACCTCAAGCTCAACGATGGTAAGGATTATAAGGACCTGCCTCGCAATGGCGACCACCCTACTGTTCTACTACACGAATACACTCGGTCGCTATCGCAAAAGGAGTCATCTTCTGTCAAGGATATTTCTAACCGATGGGATGTCCAATTCCCCGAGCTCAAAGAGAAGCTCCTTGCTGCACTAGACGACACGCATCCTTCAGATGAGCGTACTTCACGCTGCGTAGTAGGTCCTTGCGACACCTTCCACTTCGAGGTGACGTTGGATCTGCACGCCACCTCCAAGTTCCCCGACGGTTCGGAACTCAACGGCATGGTGGAACTGTCCATCAACCGGCCCGAGTTCCATAATCATACCTGGCGATCAGTGACCTCGGTCGTAAAACCTGACGATCTGCATATCTCCGGTTCCGAGCCAGACTTCTGGGACCGCAGCAACCCTGTCGAGGTCATCGTTTCGCACCGTGTGGGATGCAACGGTGTCGCGCGGTGCGACTGCGCGTCACGGGGCAGCCGTGACACTATCGGTGTTCCGTTCCCAGCTGCGAGCTGGGCTAATACCTTTATTAAGCTGGCGCCGTATGTCACCGCCGAGCGGGAACAGAGGGAGCGCAAGGGACAACAGGAGGCGCATAAAGGACACCGCCCCTCGCGCGCTGATCGCGAAACTGCAAGAATGAAGAAAGAGGACGAGAGCAGCGCCAAGGTAGGCACCGCTAAGATGCCTACGCCTAAGGACCTCCTGTCAAAAGTCGCGATGTACCAGGAAATCTGGTCAGCGCCTAATGAGGGGAGCAGCAGTACGAGTGTGGAGGGCAGTAAACGCGGATGGACACGCCGCGCCGTCGTTCTGTGGACATTCGTACCCGTCCACGAACACACGGATGAGAAGGGCAAGACGGTGACTGTCGCCGCAGGCACAAACTGGAGGTTCCTGACTAAATTCGACCCGACGTCGGAGTATCATCAGCAGCGCGCGTACCTATCCGGCCAGCCCTCTGTCTCCCGGGATAGCGTCATGTCACCAAATCCTGGGTATCAAGCGCATCTAAGCGCAGCCATGCATGAGAACTTGAGTGCAGCATACGATGCCCCGCCTGTGCTCGCATCCAATGCAGGCCTACCCAGTCAATCGCATTCGCACCGCCATCAACAGCATCAGGGTCAGCAGACCCAACATCAGGGACAAGCTCATCCCCATCACGCGCACATCCCCGCGGGGTTGGATCTTCTCAACGTAAATGTAGACGGGTTTGATAACGGCCTCGTGACCCCGCCGCCCACAGCCTCACTCACGGGCGGTTATCCCCACAGCTTCGACGGGAGTGGCAGCGCTGATTCCGCGCTGCATCATCATCTCAGCTTCATATCGGACGGGAGCGGTGCTACTGGCCCTGAATTACCAAATCCTAGTGCCAATAGCAATAGCGGCACAGATTTTCTTTCTGGCCTTGGTGTGCCTGTGTCGACTTATGAAGACCCGACTTGGGTTGCGGCGCCGAGCACAGGAAGCTTGGGCCTAGATACAACAAGTTGGAATGCCGGATATAGTGTCAGCTGGGCGGACACAGCGGCACTTACCAGTGCAACCACGAGTGCAGGCTCGGGCGAGCCGGTCTGGGCTACCGCTGGTCACCAATCCCGCGATAACAGCCTTAGTGGCGCCAGTACATCTCAGTGGTCCGGCGTCGGGCCGACGACAACGAAGCTGCAGTCTGGGCCGCTACGCCGGGTAAGACACAGCACTATCAACATCAATACCAGCCCCAGCCACAGCCACAGCAGGAGCACCCGTGGGCACCGTGGGATGTAGACACGCAAGACTTCTCGCTCGACATGTCAGTCGGGGCTGGCGCCAGCACAAGCACGAGAACAGGCTTAACACCGCTAAGGTCTACGGCGCCGCCACACCGTGGTCAGATTGCTGGACGCAAGAGGGCGCGCGCGGAAAGCGTGGATGCCGGCGACACTGCGTACCCCGTGCATTCGATGCGGAAGCTGTCGCACCCGCACCCTATTATAAGCCGCGGCCAGAGCCATAGCCATGGACATGGACATGGACAGCAGAATGCGCCGCCGGCTGTTATGGAGGAGGGGGAGAACTTCATGTAGTGATGAACAGTCTCTACCTACCTACATGCCTACATCTACTACGTCTATATATAAGGAGATGGAATTACATGCTACTACCACGACCATCATCACTATCACCACTTCTTATTCTCTTACTACCGATATCACTTTGGATCCGCAATACAACCATTGGCGCTGGCCACTTTGGAGTTTGGCCGTTATTTACTTGTATTCATACTGGGACTTGTTACGGGGCGTTGGACATGGATATGGGTATGGGTATAGGGTTTTCTCTCGGGCTTTGAAAAGCACCGCTGGTCTTATTTGGAATACTCTGGTCAGGGTCCGGTATGGCGGAAAGGTAACTTTTTGGTAGTCTTCGCGGTCAGCATTTATACAATATCATTCGCATTGTTACAATCTTGAATTCACTGCTTGCCCGTGTCCTAAGTTTCTTACCGGTTCAGATGATTTGCGAACCATCGGAGCAAGATTTATGCGCGAGGACTTGCGCGGAGTTAGTAGTGGGGAGTTTCGAATCTTATACTTGCCTGTCGTTGGTGACCAGAAGAGGACGACGAGCCAACTAAATACCCGACCGACATGAGATGAAATGACAAATAGGGCCGTAATACAAGATTTGATGTTTCGGGAGTGAATGATCGGCAGGGGAGGGTAGTGATGTCTTGGCGATTTGCAACCTCTTAATTGGAAATCTATGTATGTATTGTCGATGCTACCGCGCGGATCGACAGCAGGGGATCCCCTACGGTACGAACCCCTGGCTACTAAAAATGAACGAATAGATGATCGTCTCAACTAGCAAGGATGAGAGCTATTGCAACCAAACGATGGCACAAGGGTGGTTATGAAACAATTGGTGGAGATCTAGATGGGTAGGAAGAATCACCAAAACCTGCTTGATTATCTTCCATTTACAATGCGATACGATACCTTGGTAGACGAGGGATTTCAACTCGAACTCTCTTCTCTTTTCACTAGGGTATAAAGACTACATGACCGGATTGTGATTGAGATCAATGCGCTGAATAGCGAGGCAATTAGCCTATATTCTTCAAAGTTTCGTAGAGTTTGATCTTCCGGCATTACAGTAAAGTCTGATGCCGCACTCGACATTATCCACATCGCAGCTCTAACGTGGAGAATGAGGCTTCTTTATACTTTCGAAACGAGGTAAAGAGAATGATTTTACCTTCAGGCTTATCGCACATTATTGGAGGTTATTATGAGAGTTTCAGGATTTGAGTTTGCAGCGCTTAGAAGTTTGCGCGTGGAACTACTTGGCGGATAGTGCCTATTCGGACCATCAGCCCACAGAGAGAGTAGCGACTCCTGTAATTTTCTATGCACAGCGCTTACAATTCCAGGTTGCGATACAAGACGGATATGAGAATTATAGAGATGTAAGGAACGTAGAGAAAGAAGTGGAAGTATGCGACAATCCGCTTAAAAATTATGCCAAGACGGCGGCAAATACAGCCAACCAAGACGACAGAGGCGGGTTGTCCCTTGTGACAGCAACTGTAACGGAAGACGAGGTCATTTCGCTTACAAGGCAGTTACAAGAAATGTGAGGGCCTCGACCAGCGATGGTTTCGCATGCCGCAGAGATGAAGATTAGTTAGGTCTCAATGACAGGTCGTGGTAGGAAAATAGGATATGGCTAGCGAACCGCCACAGCTTGGTTGTTCCGTAGCCTCTCAATGCAATGAGGTTCTGTCGCATTTTGTCGCGAACCGGGGAGGGTAGCGCTATTTGATTGGCCACAATGCAAAGAATCAATAACTGTGGAACTGGGAGACGGAATTTTTTGAATAATGTGGGGAATTCGGAGCCGCGCTGGTGGGCTCGTTCCTAATACTAATCAAGTCATTCGAGATTGGTTCCTTGCATGTAGCTTTTGTTGGGGTTCCCAGCGAAAAAGTACTTTTCACTATCGTTACCAATGCACGCTAAACCTTGAATGGGTCTAGCTAATATGTACTAGATACATCAGTGACTCTAAAGATTCTGTGCTACATATGTACATACTTTTACACCCCTGCCGCCGTCTTAACCCAAACCCAACCTTCTTTTTGCAAGTCAACCTACCGTACACTTGGAATACAGCACGAGAACTCTTCCCGTCCACTAGCCCACATGAATCATCCACCCAAACAGGAACCGAGCCATTACAAACAATGTCGGCCTATCGTATATCTTGTCATCCATACTACTCCGGTAGATCTCAGACGGAATATGCTCCACGCCACCAACCTTGTCGGAAAACTTAGCTTACAATCAAGAGGCCAGAGCTCTAACATGTTGATATGAGGCTATATCCTGTAAATCATGGCCTGTCATGGTATATATTCTGGCCTCCGGCCCAATCATCCGGTTCCAAACCCAGATTTCCATGTTATGCACCAAGTTCGCAAGGGTACATAGTACGAATCTATACTCTACTGCCTGGTCGCTACTAGAGTAGTGAAGCGAATATTCAGGTATCTCAGATTAGATCCCCAAGTATTAATCACTCTTACCTACATGGGCCTGTATTCTCTAGACCTTCTCTAGACCTTCCCATTCTTGAACATTCACTGAGTCATTAGGAATCAGCAGGAGTTAACCGAAGACTCACACCTTGTCTATCCAGGTCTACTGATAGACAAGGTGAACTGCTGATCCATCACTTTGGCGCCTAAACCTCTTCGGTTAATGTTCTTCACGATACACTGGCCTGTTCACCTTGTGTATGGGGCCTAAACCTCACTCCCACAGTTCCGGTCACCAAACTTCTACATCGCCGCCGGCAGGTGTTCACCTGCTCATCACACTTCATTCACGCCGGCCTCAACAGATCAAGTCGTCTTGTTCCTCCTTTGTTTATTGTTGAACAACGAAAGCTATTGTTCATTCTTTGACACCACACAATCCTCGTCACGCAATAAAAGGAACAATTCTATTTATTCCTAGTCACTATCCAACCTACCTGATCACGCCTAAGGCAGCGCGCCCATTACTCATTCGTTACCTCGTATAATTCACTTACGAATTTGTATTTGCGTTTCTCGCGCAAGCTACTCACTTCATCTTTCTTCATTTAACGTTTTCTAGAACGACCCATACTTTACAGCCACGACTCTGTTGTTCTCAAATAAAAAAAAACTTTCAATATTAGCACAAAAGCGCATCTCCGAAACCTTTCTAGCAACCTCAAAGGCCCGCGAATTCTTTTTCTTCTCATCTCTTCTCGCAGGCGAGACATTCAAGTCAACTTCAGACAAAGTCTCATAGTACATTCTTACTTGATTGATTCAAGATGCCATTCAACAACATTGTCAAGTCTCTCGCACTACTTGCGGTTGCGCTTGCGCCCGCAATCAACGCCCACTCCTGGGTGGAACAGGTTCGTCTCATCGACAATACTGGAGCCTTCACAGGCCCAGTTGGCTATCCCATCGGCTACATGAACCGTTCGGCCCCCGACTTCAACGATAGCATTGCCCAGAACAAGATCCTGGACACCGCGTCTAACCCACCCGTGTGCAAGCCTAAGGCAGGCGCATACGACACTCATCCCCGTCTTTCTGCAGGTCCTGGAGACTACGTCGCCTTGATCTACCAGGAGAACGGACATGTTACTCAACCTTTTCTGACTCGTCGACCCTACCGTGATGGTATCGTCAATGTCTACGGTACTCTTAACCACGAGGACTCGGACGGAATCAACGATGTTCTCGAAGCCTGGACTGCAGATGGCAAAGGTGGTAATGGCAAAGGCAAACTCCTTGCAACCCACTACTACGACGACGGTCAGTGCTACCAGAATGCCGGTCGGAACTTCGCCATCCCCATCTACAACCAGCGCTTCCACGAGCACGGCCTAGATGAGCTGTTCTGCCAGACCGACTTCAAGCTTCCCGATGACCTCCCCGAGGAAGGAATCTACACCATTATGTGGGTTTGGGACTGGCCTCTTGTCGTAACTGACACTCAGAACAGCACTGAGATCTACACGTCGTGTGCCGAGATCCAACTTGGACCCGCTAAGGCCGGTAAGAACGCCAAGGTCAAGTTCTCCAAGAACAACCCGATCCAGAGCGCAGGTATCTCATCTCAGATGGCTACCCTCATCGAGGCCACTGGCCTGGGCATCGGTACCAACTCTCCAGGAGCTCCGAGCAGCACAGCCACTGGAGATTCAATAACCGAACCCACTTCTGCCGTCACCAAGTCTTCTACGGAATCTACTTCCTCGTCGACTAAGAAGCATCATGGTGGAGTCAAGACCGTCACTGTTACCGCCAAGCCTGAGACGACAACGAAGTGGAAGACTGTCACCGTTAACGAAGACGGAACCGCTACGAAGTCCAAGACCTCACCGACTGCGACTTCTACATCGGCACAGCAAACCTCCGCGTCAAGCGACGCTGACCAAACTGCACCCACCACCCTCGTACCCGTCACGTCGATCTCCAAGTTCCTGAAAGCTCGGGCCACGGGACAAGCACGTCGGGGTGGTGATGACCGGTTGTAAGGCTCAAGGACATAGGATGGGAACCTCGACATGTCGAGGATCATAGTTCCCATGATTCGATTTCCTATTCTTGATGATACCCGGTTTATTGCACCACAGCCCATTGGCGTTTACCCCCCTGCACATATGTTCTTTTCTTTGTTCATACTTTTTCATTTCATCGCAACGCCTGGCCGCGCCTGACGAGTACATACGAGAAACACAACCCACGAATAAGTACATATTGGCGTAGGAAAAGTTATTTTCGGTCAGGAATACATCGGTCTTCGTATGGAAATAAGGGAAATTCGTGTACCAGCCTTGGAAGTCAGTTCGCAGTAAGGGGAACGGAAACCCGCCTTCTTCTCATTGTATCCCGCTGTCTAGGTCACGAGATATTCCCGACGCGGCAGAGGCCATTCATACATCAGAGACGGACAGGAAAGTACAGGCGTTTACGGATTAGGCATTGACATAGGAAATCCAGGGGGTCTACACAAAATGCATGGAAGGCAGGGGCATGGTCAGGAGTCAACGGAACTTTCACGGATAGGCGTTCATACTTGCTAGAGTTGACATATGCCCACGCAATCCAACGCTATTATTATAACTTCTAATGTGTCCAGTGAAACCTCGTAGAACCTCGTAATCCTTTACAAGCCCTCTCAAGCCCATTCTAATAAATGGGACTTAGTGACTTGCTTATTATTTAAATCTCACGATGAACGTAGAAACTCTAGCCTCCCCGATTACCTCTGCCTCATAGCGACCAAGACCACAGTAAAGCACATCAATTCTTCGGGAAAGAGCCGCAAAAATTTCTCTCATATTTACTCATTATATCTCACTTAGGACCGGATTGATGATAATACCTGATCTATCACTTTCGCCCCCCAGATCTCGTTTGCAGCCAGCTGAATGCAGCCCTATGCAGGTCATCTCTTGGCAGTGCGCCCTCGCCCCCTAACTGCGCTCCCCCGTAATTCAGATATAGGCCAATCAGGCTTGCCCATAACAGCCATGTTATACTTATCTCTGCCACACAGTATTAGTTTCGTCTCGCGGATCTACCTAACCTACAGGTAGGTACCTACATATACGTACGTAAGTATGGCAGGGCTAAGCTAAGCTCACATCCCATCCCATTACTCCCTCCACCCGTCCCCAGCACACGTCATCCAATTCACGCCCACAAGACGCAGCCCATGCTTCTCCGCGAACTCGCCCGGCTTGAACGACCGTCGCTGCACGAACTCCTCCCCGCCAACGTCTTCTTTTGAGAGCGCGAGCCCGGACGGCTCCCGGTAGAGGAGGAAGAGGTACCGATGGGGCTTGGAGCTTTGGTCGGGTTAGCATTCTGCGTATATATATATATATGGCTTTATTAGGATCTGGGTAGCCGGGTGGCCGGGTAGACACGCACTCATCCTTGGGCCCCGGGCCCAGGTACTCCGTTAGCGTTTTACCTCCTTGCACTACTGCATCCCCGGCGCCGGGTTTCAGCCCGCCCACAACCCAGTGCCGCCAGAAGGCAAACTTGGGGTCATCGGGTGTTGGCGCGTCCGGGTCTGTGAGGATGAAGGTGTAGGAGGCATCAGGCGGGGCTTGTGCTTCGGCTACCTCAGGGCTGAAGGAGAGAAGCGGCGCTTGCTTGCATTCGCTCGCGCGGAAGAAGGTACCTAGATCCACGGCCTTGTCCCCGAAGGAGACTGTGAGTTTGGTCGTTGGCTTGAAGGACGCCGGGATCAGGCCCGCTGCGGGGCCCGGGACGAGGTTCGCGGCGGAGAGGGAGGATGGGAGGGCTGAGGCGTGGTCGGGGAGGGACATGGTGGGTACTTCGTACGTTCTGCTGATAGAGATGAAGATATTTATAATTGTGATAGTTATTGATTTGAAATTTATGAAGCTTGCTGCGAGATTATAACTACTCGAGGACCGTTCGTGGCGAAAGGTCATGATGCCTGAGCCGGATGAGAGCCAGGGTGAGGCTGTTGGCTCCACTGGTGAGAATGGGAGCTTGTTACTGGTGGAATAATACTATACGAAGCTTGGCGAGAGACTCTGGCATACTTCACCTTCCTAAGACATGATAGTAAGTGCCTCCTAGGTAGGTTTAAACACATTAGCTAGGTTGGTATATTATTTACTTCTTCATAGGTACTTGGTGGTTTGAAGTTGAAAAATATAATAGATATGTGTATGTGAGGATGTAGGAGTGTAGGAAGTTGAGGGAAAAGAATCAAAGTCGGACTTGAATTTAAGTGCATCGAGCAAGATGTAGTTAGACAATGATTCCCGAGTCTTATCTCGTGATGTCTTCTCCTACGCCAGCATTGATTCGAAAAGTTAAAGTCGTATAGTTTCTACGTAAGGCGGTTAATCGACTAAAATTTACCAAAAATGCGTCACGTCTTTCAAGCCTGAGACTTTGACTTCTGGAAAGATATTGACAATTATCGACTCAAAGCGAGTAAAACTAGAGAGGTTGTAGCTACCGTTGGATGGTCTTGTAGCGGTACTAAAGCCTCCTATTCGAGGGACTGAATAGAAACCTTTCTGGTTGGATAATTTGGAGGTAACACGCACGCTCATAGACTCTTAGTATTTCTATTCTGTAGAATTTAAATTAACCAGTGTGAAGGAATTAATCCTGGATGGGAGTCTCTCAAATGCCAATGCCGAGACTACATGAGTAGTAGTAGGATAACTCTTCTCTAACGATGTTCTTCCAAGGGGATTTAGGCTGCCCAATACACGACACGTTACCATCGAATGGAAAAAGAGTATTCTAAAGCTTAACCAATGGATAGAATGGAATCTTTGTCTCATCTTCATGATACCTTGGGAGTTGAATTGATCAAGAGAAAGTACGTTCGATATTAGCTGTAGCGTATATCGGTGGTAATGGAATTCAGAATCTCGATCCTACTTTAACCAGAGATGTTAAAGGAGCAGCGGGACATTCTAATTATTATTACAACTGATGACACCGAACGCAGCCATCCTAATTCAGTATCAATCCGCGAGGGACCGTATAACCGACCTCGGCAACAATGAGTATTCTGGAGATGATGTCAAAATTTACAACCAACTTGAAATGCGTAGGTCTAATGAACAGTTAAATTATTGGCAATTTGTAGCTAAATCATCGTCGACTTTGCTCTATAATTTTATAGAACCATGAGGGACTTGTGGTCTGCATCTATCATAGTTCCATAACTTTTGTACGAATATGCCTAAGCATTGCTATAACTGCAGCCTTCCTAACTGTTATCGCGGACAATAGAGGCCCTAAGTATGCAGCTTTCTGTAGAACCATGGGCTGGGTCCTCGATATCGAAGTTTGCGCCATAAATCAGACCTCGAGTATCTCACAGTGTGATAATATCTTGCCTTTGATGGTTCCTGACCTAGAGGTCCATTGCCACGGTAGAACGATAGCTTTCCACGACAAGGAACTGTCACTAGAATATATTTTCTTGGCTCCGGTATGAGGGACACACTCTATATCTGCAGACTCGTAAACCATTCCAATCAGACCATCACATCTCATTCGAACGACGCAGCCACACCTGCAAGACGGCAACTGAAGCAACCCTACCAACTAGGAACAGCTGTATGGTTCCCCTTTTACCCCGACCAAAGGTCATTGGTCTACCCTTGCGGGGAAAGCGATCGGATTGTAAGATCTGTGGCTTCAGATGGGAGTTGCAGAACTATTCTTGGGTTGGAGCCGCGCTGACAGGGCTCATGTCAAGATGAGGTTGTCCCACATCCTAGACAAGACAGCAATGCATATATAGTTCACTTCACAACGTCGGGTTGTTGCTCAGACCAACGGATGGTAACTCCCGGCTTAGTGACACCGCGAACGCAGCTCGAATTTATCCCGTCCTATCATGAATTCACATGTAACTTGCGATGGGAAGATGGGAGATATTTAGCCTAGAGGCCAGATGGACTTCGAAGGTCACGGAGACTGGATTGCATCTAGGGTTTCAATGAAGGACGGGTCTGGGTCCTCTGTATTGCCGTGATATATAGTGAACTGACGACGGAGAAGTAGAGCCTCACTAGTATAAATCTGACCGAGATCCCCGTGAAATTATCAGATCCTTAACCTCACAGCAACGCAACCAAGAGCTCCATTCTCTCTAGCTAAGACCTAAAACCACAATGCGCTCCTCAGTCCTTCTCCTCTCCCTCTCAGCAGCCAGCAGCGCCCTGGCCGCCCTAACCCCGACGTGGGAAAGGCTCGCCCTATCCCTCAACCTGATGGAAACGAACCTGAACAACGACCGCGGGCGCGTCGAGAAGTACTACGTAGACGCCAGCAAACGGGCAGCCGACAACAACGCGCTGAACGAGACGCAGGGCGCTATCGCGGACGCGCTGCTCGCCAAGCTCGCGGCGGCCAACAGCATGCACATCAAGGCTCTGAGCGACCTGCGCAGCTACCTGTTTTACCCGGAGGCCGACCCTGCGAAGTACTACGGCGCGGATGGGAGGACCGTCGAGAGTATTGACTTCAGGCTCCCGGATGGCTTGTTGGAGACCCAGGGCGTGTTTGATGATAAGGATGAGGTGCGGCCGATTAGTGATATTCCAGGGTGTGTTACTTGTGCTGTTAATTGGTGATGGCGAGGTGACGTGGTGATTTAGGGGTGTGGGATGGCCCGAGATCCTTTAGCTAGGTACTTCACCACTGTCCTTGTCCTTGCATAAGGGGCGCCTTCTTGTAGATAGGTGTTGTAGGTAGGAGCTATGGGGCACCCGTTGATCTCTATCGAAGGAGAGGGATTTGAATACGATCAATTCCAACTCATGTCCAAGGCTGAACTCACACACGGTCCCTTGTATTTTTATAGTACGTCGAATTAATCATTCATAGTGCTTGACACCGATATGTTGCAACAATCAATGTATATCAAACTCCATGTCGTCCTCGGAATCCACCAGACCGCCATAGAGGACCTCACACACGCCAGCAAGGGGTATATCCATAACCGCATCTGTGCCTTCGTTCCATATATTCTTCCAGTCAAGTTGCTTCGCCTTCTCTTCCGAGATGGGCTTCCTATCGCCCAGTCGTATCCTGCCCTTGCTATCAATGGTAGCAATCTTAGCTGCCTCGTCTACAATCGTCTCCAGCGAAGTCATGGGAAGAGTCAGATATTCCGTATTGTAGGCCGCGAGCGCAACGTAGATGTAGACGATAAGCATCACTAGAAACGAAGGAATAGCTAGTGCCCACCATCGATTGGGATAGTAATAGATGCCTAGCGCGTGCAAGAAGGGAGACGGAAGGTAGGACCATAGGAGATAGATCAGAAACACCAAAGACGAGAAGAGGTATAGGACGAAGCCGTAATACTCGTACGTAGGCACCTTTGGGGATGCACGCGGCACCGGCTCGAGTTCGTCGTCTGAGGCATCGGGCGTGGTAGGTCTTGACGGGCGAAGCAACGATGTCAAGGATGGAGAGGGAGGTAGAGGCGTTGGTGGTCGGCCGTAGAATGGAGGAGCGAAGTAATTCGTCTGTAGTGGTGGTGGAGGCAATGGTTCCTCATTGCTGGACGACGATGCATCAGACTGATTATCTGAAAGAAAGTCATCCTCGTCTGAATCGAGAGACATCTCGGATTATGTCCTTATAGCCAACCCTCCTTAATGTCGCCGGCTGCAATATTTCTTGCGAGTTGGAAGCACCATCCTTTATACCGTTCGAATTGCGTCGCGATAGTCATGCGACATCTACATACATGTAGACTTGAACTCTGAAAAGTTTCGCGCCGACATGGGGATTAGAAGTACGTACCATTTCACAGTGGATCTAAGTATGTACATTGTACATAAAGGTACAGGGCACTCCAGCGGGTCCATTAGGTAACCGTGCGTGTACCTAGCACCTTTTCCAGCCACCTCAAGTGCAGATTCAGTAGATGTACAGTATGTATTTAGGTACCTCCCACATTACCAGCCACAGGTGCGAGCTGTAGGTTGGAGAAGCTTCACCTTGAACGCGACCAAAATTAATTTCATTCCTACTTCAACTTCGTCGCCAGACAAACTCCCATCCACCACCAATCTATTAGACCTCTCAAAATGTCTGGTCAACAGCCACTTCCTAATTCACAACAGCCGCTTGACGTCTACGGTGGCGGTAAGTTCACCAGCCTTGTCTCTAGCTCCAATTCCAATGCCATATATATACTGACATGCATGCCCCACCAGACGAAGTGTCAGCTCTCGTCCTCGATGCTGGCTACTGCTATACGCGAGCGGGATTTGCCGGCGAAGATGTTCCCAAATCCGTCCTCCCCTCTTTCTACGGCAGCGTGAAAACTGGCGAAGGCGATACTGCAGCCTATCGCGATGTCTTCGGCGACGAGTGCCTTATCCCCCGCGCCGACTTCGAGATCAAGAATTACATGTCGCGCAGCGAAAGCGTGGTCGAGGATTGGGATGCCGCAACCAAGATGTGGGAGCACGTCCTTATCAAGCGCCTCCAACCCGAGAGGCCTACTCCGCCGAGTAAGAATGGTCTGAATGACCCGGCTCCTGATGGTGAGGGCGATGTCGCGATGGAGGATGTCGAGGAGCAGGAGAAGCCCTTGGCAGAGAACCCGCTGCTGATGACGGAAGCCCCGTGGAATGCGGGCAAGGCGCGCGAGAAGGCGATCGAGATTGCTATGGAGAACTGGGGCTGCCCTGCATTCTGGTTAGCGCGAACACCAGTATGCGCTGCGTTTGCGTCTGGTAAGGCGTCGGCACTAGTTGTTGATGTCGGTGGTGCGAACACGAGTGTCACAGCTATACATGATGGCTTGATCCTGAAGCGCTCCATTCAGAAGTCGCCAGTCGGAGGTTTATGGCTATCGCAACAAATCCGAACCCTGTGGGAGAACAACGAGCCTAAAATCGACATCGTGCCATCCTTTATGATCGAGAATAAGACGCCTGTAGATGCTGGTGCTCCCCCTCAAGCTAGATTGCGCAACTTCCCGTTCGAGATTCACCCGACTTTCCGAGCTTACGAGGAAGAACGACTCTTGACCGAATTCAAGGAATCAGTCGTCCAGGTCTGGCCGGGCCCAGGCAGATTCACCAACCCTGGTAATGAGGAGCTCGTCAAGTCACAGCCTGGCCGCGTGTTCGAGATGCCCAACGGCTCAAACCAGATGTGGCGGGAGCAGCGATTCCGCGTATCGGAAGGCATGTGGGATGAGACAGCCGCATTACCAAACGCCGAGGCCATCACGAAAGCCCAGACCATCCCTGAACTGATCAAGGCCTGCATTAGCGCTGTAGACGTGGATCTGCGAGGTAACCTACTGGGCAACATCGTCGTAACGGGAGGCACAACCTTGCTGAACGGATTTAACGACCGCCTGAACAACGAACTGACAGCCATGTACCCCGGTATGCGAATTAAGCTACACGCTGCCGGCCTCACAACTGAGCGACGATTCGGCGCCTGGATAGGCGGAAGCATTCTAGCCAGCTTGGGGACATTCCATCAAATGTGGATATCGCGTAAGGAGTACGAGGAAAACGGTGCTGGAATTGTCGAGAAGCGATGCAAGTAGTCACTCCGAGAGAGATCCTCTATTGCATGGACTCTTTCCGCTCCATTGCGAATTCACATTAATCAGAAATTGAGGCGGATGTTTATTGGTCCGTTCTAGGCGTCCGGCGTATGTAGATAGCCCACGCAGGCAGGCTTAGGCTTAGGCTCGTTGTTCTTTCTAGAGGGACAAGAAAAAATAGGGCTAGGGATAGCTATTCTGTATGTTGCTTACACAAAAACTCGGTAGACAGGAAAGTCTATGCTGAATTGTTCTTCTACTCAAAAGGCAGATCTCTTTTCTTTTCTCTTTTTTCCCCTCTCGATATCTAAGTGACTCGCCACCCCTTCTAAATTTTTGGAACTCCCCTACCTTAGATCACCAGCCGTTCCATCGTACCCATACATCCACAATCTCGTCCTCGCGCCCCTTATTCCGCGTATCGACGACTAAGTAATACGCATGCGCCGCGCCCGTGATACACGAATGATTCGGCCAAATCCTCACCTTCTGCCCGACCTTCAGCGGCACCTCATCCTCCTTCCTCCCGACCCACCGCAGAACCCCATGCTCCTGGCTCAGCTTCGCCACCTCCCATCCCTCGTGCTTGGCCGGGAACTCGGGCCCCGGCGCGGGCGCGCTCGCGAGTTCTCGCCACGGCATCAGGATCCCCCACGCGCTGTAGTGCCGCCCCCGCTGGCGTCCCTTTGTCCTCGCACGGCTCGCGCCCCAGCGCGATGCACCCCGCGTTTACTAGCGCCTCGGTGCAGCCGTCGGGCCCCCGCGACGGGTAGATCGAGGCTACGTCCGCGAGGACGCTGATCGCTACCATGGAGCTGTTGAGCGTGCGGGAGTCCCGCGCGTGCGCCGCTAGCTGCTGGATGTCGAGGGTGGGGTATACGCCGGCGTGGACTTCGAGCGTGAAGCCTGAGGACTTGAGGGTTTTGAGGAGGTGCTTGAGGTGCGTGGTTGGTACGGTGGTGAGGAGGTCGGCGGTCTTGGTGGTGTCGTCGATATCGGGGGCGTGGTGGTGGCCGTTAGTACCGTTGGTGCCATTGGTGCCGTTGGTGGTGGCGAGGTCCGGATGCTGGATCGTGGTCGCGGTCGGCGTCGCGCCTACGGACAGCACCAGTGGGTCTTTGCCGGGGGCCCGCTTGTCCCGGACCTGCTCGGCCACCTGCTTGAGCGCCTCGAACTCGTCGCTAAGAATGTTCATGGCCTCCCAGTCCTTGCGCGTGTCGTACGAGTGGCCGGCGTGCGTGTACACGCCGAACAGCACCGAGGTCCCAGCTTCCTCCGAGGCTAGCAGAGCGTCGATTAATTCAGTACAAGCG
The DNA here is from genome assembly GCA_002120335.1 of Hypoxylon sp. EC38. NCBI lineage: Eukaryota > Fungi > Ascomycota > Sordariomycetes > Xylariales > Hypoxylaceae > Hypoxylon > Hypoxylon sp. EC38. The sequence goes on along the minus strand of KZ111237.1, from coordinate 1,053,239 downwards.
CGGGGACCCGGGGATCACGCCCGCGCGGTTGCTGCCGATGTTGACTTTGAGGAAGACGAGCGGCGCGTTGCCCCCGGATTTGGCGGCTAGCGTGCTGAGGAAGGGGACTTGGTCCACGTGGTCCACCATCACGGTTAGGGCGCCGGCGCCGAGGGAGGCGGAGACGGCGGCGAGACGATCGATGCAGGATGGGTAGAGGGGGAAGGAGTATAGTACCTATGTGTGTGAGTGGGAATTGTAAAGCTCGGGGAGATAACAGCGAATGTAGCTCTTCAGAAGAAGAAAATATTTATGAAGGAGGCGAGGGTCTGCTCACGTTAACCTTTCGCCCTTTCCCCTGGTACTCTTTGAGTAACGGGACGAGCTTCTCGGCCTCAATCACAGTTGATACTATCAGATTGACCGGAGACGAGCCCTTGTCTCCTACTTGGAGCCTGGTGAGTTCCTCCGTCTGGTTGGTATAAGATTAGCCATCTGGATCAAGATAGTCTGGTCACTACTTGACCCCTCGGACACCCCAAAGTCCTGTGGACCGCACCTTGTGGGTTTTAATATGTGCCCGCCAGCTAAGTTGTAGTCTCTCAGCAGCCTCGAGCATCAAGTTGCAGTTTGCTTCGACCTTAGCCAGGTCTAGCACCACTGCTGGTGTGATGGCCTCACTGAGGCTCTTACCCACGAATTGGGCACGGAGGAGGTCTTTGTCCACTTGCACCGCCATGATGGTGTTCGCCTTGCTTTTTCTCCGTCCAAGCTCTCCTTTGACAAGCTACTTATATTCAGTCACCGGTATGAGTCCCACAAGATCTAGTTCCGACCTAGATCTTTCCCAATTGTCCCCCAAGGAAGTTCGGGGTAAAGATAAGAGATATTGGGTTAACTTATACATATCGGCACCATAATCCTTGATCCAAGACTGAGGAGAAGGCCGAGGGCGGCGTGTAGGCCGTGACCCACCGCTAGTTAAGCTCGGTCTACTAACTTAAGCTAGTTGGGTTGCCATGCACCAGGCGAGCCACATGCACTCGTATGTAAGTGCGGAGATCACGATGTAACAACTCCTACATGAAGAGGGTTCCTACGTTTCGTCATATTAGGCAGACTAATCAGGCGAGCATTCCATCGTGTTTGAGGGGTTGTTTAAGGGTGAGGTTCGAGGGGAGTTATAGTTTGTCGATCAATTACTCCAACTAGGCATAACATTGGGCGAGTCTTGATTTTTACTTTTTTTGCTTTTTTTTTGTCGCAGGTTCAGCTCGGCTTCGTCAAGATAACATCATTGACTTGGAAAACCCGGTCCCAACAGGTAGGTACCTGAGAAAAAGGAAAATATTTGGGCAGTGAAATATACTATCAAGGAGGTAGGTAGCATCCTCGCGTTCCACCCGTTCGGAATCGAGCATGCAAGTGCGGTAGTGGTCAGCTAATACAACCCCGAGAACAAAGCCCTGATAAGTAATACAACCATGGGACTTCCGGATCCATGCAGGCTTTGTTTTAAATCGTAAAGCTGGAATCCAACTGCAGAGCGGCAGCTCTACTCCAATCAACGAATTAGGGTTTGTCAATATCAGATGTTGCCTGTAGTAAGAATAAGTTGCAGGTTGGTTAGTCATATAAGCACACATTCCATCCAAGAGACCTGTATAATGATAATTCAGGGAATATCTTGTATCGTGGTAGGCAATATCGATGATTTATGGTGGACATTTCTATGCCATATCTTGTCCTTGTTGGAATGGTTGTTGTAAGTGGTTAGTATCTCAAGAGACAAGTAGAAAAGGGGACAGCAAGAATATTGAACCTGGACGTAAATATTCAAGCCGTTCGGCCGAGCACTCTAACTCGAGTTTTAAATCCCCGACGTAGCAGTGATATCTGAAAACTTTTCATGGTTCCATTACTTACGTGGTTGTCAGTGATTTGGTACCAGTGCTTTTCTATCCACATGACCTCCGGTAAGTTACAGTAGACTATGCGGTCCTTTGCCGGTTGAAAATTATAAGTAGCTGACGTACGATACGTAGCTGTCGTTCAATCTATTGGGTCAATGCCTCGCTATCCTATCAAGATTGTGCTTACTGCGTAATGCAGAATTCCTAGAGGATGGCGCAGCTAGATGTACAATCTCTTGGTCCTCCATTCTGGAGATGAACCCCAATACGAGTTTGAGTTCGAGTACCCCATGAACACAGGATACTGCGGGGTGAATATCGCTATGGTTACTCTTGTGATGTGTAAAGAACCCTAGCTGAGGTCAGGAGATCGGCTCAAACAGGAAAGCATGACAGGTAGACCTCCTATCAAGCTGCTAGATAGAATATATTTCAGATCTCGATTCTTCACAGAAGTAGGTTCTCGTCAAGCAACTTTGCTGTTTCTTGCAATGCGTAGGGGAGGGCAGGAACCTCGAGCTCTTGACAAACACAGTAAGATAATTCCTTTAGGCTATCAGCAATATCATAGACCAATGTCGTTCGCGTATGCCAAGGCTTGTGGAACAGTGTCGTCTCGTCCCTGGAGGTCGGGTTTCTGGTCAACAAATAATTGTTGTGGAATTGTTTGTGTTTCACAGCATTTATTTAGCAATTACATGTGTCTTTTTTACTGCGCATATGCACCTGCTGACTAAGTACATACAGTACATACATATGTACATACATACATGTACATGTATTTACCAACTCCACGCCACAATCACAACATCAATTCAAGCCACACTAGGACCCGTAAATTTTGTTTCCAATCCACACATGATTCAAAACTCCACTTAATTTCTTCACCCTCCAAATTCTCACTATACATATACATACATACACACACCCCTGTTGTTTTCTCAACTTTCCATCGAACTGAATGCACAACACATATGGCGATATTTAAATCTAATGTGCATGTTCCCTACGCTCTCTCTTGAGATCAGTTCAACATAGTTCCATCTTCCGATTCTTTCTACAGGGGCTCTTCATCAAGTACCTACCCACTTTAATACCTAGTACATGTACCTATTCGCCGATTCTTTTTGGAGTTACGCCGGGGAGTGTAAATAGAGGAAACTCAGTCAAGGCTCCCCGCAGGTTGTCAGCCTAACAAACGTACCTTTGTACCACTTCGACGCGACTTCTCAATTTCAAGCCGCCACCTCTAAACGTCTAAACGTCTATCAATACGAAAAGAGTCATCTTCATTTTCTTCCTCAAATAACTTCTTGACACTACAACTGTCTTGTGCGTGGTTAGAAGCATATACCACGCCTCTATCTATCACATTCCGATGATATCCTAATTGTGACACCTGTTCTTGTATTGACATGAAGCAGACCAGTGTCATTCTTACGTTCGCGAACGTCGCCAACGACGCCGAGAAGTGTTTCTAGAGCGCTATAATCGCGCGCGCCAAGATGGACGGATTTACTCACGACTCCCCGGGCTCTGGCCCTATGCGTGTAGACGGCATCACCATTAAGGAAGAGGAGGCCGATCACGACCAGGTTAATGGACAGTCCTTTCAGAACATTGACTGGGCCGCCCAGGAGCAGCAGGATGATGAAGATATCAGTCGGATGTTCGCCGACGAGGGGAGGATGACGATGCCCGAGAATCTCGAACAGTTCGCTGATAAGGAGATTGATCAGACCGACAAGGCAGCCGACGCAATCGACTTCGAGGATATCAGTGATAGCGATTTGGCCTCGGACGACGGTGACAGTGCTGCGGCAGGCGCAGGTATCTCCCAAGTACCTGGTCTTACAGAGGATGAAGGAACCAGTCATGATACCGAATACATGGACGACCTCTTCGGGGGCGGACCCGACGAGCATGATTTTCTCCCATCTTCTCCTCCGGCTGCCGATACTGCGAGAGCGCATCCGACCGGTGGCCTGACCATGCCTACTGGATTGACTATGCCCAACCCGCTGACTATGCCGAATGTTAAGACGCAAGCGGCCCAGGCAGCGATAGACCGGGGAGATGTCACGGACGAGGATTGGAAGAATATGTCATTTGAGGAGAGACAGAAACTTAATTTCCCTCAATATAACCTCTCTATCGATAGATGGATGAACCAGGTCAGCAAGGAGGATGCATCTGTACAAAAGGCTCCTGAGAATGTAGAGGAGCTCTTAGCGCAGAAGTTCCCTAGCTTCGCACCGAACGAGGTCCTCTACATGAATCAGCTATTCCCAGAGTGGCCTGCAGAGTACATGTATAAGGAACCTCCCAACAAAGATAAGGAACCTCCTGAATTCGTGCCGACCAAGCTCGAGCTTGAAATCGAGGCCGATTCAGCTAAGCTTTTCAGAATTCCAGACACTAAGTACTCTGTCCAAATCAGACTCACAAATGACCAAGACGAGGATGACTGGGGCTTGGATGGGACGGATACCCAGTCGGAATATTCAGATTCTGAAAAGTCGCCCGTTGGAGGCCTCAGACTAGATGAAATTGCCACAATATGTGACGACTGGAGCAACTCATTCTCACTACCCGACTCTGCGGATGCTAATGACGAAGAGATGGATGATTGGGATAGGGAATTCCTTCAGCCGAAAGCCGTGAACCAGCGGCCGAAATTCAAACCTGGTCTACCAGATCTCCCAGCGTTCGATATCGGAGGCATCGATGACTTTGAGAGGAAAACACGCCAATCTGGCAAGCGTGTTAGACTTGACGAAAACGACCCTTACCTCTTGGTCCTTAAGGGAGATGAGTGGGAACGGCCGGCTAAACGTCCAAAGGTGGAAGAGAAGACCAAACGGATGGCTAATGGCCAGCTAAGAAGAGATGTCATGCATCACTTTAATCTCTCTAATGACGACGCGTACGATGCGCTCAAAGCGAACCACAAGAACAAGATTAGAGCTACGTTATCCAACCTTTCTGTCGAGCACAGCTTGCCCGCTCTGAAGCTGACCTTCCCCTTCTACCGAACGAAGGTCGATGGTAAACCCTGGGAGTACCATCGCAAGAAGTTCGAGATTGAGAAGGTTGTGAGGCATGTTGTTGGCGTACGCAAACCCTCTAAGGTCAGGCGTAAAGATACGAAAGGGCGGAGTAACCAGGATATCTTCAGGACGACTAAGGATCTGAGCCTGAACGATAACTCTACGGCGGTTCTCTTCGAGTACTGCGAAGAATTCCCAATCATGATGTCAAACTTTGGCATGGGTAGTCGCGTGATCAACTACTATCGACGTAAAGATCGGAATGACGAGGATAAGATCCCGAAACTCGACATCGGCGAAGGTCATCCGCTACTACCTGAGGATAGATCACCCTTTTCCATCTTTGGCACTGTAGACCCCGGTGAGACGGTCCCTACGCTGCACAACGAGATGTATCGAGCTCCTATCTTCAAGCATGAGCCGAGACCGAATGATTTCCTTCTCGGGTTCACCACGAATGTTGCAGAGGGTCCAAAGTTCTACCTTCGCAACATCGACCACGTCTATACTGTCGGACAAACCTTCCCTTCGTTGGAAGTTCCGGGCCCGCATGCTAGAAAGGTCACAAACACGTCAAAGAACCGCCTAAAGATGATTGCATACCGCATGATGAAGAAGAAGCCGACACAGGATGTCAGCCTCAATGAAATAACACCTCACGTCTTTGAGAAACCTGATCCCCAAAATCGACAGAAGATGAAAGAATTTCTTTCCTATGACAGGGATAGGAAGACGTGGGTATTACAAGAAGGCCAGACTTTAATGGAAGAATCTGCCATACGGTCCATGATCAAGCCGGAAGATGCTTGTCTGATCGAAGCTATGCAAGTCGGCCAACAATTGTTAGCAAATGCTGGCTATGATCCCAAGGATAGGGATGAGGACGATGATGGCGTGGAAGAACCACTAGTCGCCAAGATGGCTCCATGGGAACTTACCAAGAACTTCATCGATGCTAGCGCAGGCAAAGCCATGGTAGCTCTCCATGGCGAAGGCGATCCTACCGGTCATGGCCTGGGATTCAGTTTCATCAAGACATCTATGAAGGGGGGGTATATCAATGCTGTCCAAGGTCCTCTAGCTACGTCGGCGGATGCCATTGAACGTGAACGCAAGGCGAACGGCGGTCATTCATACAACGTCAAGAAACAGCAGGATATGTATAATGCCGCCATTCGGCAGATCTGGGAGAGACAGAAGGCCACCCTTAGTGATCCCACGACTCATGACGATGCGGACGTCCTCGATACATCTAATGAGGATGATCGTTTCAACTCTAGACAGGTTGATGCGACTCCTGCACCTTTGGATGACGGTCGTAGCCAGTTCAGTCGCCTTAGCGGAGCCAGTCGCTCAGGCAGGAAAAAGCTGAAGATTACTCGCAAGAAGCGCAATGAGGCAGGGGAAGTCACGACAGAAACTGTCATCCTAGACGACCCCGTAGTTATTAGGAATTACCTCAGGCAGCGGCGAGAAATTGAAGAGAAGAACAGAGAGTGAGTTGATCCAACTTGATACAAACAATGGGGTTCTCTTAGTACTAACATGGCTTTTAACTCTAGTGTCTATAGCCTGCAGCCAACTGCTGATGCTGATGATAACCGCGAGAAGCAGAAACTGTAAGTTGTATGAGTCAAATATTCTAAGTTATATGTTAACACATTCACAGTGTGGACAAGGAGCTCTCGCGGCTGCTCAAGAACCAAGACAGACGCCAAATTCGCGAAAAACAAGGCAAGAGCAAGAAGAAGAAAAATACCGATGCCACCGATGGTGCATCTCCTGATCCTTCCGGTGCCGATAAGGCGTCTGCCGGTACGACGAGGAAATGTGCGAACTGTGGGCAAGTGGGACATATCAAGACCAACAAGAGGTACTGGCATCACTGCTCTTTTAACCTCATTAACCCTACCCCTGAGAACAGTATCTCTGCTTGAGCTCCACTGGGCCTGTACCTTTACTCGTTCCAGTTGCTCTATATCGAAACCGCACAAGTGTACAAAATCCGACATGTCTCACTACATCTATCTACACATTAACTGCAAAGTAATGTTGTATGCTAACTCGTTCAATGTAGCAAATGCCCTCTACTGAACGGTACGATCACGACTAGTAATGGCGGTGCCGATCACGGCGGATTTGGCTCTTTCAACGCACCGTCCGCAGGGCCGTCGTCAGCTAATGCTAACGAATAAGCCCGGGAGACCATTACGACGGCAAAACCTTTCTCCACGCCGGAGGAGTTATGCAATGGCCTCAGTCTAGGCGTGTGGCACAGGCGACTTGAGGTAAAGCCTTGCTACACCCATGTTTTTGTTACGCGTCGTCCTAATTGTGTATACTACCCCCTTTTTTGTTTTACATATTTCCCTCAATCGCGCCGACTCACATTCATGCTCTCAATCATAAGGACGTGTCTTATTATTTCCCAGAACGGCATACGGCATGCGGTATGGTCAGGGTAGTTTAGTTAGTTTTCGTGGGCCGAAATTGGAAGCATCAGCACGGTGTTCAGGCAGGTTTCGGTGCGGAAAAGGGCTCCGCGCAAATAGCTAGCTAGCTAGCGGTTGGCACGATGTTCATAGGGCCGGCCGGCTGCAGCGACAAAAGCTCACATAGGTAGGGGGGAGGGTAAATTATACAGTACAGTACAAATTTTCTGCTTTTCCAATTCCCAATGACAAATTATAGTCCGGTGCGACCGCGCCGTTGCCATGTGGTTGGACGGCACATGGGTTCTTTTCTGCATGGATGATGCAACCTGTTTCCCGCTTTCCCACCACCCGGACTCCTGGGATGGGCGGGTGAGCCCAGCGCTTAGCTTAGCCTTAGCCTGGCGTTAGCCAGGAGTATGTACATGTATGTATGTGGCATGTGTGTACGTATGTTCATGTATGCAGCATGTATGTATGGATTAAGAGTGGGAGTAAGAGTGGGAAGTGTGGTAATGGGGGAATGTAATAATAAATCGCAATATCACCCACGCCTCTTCTAGAAATGTTCGGCGGCATGGGAGCCATGTGCGCAAGTGGCTATACTTAGAAAGATTGGGGGGCCACCCACGCTACCTTACTGTAGTGAGCATTCTCGCTGGGCGGGTAAGGTAGGTGGACAAGCAGACAGGCTAGCCCAGAACGTAATTCTGACGTGCATGCAGTTCGTGCTACCCGAGTCGCCGAGTAGATGGGTTAGACGGGTTGCTTGATGTGGGATTTTTGTTGCACTTTTTGTTTACTTTATTCCGAATTGTTGCATCTTTGGTGAGGGGGAGGCGGAGGAGAATTTTTTTTTTTAATTCCTAGGTTCTTATGTAGGTAGGTATAGATATGCGTATGTAGGTAGGTATGCATGCTTCCCTTTTCGGAGAGTTAATAGTCAGGCGTTATAGGGAGTTTGCGGCCGCATCGACAGAAATGTATACGTATATGGTGGAGGCAAGGTAGTTTAGTACCTAATGTTTTTTTTCCTAGGTAGGAGATGATAGGTGAGGGAAGGTGGTAATGGAAAAATTCTGAAAACGAAGAAAAGAAATTTGGATAGACAGAAGCGCTGGCGTGGGATACCCCTTCATGGTGGTAATCAAATGCGACGGTATTCTGCACGCGTGCCCTCAATATTGCGACGTAACTACTTGCGGTGACCCCTTTCTACGAGTAAGAAGATAGTGAACTGTGGATAGTTAGGTAGGCAGGTAGGCAGAAAACACGAGAGGGGAAATGAAATGGAAAGGCGGAAAGAAGGCCGACAAGTGGGTAATCCGGAGGGTGAGAGTACGAGTGTAAATGCATGTCATATCAAAAAGAACGTGTGTGTATGTGGTGGGTTTTTGGGGATTACGGGTTACGTTCTGTGGAGGGGGCCTCGTGGACCAGCGCCAGCCCTACCTATACTCCTTGTCTCCATGTCTGACAGGACACCGTATTTTGGAGGTCTCTAGCTGCCTACTTACCTGCCTACCTACCCACGTTGCCTAGCTGTGAGACTGCATGCATAGCTGCTGTCTCGCATGGTGGGATGTCGTACAAACACGACAGCAGCGTCGTAACGTCATGCCCGACAAAGGAAGGTGAAATCGACGGGGAATATGTAACTCACTTACACACAATAATTCTCTAGAAGGCTGTATGTCTGACTTTTGGGGGCTGTTGCGATCGGCGGAGGACGGAGTGTCGCAATGAGAACCAGGTACAGAAAATACGCTAGGCTGTGTACAACATTCGGCTCCGGAGCTCCGGTCCCGACGCTTTGTTTTCTGGATTTCAGAATCTCCCATACTGCAACGTCGGTTTTTTTCCCCTTGAAAGATTGCAATCCTTGAAGTAGATCTTACGTAGCATACCCTGCCGTTTTGAAGGGCCTGCTCGGTCATGCCGGGCGAGCTTGAGGCTCTAGAGTTTTGGGGGTTCTTGGGATTTGGGGCTTGAGCTCTCTCTCTGGGGCTCAAACTTCGATCCGATCCGCAGGGCCGTGAGTCGGTAGCTGGAAGCTTAGCACTAGATCCCGCCCCCGTTGTGGCTCCCGTGGTGGCTCGGTCCTGGCGCCGGGAACTAAGAATGATCTTTTTAACACACGGGCTAAGAACGTGGGATAATGGCCCCCAACCTCAGCTAGTAGTGAATTGTGGGATTGTGGATTGTGGATTGTGAATTGTAAATCTAGGGTCTTACTAGACTCCATACCATAGTACATTACATACATTGAAGCTAGCAAGTTTCAGGATACTTGCACGCTATGCCCATACTATGCCCACGTGGTATAGGCATGTAACATGGCTAGAACAGACTATCGAATCCACCCAGGCTACCCTAGCTGCCTTAGCGATTCCGTGATGTCAATCATCATCTAGGGGGAGAGCTGAATGTGGGATGCAAATTATCGTTGGGTCAATTATCTCATCAAGATTGAAAAAGGGGGGGCACAATCGGCCCTAAGATCATGATCTTCTAGAAGCATGGAGCAAAAAAGTGAAAGGATTAATTAGCCCACTGCAGGAGGGCAACATGGCGCGGTGTATTCCTTCTAAACTTCTGGACAGGCCGTATTACGTAGGCGTGGTGCGCGTGGTGTGCCAAGCACGCGGTTCTCTGCTCTGTCAGAATTTGGTAATCTTTCTGCATGGCTCTATTGTCATGTCTGTCATCTTGAGCTTCGAATGTCTTTCTGGAAGCAGTAGTTGGATGTTTCACAAAGCAAGACCGTGTCTTGTTTGAATGGAGCATTGATCATGCAGGCTGCAGGTACAGATTATCACAGGCGGTATGTATGTAATAATCCTGATAAGCGGCGAACTAGGCTCCAATGCCAAGCCAGAGTTTTATCAGAGCAATTTATTCAGCGGCTGGAGTTGATCATGCCTTCATCGAGTCTTCAAATTTTTATTCTTCCTTTGGTCCACACTGACCATACGGACTGTAGCATCCTCTGCACGGAGAGTATTCCGCATCGTGACGCTAGATCCATGGTGTCGGCCGGGAACATTCGATTTTACCCAGGGACGTTGTTAGCCAGGGACAGAGCAAGGAATACGGTACAGACTTGTTTGGGGGGGGTAAATTATGCCCCTCTGACCTTCGACCCCCCTCTCGAGACCCTCGACTCCTCGGTCCTTAATTCGGGCTAATTATGACAATTATGGATAAATTAACCCACATAGATGGGCCAACTCGTGGGCTAATTGGCCGGAAAGGGCAGCAAGGTGAGGACTGCGGGATTGTGGTGGAGCAGCTATAAATAGCTATTTTTAGCGTTTCGGTTCGGCTATTGTGCATGGGGTCGAGTTACACACACACCATTCCGAGTCCGAGGGGGCCACGAGAAATAGCACGAGTCGACCTATAGCACGTTTCCTTTGACAGCCTTGTAATATTACGTGCAGCACCAAATAGATAACCCAATGATATCTATCATAGATGATAAAGAATATCTGAAAAGAACACATTACATACGTCTCTAGTCCGGGCGCTTAATCGTAAGTGTTAGATGTTAGTAGGTATGCCGACGCCGATTTGAAAAGGCTGCGCCGCCAAGTGGCATGAATCCTACCGTCATTTCTCCAACTGTTTTTATCCGACTTCTCTCTGTCTGTCTCTCTCTCTCTCCTCTTGATCACCTACTAAACCGTCCCGATTAGTCGTGCTTGTGTTACCGAGTGATTGTAACAGCCCTAACCTAGGACTATCCATGCATGTTGGTGCAGGACGAACTCGGCACCGAATTGAGAGCTCGAACACACTGCCGTCGCGCTTAGATCGGTTTTTTATGCTGTGAATGGTCGATCAAGTTAGAAACATGGGAATTGGGTAACAATGGTGATGGAGTTGTCCATTCTAATTCTCCTTCACCATGCGTTGCGGCTTCGTCGCTATTCTGACGGAGGGCACTGTCTACCATACATAGTATACTAGACAAGGAACCTACTGTCGCAGTAGCTATGAATCTTTCTAAACTTGGAGCGACAAGACAGACACCAAACGCTAGGAAAATATGCAAAGTAGACCTAGGAATCGCAGAGGTAACCGGAGGGAGACGGCCGTTCTAGGCCATTTTCTCACCCGGATCCGGCGCTGGCAGATCTTCGCAAGGGTCCTGTCCCTACGGATATTATCCATATGAAATCGTAAGAGCCCTATACTAGTTATACCATAGTAGCCGGAAGCTGCCCGGCGTAAGGGACAACAATACGAGCTGGCATGCTTTAGTGAGCCCTTAGGCGAGTTTAGCGAGCGGCAAAATTGCAGCGCGGTAGTTAGCTGTTTCATAGAGAATAACATGAACACATGGCATTGACGCCGTAGTACGACTTCAGGAGTTCCCGTAAGGGGGGCTTCGAGAAGGACGGCGAGATGCGTTCTCACGAAGTTTGCTTGCCCCCTGAAATTTAGGTATCAATACTGCTACTGTACATTTTACGGCGTGTACATTGTGAGGCTCTATCGTGTACATGCCCAAGAGGTTAGATAAGGGAGGGATGAGGAAGTCAATTTGGGGGCCGTTTCAAGTCCTGAAACTTTTCCCTTTCCTTGGATAAGGATCTAAGATGGACGGATTTGGTAAATTATGTGTTGAAGTTGATTGGTTTAGCGAAATACCTGGTCTGTTAGGTAGCTTGGCTCAGTTGCTTGCTAGGGAATTGTAGATTAATGATGACGGAAACAAATCAAACACTGTGCCATGGAATTGATTGATACCGAGATTGAGAAATCGAATTGTTTAGATCTCGAATTGTTTTCTCCCCCCTTCCGGTGATATAAGGCCAGGGCTGTACGGTACCTTTTCTTTGTGAAAGGGCCACAAAATGCATCACAATGCGAAGTATCTTTGAAAGGTCGAGGACTTGGTTGTGCTTTTGTCTAAGCCACACGGGTCCGATGATGTCCTTTGCCTGTGACGGTTGGTTGGTTTGGGCTATCATTTTGCAGCCTCCGCCATTTTATCCATTAGAATGCAGTGAATAACAGGGTGAATCAACAGGCTACAGAAGAGGCGGCCAGGGCCCCTTGTACGGGACTCGGTCGCGCTACACAGCTAGGGCTGGATTGGCTGGATTTGACTGGATTGACTGGATCTGCTAGAAGGGTACATCTTGGAACCTTCAAAAAGCTCAGACCATGTTATCCCTCGCCCATCCCTGCCATCAGACTTACGTAAGGTATCATACATAATCCCTTGTATATACACTCACTATTCCTCTGTAGGTAGGTACGAATTGATGCAAGTTAGCTTAAAGCGTGCTCTAGCATGGGCAGAAGTGGGTCGGTAACCTGTTAACCTAAGAGCACTCTTCCGCTCCTGGCGAAAAAAGGGTTCGATATTTCTCTAAAGGTTAAAAAAAAGTGGAAAAGGAAAGAAGAAAAAAAAAGGTACTTGAAAAGGTACCTGACTAGCACGATTTTAGTCTCTAGCGTTTGTTAGCGTTCTAAGCAAGAAAAAAGTTGTGCAAGAGTGTCCTGAAGAGTGTGACACCATCCCCCCTCCCTACTCTTTTCCTTCCCCCCAATTCCTTGAACCTTTCCCACTTTCTCTGTTTCTCCCGCACACAAAAATCTCGAGTGAACACGATCGTCTATTATTAGAAATCCACGCCAGATTCAGCCCCATCGTCCTGCAAGTCTCCAAGTAGTGCACTGCACCGATTGATGTATTGTATCAATGTATATCTTCGGGAACTGAAGAAAAGACGACAAAATCCCATCATAGCCTAGTTGTGTGTTTACAAGTTCACTCATATACAACATCTTTGGTTCTTCTGATACTTCTACCGCGACTCCTCCACCTCCCGTCGTGGATAAACCCGTTCAAATATCACCGGCGAGCCACTTCAATTTTTTAGACCCGGCTATTCCTTTCAGACTATCTCTAAACCATCTCTCTCTTACTTTATTATATCCACCTACTACAATACTATCAAATCCCACTTGGGTTCTTCATTAGCCCTTCAGCCCCCCCTTCACGTCAGATTAAGTCATCGACCACCGCATTGCGCAGTCTAGTATATACACGCTATTCCCTTAGTCTAAACCTTCCTCCCGCCTGTCAGATATAACCTTCTTTATACCTTTTTCGCCGTCACAACGCCTTGTACGGGCAAACGCTTTTTCATGCCACTACCCGTCGCGTCATTCCTGTCAACCGAATCAAGGGATCTATAGGTTGCCGAGTTGAAAAATCCTGCGGCAATTGGGAGGCGAAGCCTTATCGCTTACCAACGACTTTTTTCTTTTTTTTCTATAGTCATTTCTTCTTTTCTCTTTTCATCGCAAATCTGCTACAGATTAGCTCAAGATGGGACGGAGAAAGATTGAAATCAAGGCGATCAAGGATGACAGGAATCGCTCTGTGTAAGCTCTTCCGCGATTGATATTTCCCGATTTCCCTGACTCCCTGATTCCCTGATTCCCTACCGTTTAGTGACTAATTCGCCCATCTTGTGTAGCACATTCCTGAAGCGAAAGGGCGGCTTGTTTAAGAAGGCGCACGAGCTATCGGTGCTCTGCTCTGTCGATGTAGCCGTATTCATTTTCGGCAGTAATAAGAAGCTCTACGAGTACTCATCGAGCGACATGCGCGACCTGATCACAAGATATCAATATGTTGGTTTTACCTATTCCCCGCAGAGTCTATAGTGGCAATATGATTGACAAGGAAAACAGCATGGCGGTCCGAACGAGCACAAAGGCCCTCACGATTTCAACGGTGGAGACGACGAAGATGACGAAGACGTCGAAGGCACTCCTCCACACGGTCATGAAGGCTCTGTTGAACCACAGATGATCCCTCCTCATTTTCAAGGCCAGCCTCCCTTCCAACATCTAAGGCATCATACTCCCTCCGCTTCGCCCCCCATCAACGGAATGCCATTTGCGCCTCGAGGCCATACACCTCAACCACAAATCGCGTCTAGACCATCATCCAGAAATGATTTCCGCCGCGACATGCGCGTTCCTCAACCGGGCGCACCTCAGCCAGTTACCAACGGCTACGCGTATATGCCTCAGCCTGCTATTTACAACCCACAAAACCAACCCACTTACCAACACAGTATTCCACCGCCTGCTCCAGGCCAGTATCAATATGCTGCTGCCCAACAGCACCCTCAGGTGCAATCATATATGGAAGATCAGCGCCGGTCATCTGTACCTCCTAGCTATCCTCCGCAGGGCCATCCACAAACTCAACAGCCGCCCCGTCCCTCCCCGCCTCAGCCTACTCATCAATTGCCTCCCCAGCAAACTCCTCACATGTCTCCTCCGCAGGCACCCCATCAGCATCTAGAGCCTCCGCAACAGCAGCAGTCGCAGATGCAACAATCAATGCCGGAACAGCAACTACCTCCGCCTCCGATGGAACCGAAGCATGAACCACTCCAAGAGAGAACCGGTCAGCCTATGCTAGATACAGCATCGGCAATTAAGAAAATGCCGCAGCGTAAGCAGCACAGTATCTTCACACCGATTGATGAGAATCGATCGATCTTGTCCCAACATCTGGCTTCCTTCAACGCGGAGCCCCGCGGAAAGGATGATGGTAGTCGATCACAATCCGTAGATGTCGGTGCTGTGTCGCGATCTAAGACTGATTCATCCCCGTCTCTTCCGCAGCGTTCTAACACCTCTAACCTGCCAAATTCCCGCAATTCCATACCTACAATTCCCGAGACTACCTTTACCCCACCTTCTCGCTCGAACAGTCTGAAGATTGGCGGCAGTTCACGACCTCGCCTAAAGGTTCAGATTCCCGAGGAGCAGTCTGAGGGCGGCAGCACCGCCGGCGATACCGCTACCTCTCCTCGCACTACCACGGATACGGCTACGCAAGCGTCGCGTCGGAACGGAGTGGAAGGCCCCGGAGCCGGTGTAGTTCTTCCACCTCCTTCACCATCGGCGTCGGCCATGCTGTCTGCAGGAGCTACTGGTCCACCGAATCCGTTTGCTAGGCCCCCTCCACAGGCTCAGAATAGCAATATGAATATTGATACACCTGTTTCGGCGCTCCCGTCTAGGTTCCTCAATAATGAGTTCCTACCTAGTCCCAGTACCTTCTACCCGGAGTGGAACTTTCGGGGTAGTGATAGCAACACTCTCCCCAGTCCTCTAAATTTCGCTACTCCAGTAGTTGGCTCGGGCCCTTCCTTTCTGAGGGACGATAACGGGCCGAGCGCCAACAAGCGGAAGAGCCCAGATATAACGACCGGCCATGGTTCAGACGGACCAGATGGTGGTGAGCCTAAAAGAATTAGGGTTGACGGCTAGCAGCCTTCAAGTATATGTCTTCCCAAACCTATTGGGAATACTACTTTTTTGTTCTACTCTGATTTCAATCCGTATTTATACCGCGATTCGCAATTGTACAACACCTTATAGAGCATCGGAGGGCATTTGCACACCTGGATTTCACAAGGAGCTATTGGATACCTCGCCTTTTGCTTTTTTTCACCCTGGCATATGCTGGCTTTAACTTCGACTTGCGGCGGACACGCTCGTTTACGTTTGACGCCATGCAATCTTTTTTTCACTTCGCAGCATGGCGTGGCGCTCAGGCGTTTTCATCATGGATATTTTTTATTATTTGCTTTGCAACTTCACATCAAAACCCTAGTTTTTATATGCGAATTGGCAGCTCGTTGCCGCGGAAGGCTGCTTTAGAGAGACGGATACGACGAATGAGTAATGGAATTTGTTAGTAACTAGCTTCATCGCATTCGATCCGGGAAAAAAGTTTGAGATGGACTTCACGGGCTTGAGAGATGAACATGGAACGGCGTTGCGGGACACACTTGTACACTATGATAGGTTAGAGATACCAGTGGTGGAAGGGATGGACGGATGATGGATGGGCATGTGTTACCAGATTTTGAATGAGATTAGCATTGACTTTGATCTTGACTTTCACTATAATCGCTACCCTATGTTTTCTCGTGTGCTCGTGTGCTCATGTGCTCGTGTGCTCATGTGCTCGTGATGTTCGCAAATTACTTCCTCGTGGTTGCAATGCTATCTACGACACACATACGAAAGGGCGTCGGTGCCACTTTGATGACGCCACCAGTTATTTCACCTCCCCTGATCTTTCTTACATAACGAGCTAGCTAGGTACCTAGCTAGAGATTGATAAGAAAGTAGGAATTGGAGCCGCCACCGGAAGTGGGTATCGGGACTTACTATCGTCTCATCTGAGGAATAATGCATAAAATCGCAGGATTCAGATAGCTAACCATGTAGTTGAATCCTTCAGGTAGCAGGCAAACATATGACGTCGTAAGAGATATGATTAATTTCCCTGGCCAACTCTTTACATGGACTATCAAATTTTTATGAAAAAAATTTTCTTCAATTTTCAAGGATCTAGGGGGTTCATTCCAGGCTTCGAAGGTAAGGGAAGGGGGGCAAGATTCATCTCCGGCGCTCGCGCTCGCGCTTATGCGTGTTTGGAGGATTACATATGTTCCCCCTTCGGGATTTTGCAGATGGCATCCCGCTCGAATTAGGTAGAATGGTCTGCTGTATTCGGCGGCGACGTTGATCTTTGCCGTGCATGTGAATGTGACTATGAGTTTCTGGGCTGGTCTACACTCTACTATGGACTGGAGTAAGATTCTATGCTATGCCGTGCTATGCCGTGTTGTGCCGTGGTGTGCCGTTGTGTGTGTGTGTGCGCGCTTTAGAGCGAGCTGCACGCTCAGTGCAGGTAGGTATGTAGTCGGTCGCTTGGTTCATGCCGGAGGTGGTTAGGTGGTGAGGCGAGGTGAGGCGGGAGCCGCACCAGCTCACTTCAACTAGCCTTACATCTGACCCGCTCCGCCCCGTCGAGCAATGGAGCGGCACGTAAGAAGCACAAGTAGAAGCACAAGCGGGTACCCGGGGCTCTGGGACGGCGGCACAGCAGTGACATAAGAAGGGCGTACGTAGGTGGCTATGTACGATACTTGCCTAATCCAGTATGCGCATCTAGGAACGTGAACACGGAAGAACGCCGCACGTTGAGTATTCAGTGAAATAGGAAGGTGGACGGCCCCTAACCCATATCATAATGTGAACCCTGATTCCACAAAAGAAGAGTGCCTGAATCACAGATCTACGGAGAAATCATATCAATCTTGGTTAGGCACTGGCATACGTGCGAGTGGTAGACAATGTGTCTTAGACCTGCAGGAGGTCGTGTCTTGGCAGTTAGTTCACTGCCTGCTGACGCGATGCCGATAGCCTATTACCCACGTTGCCGCGCTGCAGGTCAGATATGTCTTGCATGAGTGTTGTGTCTCGTGCTACGCGTCTCAGGTACGGTGCCTGGATAATGTGGGTAGGGAGTTCCGCCGCATACGTACAGATGGAGATAGAGGCAGAGATACAAAACGGGCCTCATGTGACTAGAATGATGTTTGATGTTCGGGGTCGCGCTACACAAGGCCGGGTGAGTTCAGCTCAGTTCAGCTCAGGCTGATAGGTAGGCGCAGACGCGGCGGGAATAAGCGCGAACTGTGGCTCATTGAAAGATCGAGAAGGTAAAGAAGACGGGAAATAAATTAAGGGGGTAGAAAAAACGCATGTAGAGGTGAGTGATATCACAATGTATCCCCTGAGTTGAGATGCCACGTAGTAAGACACTCCCCCTAATTCGACTTCGGGTTAGGATTCAGAAAAGAAAGCGCCGAATACGGCCAAGCCATTGTCTCATACCCCAGTATTCCATAACCCGTTCGCGATGACCGATCAGAAGTAAGTAGGCGGCACGGTGGCTGGCTGTGGGTTCTCTTGCGTAACTTAGCAGCTACCCGTTGCCCGTCCGGCCACCGGTTGAGGCGTGGCTGCTTAAAGATGCGGGCATATCCTTGAAACACCAAGGCAGAAAATGAGTCAAGCCACAGGACCGTACGAGGTAAAGATCCGTAGATAGGCTATTCTAGACTCTGTCGGTTCCGTCTCCGGGTCCGAGGCCGACCGGTCGCTAGGCTCTAGCTGAACCGTAGGGGCTGTAATCGCGGCTATTGCGGCGTATCATACGAGAGAACAGGCTCAACTTCCACAACGGGACCGAGCTTTCACTCTTGCCGGGGTAATTCAATAAGGACTCCGCCCAGCTCCGGCCTTTTGCCGTACCTAACTCTTGGCTGGTATCGAATTATCATCATCATGTATCTGAGATGTATCTAGCAACATTCTCCCATAGAAGTCTTACTAACGATAAGGCAGTACGGCAGGGCTTCAAAGCGCGTCGACTCTTAGGCATTCCCTGAATTATCTCGATAGGTGTCGAGCTTGGGCCGCCGGCTATTCCTCCCTTAGAACTCACCAGCAAAATATGTGATGTACGTATCCAAAGTATTTATCCCTCAACGCTATTCAGAAGAAAAAGGAAAAAGAAAAAAAGTGAAAAGTTCTAACAGTCAAAAGAAGACTCCGAATCGGGGAATCGAACCCCGGGCTTGACGGTTCACACAATTGCTTGTTGAGAGCGTCAAATGTTAGCCACTACACCAATTCGGATGAAGCGTTGGCGAATTCTCAGCCTTGCTGTGGTGGAGCGGCAAATTATTGAGCACTATAACGTAGGTCCTCCATCGGAGCTCGCTCATTGGCTACACATTTTTGCCAATCAAAGCACGATGCTTAGAGCAATCAAAAAGATCTGAAGGATAATAAGTGAACGGTCAAGTATGTAACGGTTATAATGTCGCCAAGGAATATTAATGTGCTAACTCGACCGAAGAAGAATTCACAAGCTGATTTTATTGAGATGAACCGTATCTACGAAGTAGTCTTAAAAATCTGACGCCGAACTCCTTCGGATCGAGTAGAGACCGGCTCTTCGGACGTTGCTTGCTCTTATCTGGAAATAAAAGACAATACCTATCCGCGAGTAACTTATGGCATGTCACCGAAATCCAGCTCTCGGAAGAAAAAACAGATTTGTCATCGAAGAAATCAAAAGAGAAACGCGCGTTGGCACTTTCCTCGACTCGAATAAAGTACCTAGGTATCTTCCAAGCTCTCCATCCTCCTATCTGCGAATGGGTATCTCCCACCCCTCGTCATCTCATTACTCCTCAACTTGAAAAACCAGAAACGACCGAAAACTGATTAGTTTGCGTTGCCTTAAGATGTTTGTGTTTTTTTGCTGGCTTAAGCAGCAACCCAAGAATCTTTGGTCCATAGCCAAGCTATGCCTCTTCCCCATCCAGGGTCACCGGCTGTCGCCTTGAAATGATTTTTTGTTAAGAGACCGAATTGTTGCCGTCCTGACAGATAATTCCAAGAGCCACTAAGTGGTCTGGTATCCGTCGTCGAACTTCAAATTAGTGAAAAAAACTAGGTTCCAGTCTGATTCTGGTCGCGAAAGAAACATGAGACAGCATGTTCTAATGGTATCATCGGAATAGGAAAAGAGCTAGAAGCCAGGTACATTAACAGTACTTGGTGGTGGCATGTCCAGGACTGTTTGGGAAAAAAATGCTTCTGAAGCAACTCTAGGTAAAGGGGCGTAGGCGAGAATGCGTTGTGTGGATATCCGTATTATTTCGTAATCAAGTCGTCATCTAAAACACCGCGCCTAGCGGCGGCCAGAGGGAGTTCCGGGTCCAGTCGTGTTTTCCATGTTACCCGTCAATTCGGCAACACGGGCCTTGATACGAGCTACACGGGACTCGATGGCTGCGACAGGTTAGCATATAGGTTCCTATGTACAGGGAAGTAGTACTTACTCTCTTCACCACTAGTATCGTCATCACCGTCCGTAGTTTTGCTGTATGCACCCCGACTTTGCTCCTCGCTCTGTCGCGCAGCTCGTTCGGCAGCATTCTTTCTAATGGCAGCCCACCGATCTTGCATGGGAACAGTTGGCGACGGTGCACCCACATCATCGTCTTCCTCGATAGGAGGGTGATTGCTCGGATATCTAGCAATTGGAGGCGGCGCGGCAGAGTCGACACTCTGGTTATCATCGGGGACAAAGGCAGGCTGATCTAGAAGAGGACCCTGATCAAAGCGAGAGAACTCTTGACGAGCCTCCGCAGCATCTGCAGTATCAACACGAGACAAGTCTTCGTCGACAGATGGATCGTATGCTGGCTTGCGAGCCACTGGCGTTACCGGTGTTTGCGTAGGTGTCTTTTCTTCGGGTCGTTCCGCAGGGGCCTCGGCAGCCGGCTCTGCGGGAACAGGTTTTGGCTGCTGCGTCACTGGCGCCGGAGAAGCGCTTCGCGCTGCCTGCGATTCTGCAGCCAACATGCCGTTCACATCAGCAGCAGCATTCTCGGGCAGCTTAGATTGGCGATTCTTGTTGCGTCCGAATAGCTTTCTGAAGCCACCGCCAGACTTCTTCTCATCCTTATGGAGCTTCTTGTGCTTTTTGCTGTCGGGGCTGCTTGGCTCAGGAGAAATCATGTTTTCTCGAGCTGCTTCTAAGCTTGCTTCTTCACGCGGAGGCGGGGGGAGAGGCGAGTTACGACCTGTGGCTTCTGGTCGCTCAGCAGGATGGACTGGTAGCGGAGCTTCAAGCTTCTTTTCCGGAGCTGGAGCCGGAGGCGCTACCGGAGACTTTTGCTCCGGTTCTGACGGAGGCGGAACTACGGCCGGAGAAGGGGCACGCTCCGAAGCGACTGGCTTAGGGCCGCTGCCATTTGCTGTCTGTCCGTTCGTCGGAGGATGGCTGGGCATTTGCAGCGAAGTCTGCGATATGCCACGGCCGGCAAATGCGTTACCGAGATAGGCCTCGCGAATGGCCTCCTTGTCGTATTTGTTCGCCCATTTCATGGCCGGTGAGGCTACGTTAACAACGCCTGGTTGCAGAGTAAGAATGCTATTAGTCTTTTCTTTCATGACCTCAGCATCCGTACGTCCGCGTCGTTCCGCCTTTTGTTTGGTCTGCTGTTCTTGAAGTTGCTTAGCTCGGAGCTTCTGTGCTTCTGCTTGAATCTTGGCATGTTGATCGGGTCCAATACTAGTTTTGCTCAAGCCGATGCCCGGGGTGCCACCAGGGTGCAAGTGGTCAGTCTTGGTCGTAGACGGTTTTGAGGTTGACTTGCTACGGGAAACTCCTCTACCGCGCCTCGTCCAACTGAATAAGCCCTTCTTCTCTGCAATATAGGCGCCGGCATCGGGTTCTGGGGCGGCGCCTTTCACCATCTCCTCCATCACGAGCCATCGGCCGTGGCGAATAACTGTCTCGACAACAGAACATCTTCCGAATGCAGATTTGCGTTCCGCTGTCTCCTCCGGGGCCAAGCTGCTCATCCACACCCACCAGAACGCTTCATCAAGATCAAACCGACTGATACTAGCTAATTCGCCAGGTTCCAGATGACGATCGCTCTCTAGTCGTGGACGATGCGATTGTGAGCTTCGTTGCCTAACAGTTGTTTCAATAGGTGGCAGTATTTTATCCGGTGGCAGTAAGAGATTCGACGGACTATTTGGTGCATCATCGACAAAGCCAGACGATAGGAAGTCTGCCCAAGAGGGCGTAGTTGGTCTCCCAAGATTTGCGCCCGACGCAGGAGTAGTCCGTAAGCCACGGGGGCTTCGAAGTTGGTTAATCTTGACCGTTTCGTCATCCTCCTCCTCTTCTTCCAAAGCATCCCCGAAGCCAATATCCTCAAATCGTGACCACGAAGCATCTCGTAGACTAGTAGAGTGCTTTGAGCTGGACACCTGGGACTGATTCGCAAGAGATATCGCCTTAAGAACTCTGCGGCATTCTTCAGTCAGGGCCTCCACCGGATCCTCATACTCGGAAAATTCTCGAAGCGCTTGATCCTCATCGCGATATTGGAAGTGATTAGCACGGCGCAAGAGCGCAAACGGCGTTGGGGACACTGTGTCGACAATCATAACAACCTTGTACGTTGATGACATCAACAAGGAAGGAGTTTGTGGGGGATACTCGGTTTCCTGCAGCAACTTCTGCAAGGACATGGGGAGCATAGATATACCTGCACGAGCTTGCTGGGGGGACAAGGACCTCAGATAAGCGAAGAACAGATGGCTTGTAGCATCCGCAGCACTAGATTCCATTAGCATCCCGACGTAAACCAAAATGACTTCAAGGTTGCACGAACCTCAACCAGGACTTATATCCGCCCTCAAAGCCGTTGCCGGTATCCTTGTGTTCGAAGGCCCACCAAGCCGCCATGCGAGACAGTTTACGACCGCCGAAGCCATTCGATTTGCCGTGAGCCGCAATGGCCGAGAGTAAATCGAAATAATCGAAGATGATGTGGGAGCGGGCTTGATTTTCGACACTCAATGGAATGAAAGTTGAGAATGAATCGCGCGCCATGCTCGAGTCTAAACCAAATAGTCTTTAGTAAATTGTCCACATTTCCATCGAATATGCTATGCGTACCTTGCTCTCCAACCCTGAACAGCTCGTAGGCATCCCAGCCCACAATACCGCCTTGCAGTCTGCTCCAGCACCATTTAAGAACACCAGAGATAACCTAAACGTGGTCAATATTCGTAATCCATCAGAGCAGCGCGTTTCGATCCAGTATTACATACCATCGGCTCAGTCATCCGCAGCTCCTGCAAGAGGGCCTCGCCTCGTAGGTTCTGGTTCTCATCGAAAAAGTGGCGGATAAAAGTGCGCACGCCGCTAGGGTCAGAAGTCGGGCGGAATGGGAGAAGGAGGAAAGGAAGATCGAGACCTATGCGATGCGAACGAATTAGCCCATTCAAGCTACGAGGGGGAGATTGTGTCATCTATACCTCTCGACTTGAGCTCATCCGTGCAACGTTTTATTAACTCTTGAACTTCCTCTGGTTCTACTGTAGTTCGCACGTATGCATCTTCCCAGCGCGGCTTGTTGGGCAATTGATGTGCTAAATCGTTCAGATTGGCATTCTTTTTGGACTTGAGCCTTGGGCCATCCTTGCCCCTTATTCGAGAGAAGAGGCTCGGCATTGTGATCGTGATTGGTAGACTTGAGGTCGGTATCTATATGGATACAGGACCATAAAGTAAAGTCCGGAGATCGAAAGTAAACAGCCGAGTGGATATTCCTTTTGACACTTGGAAGTCTGGCGCAGGCTAACGCATGAGATGTTGGAAGAGGAAGACTTATTCAAGTTGCGACAGCTGGAGTGGGGGTTGGGTATCAAGTAATAATATCGAATTGTATTGCTGGAACTATTTGGACCGGGTATGCTTGAGATACCTATGCGCGGCCCGTGGGAAAAAGTGAGCTCCAGGGTGAGGAATCAATAGGAGGACGCCACACGTCAGTAGCGGAAGTGGAAAAGAAAAAGAGTGTGAAAAAGATATCAAACAATTAGAATTGAAGACTTCACGGATGTGCGTGAAGCGCAAAACGAAGGGTATCAAGATGCACGCATGAAGAAGGTTCAAAAAAGTTCCAATCACCAAAGGAAGGAAAAAATAATTATTAAGGGGCGGTCCAAACTTCGAACGAGGATAAACGACGGTATCAAGGAAAGCAGTCACTTCCCATCCTCGCTGCCCCCAATCTACTGTACAATAACATGTACCTTGACGCACCATCGAGCTGGTTGCAATGTGTGTACCTTAGCGCACCTGCCTAGACTATCCCTTTATGGCATAGCGTGTCTAAGGGAGATTATTTTAGTTCTTTTTGTGCTAGCCCACAGGCTGCTCCAGGTAGGCGCCGCTTGAGTCAGGAGCTCTGATTGGATATTTGAGCTGGCTGGGCTGGCTACGTGGAGAAGATGAAGCAGGGGCGCACCGGTCAACGTGGTCAAGGCACCATCGATGTTTTAAGTTACACTAATAGGTAGCTTCAAGCGGAGGTATCTAGAAGTCACTTTCCTTCTTTGGCACGGCTGAGAAATACCTCTCCGGTTCAAGTCTGATCCAAGAGAAGTCTAATTTAATTGCAGGGCGGGAAGTGGTGACCGGGTGCCGCCGGTCAGACTTTGCGAGTATCTCCCACCTCAACGAACCATCGTCATTCGTCCATGTAGGAACCCGAACCTAGACCACTCAACTTCACATGCACCTTATCGACGCTCAGAGCTGATATGGTACAAATACTTGGGTTACTCGCTCCCATTCAAGATTGATGACTCCATTAAAATAGCCATGTTCCACCTGTCTCGTTTTCCGGCTGGCTAACCTGCGAACTGCCTTCAAAGTTGTTTGCTTTTCTCATTAACACAGAAACCAAGAGGCCACAACGTATCGACCGGACCACGTAAGAACCGAGTTGCCGGTAAATTGATTGCTAATTTGGTCTCGAATCAAAAATTATCGGACTCGGACAGCACATGCTGCGTTAGAACATTAATTGACGATGACTTCACTTCGGGAACTGATACTCGCTCTCTTTCGCTAAATCTGATTCACTACTACACCGTCATCGCTACATGTAGGTATTACGGCCGGTCATTTGATGAAATACCACCCGAGCCGGCATTGATCGGCAACACCTCGATTCGTCTAGGTACTGCAGCATAAGATTCGAACAGACGGGGTTGAGCATCATCGGGGCACCACCGGCAGTTCTATATCAAGTACCACTAAGATGTTACCATCTTCCGCATTCATCCAACACGTGTTACCTAATCCCCCTTTTTGTCGTTTGGCGTCGTGTTCGACCTGGATCCAGTCCTGCTTCTAGCCGTAGTCGTGCTGTGCAACATCTTGTATTGAAACAAGAAGGGCGAGCATGTGCGTCGGGTGTAAATTTCTTCTTCAGCAACGGTCCAGCGTTTTGATGGCCATCGATCATTGAGTTAAATGATTGAAATACACGCCAAGACAATAAGTATCATACCCCTTATTTCCCCTCATCACTCGAGTTATTATTTACTTTACAGTAAAGGCCATCAACCTTGCATGAGCAACAGCTCATCATTCGGGATCGAAGCCAATTAATTCACGAAAACCATTGGACCCAGCTCGACCAGTCACTTTTCTGGACTAGGGTTAAGATGAGTTGGCAGATGTAGTGAGGTCACCCGGGAGAAGAAGCCTGATTTGGACGGAGTTGTGTGCGAGCCATTGGTGCAGTGCCGTTGCATATTATTGGACCCCGGACCTCTAGACATGCTCTGCACCGACCGTGACATTTCGCGTCCAATGATTTCGTGCTGGGGTCTCAAGGTAACCTACGATTGGATATGGGTTTTAATTTAGTGACTCTCTCCCTTCCCCAAGTCAACCATCTTTTCGATTGTCCGGTTCTTCCAGCGGAAGGGTTGATGCAAAGGATAGTAGAATGGGATAATTTCTAGAAGCTTGCATCTTAGGCCTGGTTGAGCCTCTCAGAACCTAGAGTGCGCCACTAAGCAAGCTTATGCCTATCGACGATTCGCTTGAGCATTGCACGCCACGCTTCTACAGCTTGACCTGGAAAAGATGGTGTGCAGATGTATGGCTCACCTTGCATAGAAATTCCAGGGGACCAAGGGACCTGCATAGCCTAGCGTGTGATCTCAGGTCTAGGTTTCTCAAGTATTCTTCGGAGCCACGATTATCCCCGCACGCATACTTACATTAGTCTCGCTTGACAGATCTGACGTTGTTCGCAGAAACCCTTTTATAAGAGGTCATATTTTTAAAGACCATATCGTAGTTCTAATCCACATACTGGGAAAAATCATATATAATATCTAATAGTCCGAAAAGAATACGCCATGGGATAGACGATACACCTTAATTATATGTACCTTGTCGCGAATACGACGACGGCATGTAACGGTGTATGTGGGGCACTTAGATCTGCCCACTTCCGGCTTCCGAGACAGTTCCTCTTAACAGCCTTGCTATGACTCTATGGGGTTGATGTCGAGCATGACATTCTCGCTGTGCCCATAGCCTTGTGGACTGGCATGGCCACCGGGATGTGAAGCATGATAGAGACATCTTGTTGCGGATCCATTCATGCGCCAAGAATATAGGTGGAATCATAGCTTTGCTCCATATCTTAATATCGATCTCCGATCTCACTAATAACTTGTCGACAACTAGAAAGCCCACGCATTGATCTCTGCTATATCTGATGTACAGGACCCAGCGATCGCGGTTCATTCTACAGCACTGCTACCGTTCGTGCAAATACAATTGTGCTTGATCACAAATGCTCTAAGTGACTCGCTTTAAATCACAATCCCCACTATCTCATATTTTGAACTCCCCACTCTAGGCTGACCCGCTAGGTGAGATGCAGCTCCGAGAGAATATCCGTTGAATCTGCCGAGGGAACACTCGATGGTCCTTGTTGCTCAATATCTTAGCAACTAGTCAACCGTGCTTCTCTAGCTCGGATACATGGGCCGATTACTCGCGATGTAAAGCACGGCATTGAACACAAGCAGACGAGAAGAGCATCAAAGCTACATCAAACTGTTTGGCTGTGATACTAGATAGCAAGCATCCTTCTATTCTCCCGTCTAGGCAAATATAGGTAGCACTTCGGATCTAGAAGCATAGTTGTCGAACTGCTAAGCGACATAAGAATTCCAAGCAATAATTACTCCCTTTTTCCTCCTTCCGAAACGGTATTGACTAGACCTGTACAATCTCCCTATACCACAAGGACCATACCCGTCCATCCTCCTGTAGACCACAAAACGCCGAGCAGTAACATGACTAGGATGAAAGGAATCCGAACGCCTTATCCCCCTTCAAGTCTCCGAACACAAGACCAAATTCGCATCGACTAGGCACCATTCGCCTTGCCCTCCTCGCCCTCCTCCTGCAAGATCTTGCTCTCCTCTTCAAAGTCATCATCAAAGTCATCAAACTTCTCCTCGTCGACTTTCTCATCGACTTTCCCAACAGCCACAACAGGAGCCGGAACAGCAGCAGCAGCAGCCGTCTTCTTCTTCTTATTATCCGTGTTCAAATCCCAATCAATCACGCCATCCTCGCCGTACCTCTTCGCGAGCCACTCATTCGTCGCCTTAAAGTGTCCGCAGTCGAAAAACCCCCTCGACGCGCTCAGCGGGCTCGGGTGCACGCTCTTAAGCACCAAGTGGCGCTTCGTATCGACCTTCGTAACCCTCTTAGCAGCCGGCGCCCCCCAAGCGAGGAACACGACGCCGCGCGTGCGCCGCTGCGCAACCACGTCGATTACCTTCTGCGTGAACCGCTCCCAGCCCCGCTTCGCGTGCGAGTTGGCCTCGTGCGCGCGCACCGTCAGGCACGTGTTCAGCAGCAGCACACCGCGCTCCGCCCACGGCGTTAGTAAGCCCCCGCCGTTCGGCGGCGGCGTGAATGACGGGTAGTCCTTCTTCAGCGCGATGTACATGTTCTTGAGGGAGGGCGGGGCTTTGGTAGGCGGGCGCACGGAGAAGGCTAGGCCGTGCGCTTGGTTGAAGTTGTGGTACGGGTCTTGCCCTAGGATCACGCATTTTACGGTGTTGAAGGGGGTGTGGCGGGACCTGGGGACGGGTGGTGTTAGTGTATGATTACCGATTACCTACCTATGCATGGTTTCGGTATATACATATATATATATATATATATAATATCTACGGGAAGGTATCCGTTTCGTAGAGGTAGAAGTGCTTGAATATAGACAGAAGTAGAAACAACATGAGACATACCATGAATACACGTCCTCCCTCGGCGGGAAGATCTTCTTCCCGCTCTTGATCTCCGCCTCGAGGAACTTCTTGAGCTCGATGAACTCGGGCGTCGTGATCTCGTCCTTGAGATGTGCCAGCCAGCTGGGATCTAAAGTCTGGATCTCAAGCTGCAGGTGGCGCTTCTGCTCGAGCGTCAAGCTCTTGATCCACTTCTCCTTGTCAAACTTGAGAGCCGGCTGCTCGGGCTTTGCGCTCGCATTGAAGGAGGATGAGGGAGATGATGTGGGCGGGGGAGAACTCTTGGGCGCTCCGAAGAACGATGTGATGCTCCCGTTTACCTTGGGCTTCTTGGCCGAGTCGCCGCCTTTAGCGTCGTTCTTGCGCTTGAGAGAGGACATTGTGCGCCGGGGTTTATGTGCGAAAATAGGAAAAAGTGGTAAGTGGGAATGCTGAGGTCGAGGTCGAGCTAATACTCGGCCTGGGTCCCGCGTAGGAAGGTGTCTGAGATGACGTAAATGCTGTAGCGTGAACACTTTAATTAGGTTACCTTGCAGCACTTCTCTAAACGCATGTGAATTATAGAGTCAAGAATCTTACTCAATTAAGTTGATAGGGTAACAAAAGCATGAACAATGCAATTGTGAAAGTTGAAGTCGAAAAGGTCGAAAGCGTGTAAGTTAAATGGGGATGGACGATTGCCTTGAGGCGCGTTGGAGACGCGAAACCCCTTAACGCGAAAAATTGGAAGCGCGTAAAGTGGCTTGTGCGATACCGGGTTCAGCGCACTGAAGCTCATAATAATCAGCACTAGCAAACATCCCATGGATTTCAAACAGATCGTCAAGATTATCATCGTATGATCATATTATTATTCATCTAGGACTTTGTAAGAGCCCTGCATCGAGTTGTGTTCATCTATCAAGTTTTTTTTTTCTTTTCCCCGCCACGTAAAGGTAATAGTGTACAGTGTGCCCTGAGCCATTCAGGTCTAATAAAATCGTCTCTCAATGCAAATACCGCCGTCGTGACCGAATAAACCAACCGATCCTTTTTTGGGGTTCCGGATCCCTTGGTCTCTAAACAAGGTATCATGAGTGTATTAAAAGCAACGCCTGCTAATGCAACTTGAAAATCAAAGTGAGAGGGGAGACATAGTGCTACAGTTCAAGGCTCGCCGACGTGACCCTCGTGCTGTTTCCTAGCTTTCCGCTCGTTAATACTTCTGAAAACTCTCTTGCCAACCTCATAGCTGCTGATCATGATAGCACATGACGGGGCAACTTTGAGGGTACGAGGGAGCCATCCCTTCCAGAGGCCGGCCAAACCTTCCGTACAGTAGATGTGCCAGAGAAACCGGAGCATCGGTCGTGTTTCCGGTGCTGCAGCCTTGTCCGCTGCAGGTAAGGCCTTGTTTGATGAGTCTCGAAATACCTGTCTCCGAGTTTTACCCACATCAAACGGCATGGTTACTGTCGATGCAAATGCGCCCGAGAGTGCACCCGCAGTGAAAGCATCCATGAAGGTCGCTGTATGGCCTTCTCTGCTTTGAGACCTCTTCCTTGCTCCTGCTCTCGAATGATGGCCGTCTCGGGTTATGGACCGACCCTGTCTCTCTTCTCGTAGATCGGTAAGCTTGCCTCTTATTGTCTCGTAGCCGAACCAATACATTGCCGAAAAAGGGACGTCCCGCCACAGAGTCAAAGTCAGACCTCGCCAAAGGGAGCCGTAACCGTTTTCATTCACCATCTTCGCCATACCCTTGAAAGTGTTCGCAAGATGGCCGGTCGCAGTTGAGCCTGGGGACGCCTGGAGGCGGGTTCGAAATAGCTCGATAGGACCGACAGTAGCGGCGGCCATGGTTCGCGCAACAGAACCGGCGACTATGGGCGCATATTCATCCTTGGCGATTTTATTTATGGGGCTTGCTTTGCTGGATCGTAACCATTCATACCCGGTGAAATAGATGATATTTCCTGGGACGGCCATGACTAATGTCGGCGAGAGACCCCTCCATAACGTCGTGAAGCCTTCGTGTCGTGCTATCTTCTTCATACCGTCGAAAGTAGAGTTGAACGTCCTCTTTTGTACCTCCTCCACGGCACATTCCCCAGGTGCGGCGATATCTCCAATCGGACCGGCGACGCATACTTCCGCATTGTTATTCAGAAAGAACACTTCTCGACAGCATGCTGTAACACCAAGGTTCGAAGGCCGAAAAGCACTAGGTGACGAAATTGCAAGCTTTTGGAACTCTGTGACGGGCTGCGACGAACCTTGGGATTGCAATCGGACACGGACGACATCCAGAGGAGTGACTGCAACGACCAATGTTAACTTATGCTATTGCATTTCAATATAGCTGGGGAATCGAGGTAAGAGACTTACCGAGTAGTGAGGTCAAGATACTGCCAGATATGGCGGAAATCATCTTCTGGCCTGCCGAAATATCGATCCCATCGATCCCGTCGTCCTGTGATGAAACCATGGTCTGTCCTACGAAAGCGTCTTCGGCGTGGTCTAATCGATCGTGGTTATGGCCACCGAAGCTATGAGTAGATGTCATTTTGCTTATGTGCGCCCGGCCCGGTTGTCCCGGGGGCGCTTCGATATAACAGCTCGATGCGAGATAAAGGATGAGAGATGTAGCGGGGAAACAATTGAGATGAGTTTACGATGCTATTAGGGAGGTTGTGAGTAATGTTTGGTGAGAGAAGAACCTGGATGGCTGGGCGGAGGCAAAGAATTATCAGAGGCGAAGAAAATGGGGTTCTGCGATATCGCGGGCACCTTCCTGTTTTCTTCGCGTCATTAATAGAGCAGAATGATGAGGCTAATCTTTTTTAGAAAAAATTTACCCGCCTCAGAACCGAACCCGAGCTCTCCAAACCCGATAAAGCGGAAATCGAAAAAGGTGAGTTATTCGGTGGTGCACGGTATCTTTTTATGATGTCAGAGCCAATCGGATCGACACAAACTAGCTGGAGTCCGGTAGGCCCCCACTGCGCCCTATGCACCTGCGGTCTGACTCTTTTCTCGGCGATAAGATGGACTTAGATAATGCATCACACAATCTTGATCCGTCATGCTGGGGCACCACTCAGCGCTCACCGTTCGTTACTACAGGTCGCCTTTCAACCTCAATTCTTATCGCCACTACCTAGATACCTTCTTCTAACTTTCGTACGCGATACACCCTAATTAACCTTATATCATTTCTAATTAAAAACATTGAATTGTACATTGGCCTCTTTTATACATAGAATTGTGACCTGTACTTCGCCAACATGGACCAACCGACTGAGCAGATACAATCCGAACTAGAGAACTTTAGAGAGCAATGGCGCGCCGAAGTCTCGGCCCGTTCAAGAAATGCTGCTGGTTCTCAGCAACAACAACAGCAGCAGCAGAAATCAGCCTCAACTCAAGCCGGACTCTCTTCAACATCAAACAAGCCTCCAAAAAGGAATGAAATTTCCCATAGAAAGGTCACCTCAAGGACAATTCACCTTGAAGACGAGGATGAATATTATCAGGCACAACACTTTGATGAACCGGAACTAAGTAAGATCATAGGAGCACAGAAGCTCAGCCGGCAAGATGCCCCTTCTTCTTCTAAGGTTGAAGAGCAAGAGCCTCAGACCGCCTTGGAGTTTTACGAGAAAGCAGTCGAGAAGGAGACCAGCGGGAAGCTCGGTGATAGCTTGTCATTGTACCGGAAGGCCTTCCGGATGGATGACAATGTTGACCAGTCTTACCGTAACAAGCACTTCCCAGGCCGCTGGTCCAAACCAGCACAAGTCAATCCGTCCAATGCCCCTGTTACAGTTCCTAATACGGCCCACCACTCCCTAGAAGGCCCTACCCTCTCACTCCCAGAACTCATCACCAGCTTCTCCGGCCTCCGCATTGAAGGCGCGCCCCCAGAATGTGAAGGAGTTCCTGCCCCTCCATGTCCCATCTCCGAGCTCCCTGACGAGATCCTGGTGCATATCCTGCGGGACGTCGCCGTCGCTGACGTCGGAGACTTCGTGCGCCTGGCCCAAGTCTGCAAGCGGCTAGCCTATCTCGTCACGACCGAGGACCGGATCTGGCGACGCGTATGTCTGGGATCTGAATTCGGATTCGGAGGCATGCACTACCACTGGCAGCGGGGGATCCAATGGGAGCCTCTCGACACGGCCCAGGAGCTCGACGACAACGCCGACGTCTTCACCCTCGAAGAACTAGCGCAAAGGCGCCAGGAGGAGAGCCGCGCCACGACCAATTTGCTGCTGCGCAGCTTGTACGCCGGGTCCTGGCTGACTATGTTCCGACGCAGACCCCGGATCAGATTCAACGGCTGCTACATCAGCACCGTGAACTACATCCGCGCCGGTCAGGCTTCCGTGCACCAGGTCGCGTGGAATAGCCCCGTGCACATCGTCACCTATTACCGATACCTAAGGCTGTTCCGCGATGGCACGGCAATTAGTCTCCTTACGACTGATGAGCCGGCGCACGTAGTGCATCACCTGACTAAAGCCAACCTAGCCCTACACCAGGGCGGCACGGGCCCACATCTTCCCTCTGCGGTCATGAGCTCCGCGCTGAAAGGCCGGTGGCGGCTCTCCTCAGCAGCGGATAACCCGGACGCGGGCCTGGCCGATATGGAAGGCGACCTATACGTGGAGACGGAGGGCGTGGGACCGAAGTACATGTACCGCATGGAGCTGACGTTCCGGAGCGCGGGCAAGGCGGCGGCCAGGAATAATAATAATAAGCTGGTGTGGAAGGGCTTCTGGAGTTACAATAAGTTGACTGATGATTGGGCTGAGTTCGCGCTTAGGCACTCGAAGCCGTTCTTTTTTAGTCGTGTTAAGAGCTATGGCGTTGGTGAGTAGGCACTTGGATTAAGGTCCCTAAAGGGGATCTGGGGTAGGAGGTTATGTTACAAGTCACTGGAGACGTTTACGCATATTACGGTAATAGAATGAGGCATGGCATCCCAAGCTGGTTAATGGGAACTTGTTAAGTTTCACACTTATCAGATGATGAAGAGAACGTAGGTCTATTAATTAGGAATCTCGTCCTATAGAAGCCTCTCTGCAACGAATACACTGGTCCGATATCTTCTTGCTCTTCTTTAACACTGAGGTCCTAAGACTCCAACCTAACCACCCATTTCTGACCCTGGACATCTCGGTGGCCGTTACATCTGAAACTTGGTTTACAGGAGTAGTCCCATCGAAGGCCACCATGATGGGCGTCTCATCCTCGTTCTTCTCGATGCTGTTGGCTGATTCATCTTGAACCATATCGACTAGTGAGTAGACCGTCCATTCATTAAATCACTACTAGTCTTAGACGTTGGCAGCAGACATGTTCCAAGCCCAATGATGCCAGCTCTGTGACTTCATATTCTGCGAAGAGATATACGTCAGCTTCGAGTTCAAAAGGGCGGTGTTCTTAAGGATTTAAGCTACTCACCAAGTTGCCGAGACCCTATTGCTAGTCCTCTTCCTCGATGTTGTCCGACGAAGGGTTGTCTTGGGCCTCTTGCTGCTCTTGTTCCTCTTGTTGCTCTTGCTCTTCCTGTTCCTCTTCCGCAGCATTAGGGTCTGCGCTAGTCTCTTCATTCTCATCTATGCCATCGTTAGTAGGAGATAATAATACCATAATAGATATATATTGTCGATTGCTGAGACTCACCTTCCTGGTCACTGTCGTCTGACTCGGTATCCTCCTCTGATCCCCAAGTCTCAGCCAGGATGAGCCGACTGAAGAGGCCCGAGTAATGGTTCAGCAACTGTCCGATTGCCTGCGCCTCGGTCTCGAATGCGAGGAGCTCGAGATGGAACCTCGCTTCGTTAGCTCGCCAAGGGGCCAGATTTGGTTGTGCTGCGATTGCTGCCTCGGTCATGGGTTGCAGATCCTGGCGAATGTTGGTCTGCAGAGTGTGAAGGGCGTTGGTAATTATCTCTACAGCTTCGCTCTTGATGTCCTCTAAAGCTTCTGCATCGACGATCTCCCTGCCGGCTTGGATGCTCTGGTCCACCAGTTCGTTGATACGACCGATGACGAGCTCTGTGATCTCGTGTCTATCCATCGTGTTGGTGATGGCGATGGTGGTGAGAGCTAAAACTGGAAGCGATAGTGAGAGCTAGAGGTGAAAGTGATAGTGAAGGGGGTGGCGATGGTGATGGTGCAGAGCTGAGGGTATTCGCAAGATGAAGGTAAAATGTGAGAGTGGGGAGCCACCGATATTGGAAATTTTAAATATGGGAAGAGAATTTGCTACATTTCCTTGCGGGAAAACGTCCTAAGCAGATTGCGGGCCTCTCCTGGGTCCCTGAGGATACGTGAGGGACATGAGGCTTGTGCACTTGCCTCTCGATACTGTGTTTCTCCTTAGTAGAAGGAACTACATGCTGCATAGGCCAAGATGATGTCCAAGCGACAACAAGGTCGGCAGGTACGCACGTTAGGCCAAGGTACAATAAGACGTGTAATGGGAAGACTTTGAGGTGAATGTGTTACGTGTTGCGTGAGTCACGAAGACACTGTGTTGCTTTGTAAGAAAGAGAGAAGGGCGGGAAGGATGTACATCAGGTATTGTTAAATGTAGACCTTTAAGAATAATCTTAGTGGCCATCACTTTCGTGAATCACGATGTTAAGAGGTATATGGGTAAGTGTGTACAATTACATTTACCTTCCTTTATTCTGAGAAGAACCAAGATCCGGAGATCGAAAAAATTCGCATATCCCTTATTTCATAACTTGTACAGTATATAAGAGCAGTTAGCTGATTACCTACCTAGGTAGACACACTATCTGCTTTAAACCATTCAAGTAGCTTGCATTTCTCTCGTTATCCTGGGAGTTAGGCCTATATAAAGTTCTGGCCGGTTGCTTTGCTATAATCTCCCACGGGAACCCAATTTGCTTAGAATAGTCATTTTAATAGTTTGCGTGTACAAAATGTGATCACACATATTGTTGATCATAAATCACGTCCTTTTGCCATAGTAATAATAACATCACAGGTAGTAATTAGTCATTGTGTATATCTAGGTACCTAATGGATAGGTTCTTGCTGTGAACTCTTAACCCTTTAGTGATTTAGTATGTCTCAAAGTCTATAGCTTACAGACGTCCTACATAGTTAATAGGTATCGTGTTAAATATATCTTACAAAGAGTCATATAGCCATTGCCTTCACGGTACTATTCTTATACGTTCCTTCCTCAGGTCGAAATATTACTTTTGGCCACAGTCATATTTTGGGTGGATTATAGCATCATGACACGAGAGCCATAACTTCAGTCAATAACAGTCAGAGGAGTAGGAGGAGTCAGATAAGATGTATCACTTATAATAACTAGGATATTACCATGGACTCCTTGATGTGATAATAACCTTTTTTTGGTTTAATATGGCGCCATAGACTATTTTCTAACTGGAAATGTCAACTGATTGCTGATTCTTATAGCTTGTGGAAACTTGAAAGCCTAGTAAACTTGAAGAGAAAACCGAGATGCTGTGAACTACGTTAATGGAATGCCTGTATGGATGAACCATGAACAGAGCGGAGACAGCACGTCTATAGTAGGATACGAGTTTCACTCGGTAGGCGTAGAAGATCCTGAGACAAGATGTATTAATGAATTTTGGTTTGGGAAGGATGTGTGCTCGCTCATCTCATCTCCAGACGAGAAAATTCAGACATGAGAACTGGAAATAAAGGTTTGAGACCATAGGAATCCTTCTTGGGGCATCCGAAAGCATTCTAGGAGAGCTTACTATACATAGATAAGTACTTGCCGTAGCCTTATCGTATCTATGTACACCTAGGAGGTTGATGCGGCATAAGTAGTGGCTGGCTGCAGGAAGTATCGCCAAGTACTTTGATGATCCAATTTGATTGTCGATCGGATCGGATTCGTTGAGGAATATAATCCTGTGGGCGTAAGGCGAAACTAACTCGATCCCGATTTGGTCTTGATTAGGATTAGCCATGCCAATCCTTTGCCTACATGAGTGTAATTCGACGACTTGTATATTCGCTACCAAAATTAGTGTGGTGATTGGCTATATCATTGACTATATCGAGCTGCTATAAAACCTTGAGGGAGTCCAGCGCATTTCAATACGAATTGGTAGTATGTATGTCTTGTAGTGGTGGGAATATTTGCGGTATACTTTATATTGATCTACGTGTATACTTAGAGTGTTATGTATATGTTAATCTTGGTTAAACGCAAACGCACGTCATAGCCGTGGGGTGTTCGTATGCGACGACTGGATATATAGCTTCCTTTTTGACTGCTGACGAACCTCTCCTTACTGTATCATTTGTCCCTTGCATAGATTAAAGTCACTTATATATGCAATCGTCCAGAAATAACTCCACAGTGGCTGCGACGAAGAGCTCCTTCATTCTTTTGCTTAAGTGCTCCTAGTGAAGCAGATCGGCCGCTACCTAAAGTGTGGTTTTTGCGGTTACTCAAGCTGGTAACGACAAGCTAGAGCTATGTGTTCCATTCCGTTGACAGATTATAGGCGAAGGGAATTCTCTGGTGAGACCTTCGTATTGAGTGAAACGATCTGCGGTGGCTGAATCCCCCAAAGCCTCATTCGCTTCAGGTCTTTTCTGAATTCTGCGATTTCTCATATTCACATACAGATGACGGAAGAGCGTTCATATTAGGTACATACGGTAAGTAATTTCAAGACTGAGCGGCTAATTTCGAGTCGGAGGTATGAGACGTAGGTTAAGCAAGGGATGACTTCGTTAGAGAGCATTCGCTCGTCCTATTGATGGATACTCGTCCATGGCGATTCCACGCTAAATAAAGGATATGTCCGCGTAACTGTCTTGGCAAAAGCAAAAGCGTCAGTTTAGCGGCGAAAGGACCATTGGCCTTTAGCGACTGGCCCTATGCAGGCAGGCTCGTAGTTGCAAGGGTCCTGTGGTTGAGAATTCGGGTTACACGAAGATTGACGTGCATATAGCGGTTCTGCTTGTACGATCTTATTAGATTAGGTAGTTTGCGCGGACAATTCGAGTTCAGCTCCGTCAGCTCAGATCCCGCGCAGACTAAGGCGATCAGCAGAAATCCCCCTTCATAACGAAAAAATCCTGTAGGCGACTATGGGTGATACATAAGAGAGAGGCCTTACGAGGAAAAGGCACGTTGAGGATGCGTGGAATGTTACCAAAAGATGCAGGAGTCAGGAGAGGAAACATGGGGTTAAGCCTAAAGCGGTCGGCGAGGATCTCGGCGCACGTTGCACGAGGGCAGGGGGGAGCTATCCGTCTGCGTGGAGACTTGAGGAGGGGCAGTTTTACGTGTAACTAATCTGGTAATAGAGGCTGGTCTGTTGGTTCGGGGTTGTGTTTCCTTTACATCTCTTCGTATAAACCAGAAAGAAGGGAGTGAAGCCAAGACATAATACGATATGGAGAGTATCCATAGAGTTCTCCGAACTTTGAAAAAGGAGGTCTTCATTTGATTTCACCACTCGGAAGACTGACAAACCGGCCGGCAGACATGGGAGAGCTTACGCCCAATAACCTGGTTCGGGGAGAAGCTGCAATAAATAAGACTACCACATATACCCGTAGCTTAATTGGCATTTCTTTGAAAGGCGGTCGGCCTGGACTAGCTAATCGGGACTTTCGGTCAAGAACGGTGCCTGGGCCCTCTGATAGTTCCATTCGAAAAAGCTTTTATGTCACCCTACACCAGAAGCTCATTCGTCTTTGATATTATGAGCTCAATATATTCGGCTGCACCGTCATGCATGGAAGGTTGTGATTCCGGCAGCCGGTCCTTTTTGTATGTTGGAAAAAATTTTGCATTCGCGAAGTAAGGGTAAGGCATGGACATACGAATTGGTCCCTGACGTTTGTCATGTCTGCGAAATCTGATGTTGTGATAGAGATTGAGTTCTACATACACTAGTAATTGACATGTTTTTTTTTCTTTTGCTGGTTCGAGTTCGAGCGGTTAAGAACCCCTTGAGGAAAGTTTCGATTTCCGAAAGTGGAATTTAAACATGTTGCTATGGATAGCACCTCGCTTCGTACATCCCTGACCATCCCTAGCTTAGCCTAGAGCACTGATAGCACATGTTCGCAGTTTTAGCGGCGAAACTAGGGCCTGGTAGCCACATGTAGCTTAGGTCAACTCCACTTAGATGCCCCAGAGCCCTGGACAGCCCACTCTAGCTCCTCGAGTTGGAGCATTTACTACGTACATACCGTACATGCACTAGTGTCTGCCAGGTGTAAGGTGGGTGGAAGTCACTGCGTGCCGCCGCAAAGTACCTTTGGGTATTAATGTAGCCGTGGCGCAACATCTAAGACCGGCCGCGTTACTTTGGGGTTGGGTTCCTTCGGCAGGCACTTCCAATGGATGTGATTTACGCGGGAAATCTTCATGAACTTCCTCTTCTTCAGCTCGTCTTTTCTTCTTTAGCAGGCTCTCCTTCACCCACCTCTGCCTAATAGAAAGATGAATTGATTTCTCAGCTCCTCGCCTTCTGTAGCGGCGACGCCTCATTATAGCCGCCGTCAATTAATCTTTCCTTCTTCCCGCTCTTTACTTGCCGAGGCTGACATCGCATCGCTTGGCCTCCCACGCTGACTCGATTCATACCTCACATCTCACTCATACCCACCATCCACCTTTGAACTTGTCGCTCGTTAAATCAGGACGCTTTCTAGTGCATCACTATCGTTTCCCTCTGTTTTGAGCAATCATAGTGATAATTCTTAATTTCCCGGAGTCCACATTGCGTTTTCTACTTAAATATCGGAGTTAGGCGAGGCAGTTTCTTTATTTATCTCGATAGTCAGCTATGACAACGCCTGTCGACTCCCTTGACTCGGTTCGGATCGATAATTCATTGATGATACCCCGCGGCACCCCCTTCTGACAGTTAGACCATCTCCAGCTTATTCTTAATCCATTTGGCCGCCCCCAATCCCACTAGTCGTACAGCCCTATTCAATCTTTCGGTAGCCTGCAGAATCTTTGTCTTATCGTTTGTCGTTGAGTGGTGTTATTCTAGGGTTACACCCAATTCTCGTGTCTTTCTGCTGAGGCGTAGGCGAGGACTGGTTGCACAACACTCGTCAGCCTGCCAGGTTTGATCCTGCAGAGCTTGAAGCCTGTAGGGCCCTATATTTTTATGCTGCTCAAGGAATTGATTAACTAGCCCTGCCGCCGAACAACCTGATCAGCATTTGAGGATAGGGGAGGGGGTGCGGTTCACGGTCTCCTACAAAATGGCTTTGCCATTGTCTCTTCACTATGACGAGGATCGTTCAATTCTCTTGTCCGACTCCGAGGACGATGATTTACTCCCTGCTCCCCGCAAAATACGCGAGCCAACGAGATCCAATTCCAAAGAGCGGGAAGAAGCCATGCGTCAGAAGACTAAAGATGCGGCCGCCAACATTCCAACCCACCCGATACCCGCTATGCAACCAGCCTTTGCCGAGTCGCTGATCGAAGCCACCCAAAGCCCTGCCGTGCCGAAGCCGAAACTTAGATTCGCTACTGCTAGAGACCGTAGGAATTATCTGCTGGAGGGAGAAAAAGGTGCGGCACTACATGGCGATCTGTGGCGACGCCGACCGGGCCAACGGTACCACGAGCTCTGGAAGCTTATGGCCCAGATATCGTTTGGCGTGTACTTGATGTTGAACGGAATTGCAAATAGTAACGAGCAAGTGGTCAGCATACTCCAAGGTCATATCGATGAAGTGGACGAGTTTTTGGAGACGACATTGGAGGATGTCAACATTGCAATTCAGGATATTCGAGAGCGTATCGACTTTTTGAAGTTGCCCATGGAAAATATCGCGACGTTTGAGCAGATGTTGGAGGACCGAAGTTTCCGTTTGCAGATAGTAACTGGAAACGAGAAGATCGAGCATATCATCTCTCGGACGACCACCTCTCTTGAAGGAATTGTTGGAGATATTAATGAAGGAATAGGTGCGACCAAACAGTTTGCAGCCTACCTTGGTGAGCAGCAGGATCGAACATGGCGTCAGCAGCGTCCAGAGGTTGTAGAGATATTTGACGCCATGAGAGCAAATGCTCAGGGTTGGTATAAAGCTTTTCTCCAATTGCAGGGCACGACGTCGACTCTGCGTGCCCTCCTCAATAAGCTCGACCAGATGGTGGCTGAAATGAACTACCGCGCCGGCGAGGTGAGCCGAAGGACGAGGGTAGGAACTTCTCTAACTTGATAATCTTTGGTGCGAATAGGCTAACTTTTTGGCAGGCAAGTGTTGCGCCTTATTCTAGCCCAGTAGATCAACTGCCGCCGACCACTTTTTCACGAAACTCATCCATGCATTCGTCTGATAAACGCCTACCAAAACCTGAGCTTTCCAAGAGCACCTCTCAAAAGTCTGCGGCGGGATCGACTGGCACTAGGTCGACTGTTATGGTGGTCCAATACAACGCCCCTATAGAGCCAATGTCGCCGGTAGAGCTAGAGGCGGATAGTGTCCCGAATCCGATCGTGACCATCGAGGAAGACCCGAAACCTGATAACGAGGTAGAGAAGGCGGAATCCCCTGTAGATGAAGGGTTGTACATTTTACAGCCACGGACATATACTCCACAGCCACCAGCACCACTGCCGTCACCAAGAGTCCATGACCCGCCGGCCGTTGTGCAACAGGAAGAACAGCCGAAGCGAACCTCGTTACGCCAGAGGCTTTCTCTGAAAGGGAGCAACCTACCCGAGGCTATCCAGGTTCCTCCTCGGAATGCCCCTGAGCTCCAGATCCCAAAATATCCAGCCACACAACAACAGTCTCCTCGATACCAATCTCCGCGAATATATCAAGGCCCAGATTCTGCCTATGGTTCCGATAATGAGATGCGACCGCCTATTCGTTCGATGACCGAATACGGGGACATAGCGGAGATGCCTCCGCCAACTTTTCCGAACACAATACCTTCTCCACGCTCCGACCAACAGCATTATTTCCCAGTACGAGCGAGCCCTCACTCTCCCCTACAGCAAAGGCCGTGGACAGCAGGGACGCATGTCCACCCAGGCCACGTGCGGAATCAGCCGTCAGCGATGGGAATGAGTATGTTGAGCAATGTGACGACGCTTAGCCCGGAAAATAAGACGCTGAAAAAGAAGCGCAGCGCTTTCGGATGGTTGAAAAAGGCGTTCTCTCTTGATGATGAGGAACGTGCTGAATTTGAAGCAAGGAGGAGAGCTCAGCAAACCCCCAATCCTTACTATGAAGGGCGAAGCCCGAGATTCCTGGATGGAAAACGCCTCCCTGACCCTAGACGTCATCAATAAACTAATGGAGAAGGAGATGCTGGCTTAGTGAAGCTTTGTTGGTGGAAACTCCCCGACTTGGCGATCACCAGTGCGCAGCCACTTCGATGTTGATGCAGAGCTTAATAAGTGGAATCGAAGAATCGATTGATCTGCAATGCGATCGACAGGCACCAAGAAGCTTAATAAATCGGGGACGCCGCAACTAATGTAGGAATAATTCTGCGACAATCTTTCCTTAATGGTGTCTTAAGATTGAGTTTGCCAACGACCGACCGACCAAACTATAGCCCTATTCGGCCTCTATTGCTATTCATATGATACATGAGGTTTCAGCATATCTGATACCGCGTCATACCTCTATCTATCTATCTGAGACGGGGCCAGGGTTAATATCTATCATTGAAGCCCAGAATGTGGCAATGAAAGAGATTGAAGTGATACACCTCAGTGGAATAGGTCCCCGACTAGATCGCGACCTTTTCCGGAATATTATCCTATCCCAATATGAAACCGTCCATGTCTTTTCCCACCACCCAAGGCATCATACGGCGTTAATGTGTATACATGTACGGATGTATGATAAGGGTAGCAAATTAGTGGCATAGCGATGCATTTCTTGGAATTACGGGGTTTGAGGGACAGGACATCCATGTAGCTAGCACTCAGCTGTTCATTGCTGTCGAATTAATCGTAGTTATAAAAAAATTTCAAGTTGTTACGTGCCCTGTTCCTCTTTAAATGTAAATGAGTCGAGTGTACCAGTCTTGTCTCATACCATTATTGAAGGCGCAAGGTCGCATATCATATAATATTTGCTTCAGTATCTCCTTCCTTAACGGGTGAGATACCCTCTTCTAGAAGGTCCTCACTTCATTGGATCTGCATTGGTGGCGTTTCTAATATCGGCCACGTGTAACTGGGGATTGTCCGTTCTTCAAGTACCTCTGCTCGTTATGTATTTATCATTTTTGTGCATGTATTTATTACCAGCCTCGAAGACTGCTAATATACTATTTATGATGATTCTGTTGACAATCGATGGTAGTGACAGAATGCTGCAAACAAACTCCGTGGGCATCCAGTGAGAAATATTAACACGCCCAATGCCACTACCCCTCTCCACATGAACCACACAATAACACCTCGCCGCGCCGATCACTCAAGCGACATAACCCCTCCCCTGATGCCAATTACTTGCTGGTAAAGCCACCTAACTCGTGCTCTTCCACATCAGTCCGAGACCTAGTCTTAGCAAGCTTCCCCCTCCGTCCCATCTTCTCCTCAGTGACCCAGCAGCGCACCCAAATAACCCCCCTCACAATGCCGAAAATCACAATCGTCGCAGCAGCGATGCCGAACACGTACCCGGCGACCAGCGACCCCGTCTTCCCGGGGTCGAGAA
This sequence comes from Hypoxylon sp. EC38, assembly GCA_002120335.1. NCBI lineage: Eukaryota > Fungi > Ascomycota > Sordariomycetes > Xylariales > Hypoxylaceae > Hypoxylon > Hypoxylon sp. EC38. Next base: position 1,010,585 of record KZ111237.1, on the reverse strand, counting down.
ACGAGTACGTGTAGAACCCCTTCGTGGCGCGCGTCACGTACGCCAGCGCCAAGTACAGCGCTAGTAGGACGATGAGCCAGAGCACGTGGATCCAGGGCTGCGGCGCGGTGCGCGGGATCAAGATCTCGAATAATGCGAAGAAGCTGTTGAGCGCGTGCTGGCTCACGTTGCTCCAGCCGCCGTACGTCGTGGGGAACCAGGACGACCCGTACGAGTATAGGATCCCCCAGTACACGATCGTCACCAGGAAGGGGTACGTGGTCACGGAGCTGTAGAGCAGCGCGTGCAGCGCTTGCAAGGGGCGCGGCCACCGGTTTAGGAGGGGTAGGGGGGTGGTGGAGGAAGAGGAATGCACATAGCTGAAGGTGTGCAAAGCTGCGAAGAGTAGGTAGAAGGCTAGTCCCCAGTATGTGAGAACTGTGAAGTAGGAGAAGCCGGCGGCGGACTGCCAACACCCGCCTAGCTCGGCATGCGCGCATTGGTACCCGATGTTGAAGAGGAGCGTTGTGAAGGCGTAGAGGGACTGCTTTGGAGTTAGCGCGGGACGGTACTTATTGGTGTAGTGTGCTTAAGACATGTCACGTCGCAAAAACTACATAATTCATCTGAGGTTTCTACTCCAGGGACTAAACGCGAGACCAAGTACATATGTTGCGGCTTGCGAATTCGGGTCTCGTGGGCTTACTGTTACCGCAGTGTATAATTGCGACAGCGAAGCAACATAATTTGAGTTCGAGTTTCTAGGAATAATAACCTTAGAAGCAAAATGAGATAAACTTACAAATAAAGCCCGTAGCGCGAACAGCGCATATGGCGATATCAACCACGACGTCTCGAAGCGGTACGTCGGGTCCCAGGGATCTGTGCCGAAGGCGAGGACGCGCGGCCACATGGCTCACGATTCTTCTCAGTCCCAGTTGCCAAAAATTGACTGAGAACCCTCCGCTGATAAGTCGATTGCGATTGTATCTAGGGGAAGAGAATGGTGTAGTCAGCAATAACGCCGACTACGTACGTGTGTATGTTGTATGTAGCTGCAGCTCTAATATGTACAAAAAAAAAAACGACCGAAGCTTAACCCTCCCCCAGCCGCTCTTTATTCGATGCCAGCTTCCCAATAGCTTAAGCTGTTAGCTTCAAGGTAGCTTCCAGGTTGCAGAGCCTAGAACCTTGCTAATAAATAGCGTAAGCGAGTTTGCGCAGGCGAGGCGCAGTTCCAGCTTCAGCTCCACCCCCAGAAATACCCAAGACGGGAATGACGCTAATGGACATACGTACCTAACTTGGTATGTGGTACGGGAAGTACATAGGCAGCAGATGTAAGTAAGGGAGAATGTACATATTGATCTTTTCTCATATTCCGTTTTCGGGTCGCTTCGCAATATCCACGCGTCTCGATGACTCGCATGTGATGGATAGGTCCGAGTCTGCATATAAGGAAATTAGTTCAGCCCGATTGCATGGCCCCCATCTTAAGAGGGTAACTATTGGAGAGCCATCCGGCAACATCTTGTCCTTTACAAAATTAATGCTAGGTTTGCGTAGATATGCGTAACATGAGTAATCTAGATATATACAAGTTTCTTCTGTTACCTAATATAGTACATAGTAGCAAGTCTATAATGCATTTATTCCCTAGAAATGCGATCCAAGGGAATCCATACTCCCCCCAAAGTATCAGCACTTCAGATTGATGCCGCGTCTCGCCTCCGATTCCCTTATCTCGAACATGACCTGCACGCCCACAAAAAGCGCCAAGCAAGCGCCGATGATGAATGTGAAGCCTATTATAGCACGCGCAGTTAGTACGTATAGTATTTTTTTTATGACATGGGAAACAACAGAGAAAAACTCACCAGAGAAATCCCTAAATATCCCCGCGATAATCCTCTCCAACCCATCTACACCCACCGCAAACCCGACCAAATTCGCCATCATCATCATGAGGATATTCGCGACGGCGCCCACGCAGCAAATCATACGGTAAGCCGTAGGCCTGGTCTCCCACTTCCTCTTCGGGAACAGGAACCCGGCGGCCATCTCCGGCAGCATGAAGAACACGACGAGCCAGCCCCAGATCAGGAGGCGCAGCTGGATATCGTGCCACAGCGCCACGAACGTGAAGACGAGAACGTACGTGAGTATGGACCGGGCGGCGTCTTTCGCGGACCGGAAACTTGACCCGCCGAGTGGCACGTATATGTACCGTAGGGACCAGCGGTAGAAGCTGCGGTGCCAGCTGCGCCAGAAGGCGAGGGTGCTCCAGTTGTCGCTGACGCAGCGGATCATGTTCTCGGGGGGGTCGACGCCGTCGACGAGCGACCAGAGGCGGAAGAACCGCCATGGTAGGAGCAGTTTGAGCCAGATCAGATGTAGGTTGAAGTAGCTGAGCATGCTTAGCTGCGCGGCCGTGTACTCGCCCCACACGGGGTTTGCTTTGGAGATGGCTTGCACGTAGTCGTAGTGCAGGATGATCTCCATGGCAAGGAGCGTTAGCGCGAAGCGCACCGCATACCGGATGGTGCGAGAGGTCTCGATACTGGCGGGTTTATAGCGTAGCTGCGATATGAAGTCATTGAAGGTGATGATGGGGCCTGTGAGGTACAGTGGCGCATAGATCGCATACGCAATGTAGTTCCTAAATGAGAAGTCTTTTGCTTGCGCCGGAATGGATACACGATCTCGTTCGCTTAGAGAGGCGAGGTCGACTTGTTTCTTCTTAGGGGCATCAGCACACAATCTAAACGGGTCTGGGAAGGGTATAGTAGAGATTCACCTCAATGGGACTATAGCTCCTGCGATCCAAGCTCCAGTAGTAGTCTAAATTGAAGCTGATTAACCGCAAGACGGTAATGTTGAAGAGAATCTCCCACCGGCCCATGAGCCCACCGTAGCTATCGAGCCATCTCCCCCACGACACCAATGCAGGACCCGAGTCGAGGAGGTTGTTCTGGACAGGGGGGCCAGCAATTAGAACAGCAATATCACCGAATTTGTAGCCCTTGCACAACTCATTCGCAAACAAGGTGCCAATGTTGAAGACCCACGTCGCAATTGGTATATACTTCCTAGGTAAACTTGTCGCAACTTGATAGTTCATATAGAGAATTACGAGGATCTTCAAAGCAGAAACTCCGTGAAGCGCGGCGAGATATATCAGCGCAAAGCCGAAGTCGAATGATGCTCGCTGGTTTAGCCTCTGATCCGCTTCTTCTGGCGTCGGTCGTGCCGACTGTCCCGTCGCTTTTATTGGATACACAATCGCATTGTACAGTCGGCGTAGAAGGGGGTGGAAAACGAGGAGGGCGGCCATATACGGTATGTTGTTTCGAAAGGTGCGATATTGCGCATCGGATGCGTCCTCCAAGCTGTTAGCTAACGCTATCTCCTAAAGCCTGAGAGTGCCTACAATCTTGCGCCCAGGAATCCATCCGTCCGTAAGCAAATGCTCGTATTTCCTGTACTTGGGATCCGTCGCTAGAGGAAAAATTAACCTATATATACAGACTATCGGTGTTGGAAGTGGTGCGAAGCATACGGCTTGAAGCGTCATAGGCCACCCAGAACATATAAGGTATGGCTAGGATGAGTACGAGGTAGTAGAGGTAAAACTCCGGCGTATTCCATCGTGACAGATGTGCTTTGTTGTTGTGGTTGAACTTGGCAGCTCGTTCTTTGCTCGCCACGGCATCGTTCCTTGCTTCTATTACGGTGTTATAGGGTGTCGAAGTTGAGATGGTAAAGCGAGTGTCGAGAGTGTCGAGATCGTAAATCTTGCGGAAAAAGGAGAAGACGCCCATTGCGAAACGAGGGTTAGGCAATTGTGCCCGGGAAGTACACGCTAATTACACGACATGAACGAAACTAATGTTTGTGACAATGGCTACAACAACATGTGCTCCTGAGCATCACGATATCTCGAAAAGGAGTGCTCCAGTGTGGACAGCTTGATGTGGTACAGTAAGTCGAGGTATGCATAAAGCATAAATTGCCCGATAATACGAGATTCAGGGTCCAGAACGGGCAACGGGTGGGGCTATACCGTAGGGAAGACGCGGGCGCGGTTGCATTACATTAGGTACATTTTAAAGTGGGACATTAGACGAAGTGTACATAATTGGTAATTCGTACTCGGTATGGATTACGTAACCATATCGGTGAGTATGTATCGTCCGTACCTCCAACACGTCTCGGTCGCTTTATTTTCACAAACAAGATATCTGTATATTATACGACTAAGCAAATCATCGGACAGAAGCATATACCCTATGGCTTTATAGAAGTTTTCCCAGCCAGAGCTAAACCTAGGGGGCCCCAAAGGTTTTATCGTTCGAAACCGTCTCCGTTAATTCCGCCTGGCTCAAGTGGACGTGCTGTTGAACCGGGTACAGCATACGATGGGCAAATTTGGAAGCAGATCTATTGCGTTCCGGCCCCAGCTAAATAACGTCTCTGAAAAACATCGGGCTATAACAAAATATTGGACGGGTCCTTTTCGATTCTTTGACCTCCCTCCTGAGCTTAGAGATCACATCTTAAAACTCTTGCTTTTTGATTCATGTGCTAGCGGGAGGTACCCCGCCCGCCTCTTTCTAATATGCCGGCGCATATATGCCGAGGCAGCCTCGATATTCTACGATGAAGTGTTCCTCGAGAACATGGGCCTCAGTGGGACACCCGACCGCTTCTTAACCACGTCTCTCACTCGAGTTGCTCCTCGGCAGTACGTACGAAATCTGAGAATGAGGTTCGAGATCAAAGACCAGATTCATCTCGTTGGAGAGTTGTATAGCACTGCTCTCAATGAGATGGCCGAGGAAGGAAACTTGCAGCATTTGCGGCTAGAAATAGAGAACTGTTTCCCTAGCTGCGAGTTTTGGGGCTATGAGGATGACTTGTCGGCCTACGACGACATACTTGTTCCTGGTGGGAAGGGGAAGGGGACGGTGATTTCGGGACCCCTTTTTATTATGAGAGCGCCATTTCAGAGTTTTCTCAAGTTCCTCGATGAGTCTAAGATACCAAAGATAACGTTACTTGTCGATGCCAGGGACCACTCGGAGTTTTGGTGTCCGTTCCATCGCGTCCACTCGAAAGGCCGGAAATGCGATGGCCAATGGAAAGGTAGCGCAAGACTTTTGAAAATAAATTGCTCGAATCTGGTCAAGGCTCTGAGAGGAGCACAAGCTACGGGGCCGATGCATGACTGCTAATATCAGGCTGTACGCCGTTGATGGTGGCCAGTTCTAACTCTTGGATAGCCCGGATTATAAATATCGAGGGGGGCTCGATGATACCATATATCGCAAAGATCTGGCGACCGACGATAGTTACCTCTTAATGAGAATGGTAGGATGTCTTATAGGCATCGCGTGAATACCACCAACTTGAATCATTCAAATACAGATCCCTCCATAATATAAATAACTGGTTTCGGACGGCGAATAAAAATGATCTTATACATGTATCTGTGGGCTGTTGGCACCACGTGATGGTAGGCGGTGTGTGGGGCGGTCAGATTCTGTCGGCAATGGGGATTAGCCCTACGTATAATACGATGGGCCATTCCACAGAAACCACTAATCCGTTAAAACTTTAAAAATTAATGATATAATATATAATATATAACTATTATATATAAGATATATATATTATATTTTTAAATAAATTTAATAAAGGATATATTTTTAATATAAGTATATATAATATTTTTAAAGTTATAATAATTATATAATATTAATATAATAATAATATAATAAACTTTAAAAAATTAAATAAGTTATATCTTTTTAAGTATTTACTTATTAATATTAAAATTATTTTAATTTTTATTAATAATATTATAGTATTTTTATATTAGTTTATTATTAGTTAATGTTATTTTATATAATTATAATATTTTTTTTAAATTTATTTTTAATTTTATTAATATATATTTTAAAACTTTTTTTAACTTTATTAATAATATATTTTCCTTTTTATTATTTAATTAAGGGATTACTTTATAATTTAACTAAGTTATATACTTTTTTTATTATTAATTTAATAATAATTATAATATTTATTATTAATATATATATATTATTTAATATTTTTTTTAATAACCTTTTATATTTAAATTTAAGTTACCTTTTTAATCTTATGGCCGGATTTAAGTTATATATTAATAATACCTTTTTTTAAAATAGTTAAATTTAAATAAAAATAATAGCATACTTAAAATAAAAAACTTAAATTTACCTTTATTAAAATATTAATAATAATTAAGTATTTACTATATTTTTAACCATTAATAAATATTTAACTTATAATATAAGATTATTTTATATATTTATTTATTTATAATTTAAAATTTAATTAAATAATTATATAATGTGATAAAAATAAAGTATTAGGGAAAACTTATAAATAATATTATTAAGGTTTAAATAAATTAAAAGGTTTTTTTTAAAATTTATATAAATAATAATTGCTTAATTATTTAATTAATAAGATTAATAATATTAATAAGGCTTAATAAAAATTAAAAATTAATAAGTAAAAATTAAAAATTAAAAAGGGTAAAAATTAAAGGGAATAGGAATTAAAAAAAATAAAAGCCTTATTTAAAAGCTTTAATTACTTATGTAGCAATTAAAGCAACTAAAGGTAGTTATGCTTTTACTAATATATTTAAACTAATTTAATATAAAATAATTTAATTAAATATTTATATATAATAAGTTTTATATAATAATATTATATTTAATAATTTTAATAATATTAATAAAATATATTTATAAATATTTACTTAAATGTTTAATATACTTTAAATTTATATAATTATATATTTGTTAATTATTATAATATATTAGAATATTTAATTATTTACCATATTTATTTTTATTTCTCTTATTATTCCTTTTTGTTTTTAATATATTAAGTAAATATTCTTATAATATTTGTAATTGTTAATAATATTATATTATTTTTTTATATAATAATTTGTTATAACTTAGCTTAAGCTACCTTCCTTTATTTTAATATCTTTTTAAATATTTTTTTAATATTATATAAATATTAAAATAAGATTAATAGGCTTAATTTTTTATAAAATTTTTAAATGGGTATATTATAAGTTAATTATTATAAATTTACTATATTTTTAGCGTTAAAAAACTATTAAAATTATAATAATAAATTAGATTTAAAAGCTTATAAGCCTTAATAAATAGGCTTAAAATATTTAATATATTTACTCCTTAATTTTAAATATTAATCTTATTATAATTTCTTTATAAAGTTTTAATATAGTTAAAAATTAAGTAAAAATTATTTAGTTAATATTTAATCTTATAGTTATTTTATTTTTCTATAAATTCCTTAATATTATATTATATAATTTCTTTATAAATAATATATAAAGTAATTTAATTAGTTATATTTTCTTTATAAAATTATTTAAAAGCTTTTAAATCTTTAAAATATATTTATTTAAAGTTAATATTAATTTATTAACTTTAATATATATATTAAATATATATAATTTAATAATTTATTACCCTTTTATATAATTATTACCATTATTACTTAATTTTCCTATTTCCCTTATTTACTCCTTAAATATAAAAATTTAAAATATAATTACCTTAGTTTTATACTTATTAAATATTATTTAAATGTATTATTTTTATTATTAGTTTAATAACCTTAGCTAAGTTATACTAAGCTTAAACTATAAGGGGTAATTTAATTTTATAATTTGTTTAAGTGAGTTATAGTTAAAATTTTAACTTAATTATAATAGTAAGGAATTATTTTAAAATGTTTGTTAATAAAAAGGTAAATTAGCAAACTTTACACCATATAATATAATAAAAATATATATTAATTATATTATATATTTTAAATTTAATAAACTAAAGTTTTTAATAACTATTTATAAACTATATATAATTTAGCTTAAGAATAATAAATTTCCTTTTTTTTTATATAAAAAGCCTAATTTTCCTTTACTAATTTATTACTTTTTAATAACATTAGTAATATACCTCCTAAATTATTATCCTTAATAAAAAAAGCTTTATATTTTTATAAATAAATTTATAAATATATTCTTTTTTATAATTGCCTAATATATTTAAATATTATTAGTAATTATTAAAAAAGTTTTCTAATAATTTTATAAATAAAACTTAGTCCTTATTAATTAAAATCCTTTTATTTATATTATTTTCTATTTAAATCCTAATTAAAAAATATATATAAAATATTAATTTAATATTAATATTATAATTTAATTAATATTTTATTATTTTTTAAGCTTTTCGTAAAAAAATAATATTAAATAAGTATTAAAAGCTTTAAGGTATATTTTATAAAATTATAATAATATAATTTCTAAGCTATTACCTAATATTTAATAAATTGTAATTTAAGCTTAATTTTAAATTGCTTTTATTTAAAATAATAAATAATACTAAATATATTTAATCTTATTTTAAAAAGGGTATAAAATTTTGTTTTAATATTATTAATATATTATTCATTTTTATATAAATGCCAACTTTATATAACTCATTAAAAAAAATATATTAAAATTTAAAAACTATGTTTTTCTTAAAGTTTATTAACAATTTAGCATTAAAAAAGCCTATTATTTTAATATTATTAAGCAATCTTTACTTTATAAGTATTTATATTATTTCTTAATTATAACATAATAACTTTAAATTATAATATATTTAATTTTTAATTATAATATTTTTTAAAAATAAAATATATTACCTATTTAATATATTTACTAAATAAAACATTTAAGTAAATTTAATAATCTTTCCTTATAATATTTATATTAAAAATATTTATTTTTTGGTAATATTTATAAACACCTAATTTTTTTTATTTATAAAAGTAAATAAAACCTTTATTATAAGGATTATTTTTCTTATATAAGCAAATATAATTATATAAAAATATATATATAAATATTTAAGTAATTAATATTTAACTTAAAGCTATATATTTATTTACTTTATATTTAACTATAATTAACATTTATATTTTCCATTATAATAAAAATCTTACTTATTTTTGTTTAAGTGATAACTAATCTTTTACCTTAGTTACATTAAAATTAAGCCTTTCTTTTCTTTTAATTTAAATATTAAATTACTTTAAGTAAATAATTATATATAAAATTTCCTTTTTTTTCTACTATTTATATATCCTATCTTAATTATTAGGATAGTTTTAATATTATTATAAATTTTATTATAATAAACTTTATACCAAACCTAATTTTTAACCTTAAAATTAATTAATAAGTCCTTATATATATTACTTTAACTTAAAATCTTTTAAAAAATCTTTATAACAAAATAAAGCTTTATATTAAATATATAATTCGTTAATTAAAAAATATTTTTTATAAACATAATAAACTTTATAATTTATTTAATAAAAAAATACACCAAATAAACAATATTATTACTAAAACTAAGCTTTAAACTTACCTAAACAAGTTTAATTATAAAGCTAATAAAATTATAATAAAAATAATCAACTTTTTATAACACTATAAAAAGTATATAAATGTTAAATTTACTATAAAAGAACTTTTTAATATTTATTTATAATTATTACATAACTTTTAAAAAACTAAGGCTTAATTATTTTATTCCTAGGTTTTTTATAATAACTTTATTAATATATTACACAATATTATAACTTTAATATTTAAGTTAAATGAGAAATTTATAAAGCATTTTTACCAATTATTATATTTAATAAAGGAAATATTTATTACTTATTTTATAAAAAAAACTTACTAAATGGATAAAATAATTTAAAATTTAATAGCTTAAATTATATTTAATATAAAAGCCTTTAAAAATTTAAATAAATATAACTATTAATATAAATTTAAATAAGTAATAAACAAAGTAAATAATATAATATAATTAAAGTTTTAAGCATAATTATATTAACTAGAAAATTTAATTTAATAATAATTGGTTTATTAAATTACTTAAAAAAATTTAAAGCTAAAGGAAATTTCATTTTATAATTAGTTATAAACATAATAATAAGTAAAATTTAATTTTAATTATAAATTTAACTTAAGGTTAAATTAATTATAAATTATATTTAATATATATAAATACTTAAATAAATAATTTAATAAATTAAATATATATGTTAGCTTTTAATTACCTTTAAATAATTACTTTATACATAATATATGATTTATTAAAATAAAAATGGTTAAAAATATAATGTTATTTTAAACTTTAAAAAGTAAAATAAAAAATAAGAAGGTAAAATTAAGCTATAAATTAATAACTAAAAATAAAGGTTAATATAACTTATTAAATTAGCAAATGGTAAATATTAAATTTAAGGAAAAAAGGATCACTTATATCCTAAATAAAATAAAGGAATTAATATTTATTTATTTAAGTAATTTAATATATATTATCTTTCCTTACTTTTTAATAGTTTATTTAAGTAAAGTTTTATTTTATTATTATAAATAAATATTAAGAAAATACAATTTATATACTTTTAAAGGAATGTAACAAATATAATTTAATAATGTTATATAAAAAGATTTATTTATATTTCAACGGTTATATTAAATAGTATTTATTCTATTTAAAAATATTTTCTTAAGCTATTATGTTTAATTTTATATACTAAAACTAATAAAAAATGAATATATAATAAAAAATACTAAGTAAATAAACATAATAAATATAATAAATATAATAGGATTATAAAAGATTTATTATATATATATTAAACCTTAATTTAAAGAATTTTTAACACTTTTATTAACCTTTAATTAATTTTATAAATGATAAACCAATTATAAAATAGCTAAATATAATTATATTAATTTAAAAAGAAAACTTTCTTAACTAAAAATAATAATAAGTTAAACTTAAGTTAACCTAATATAAGATAAACAATTTATTAAAAAACTTAAATTTAATAAATATAAAAACTTTAAAAGTATTCGAATATATAAAACGAAAGAATTCCAAAAAATTAACCTTAAATCTCCTATCGTTTAAATAAATTAATAGTATAATATCTTTTAACATTTATATTATTTTATACAATTTTTATATTATAAGCGAAGCGGGTAAAAAAGTATATAAATTAATTAAGAGGTAATTTAAATATATGTATTATATACTTATTTAAATTTATCTTTATATTAAACTAATTTAAATATATATAATAGTTAAAATTTAAGTTAAAATCCCTTTAACTAATTTCCTTTTATATAATTAGCTTATAAATTATATAATTAGGAAATGCTTATATAATGTATAAAATACCTTTTAAAATATATGATTTTATAAATTTATTTAACATATTTAAAAGATTAAAAATAATGTTAATGTAATTAAGCTTAATTTATATAATTAATTAATAATTATTAATTTTTATAATAATAAAATGTTTTAAAATGTAATAAAAAATATTATAACTTATAAAACATATAAAGCTTATATAATAATATATTAAACTAAAATTAATAGTTTATTATAAATAAATTTATTAATATTATTAAAATTATTAATAATCTTATTCTTTTTAACCTTTTTACTAATAAAAAAGATTGGTTTATCCTTTTTAACCTCTTTGTTAATAAAAATAATTAGTTTGTTTTCCTTAACCTTTTCGCTAATAAAAATAATTGGCTTATCCTTCCTAACCTTTTTATTAATAAAAATAATTGGCTTATCCTTACTAGTTTTTATACTAATAAAAAAGATTAATTTATCCTTTTTATTTTTTTTACTAATAAAAATAATTAACTTATCCTTATTAACCTTTATACTAATAAAAAAAATTAGCTTGTTTTTTCCTTACCTTTATATTATAAGTTAAGGTAAATTACTAATTTATAAATCTAAGTAATAATACCTAATTTTATAACCTATTATTACTTAAATCTTAAATAATATTATATATATTAACAACCTATTTAACTTTTATACTATAATATTAAAAAACCTTAATAAAATATTTTACACTAAAATTTTTATAGGAAAATTATACTTTAAATAAAATATTAAAAAAGTAAGTAAAAATAATATACCTATTTAATATTGTTTTTTTTAGTTATAATTTAATATTATATAAGAAAATAATATAATTACCTAACGTTTTATTATATTAATATTAAAAGGTATTAAAGTAAATTTTAATAATAATATTAGTATTAATAATAAGTTTCCTTCTATTAATACCATATTTTCTTAAAAATTAATATAAATATTTTTAATAAGTAAATAATTAAAAATTTTAATATAATAATAAGATTATAATATAAATAAAAAAATCCTATTTATACTTAATATTATTATATATAAACCTATTAGGTTATTATTATAAATTACCATAATATTTTCACTTAAAGTTAAAGGATAAAATATAGATATAATAAATACCATTTTTATTAATTTATTATTTTTAAATAATATAACCCTATATAACCTTATATTATAAAAGATATAAGGTTAAAATCTAATCCGTTTAAAATAATTATATACTTTACGAAATAATTTATTAATAACCCTTAAAAAAGATATATTATTAATTAAAGCGTTAAATATTAATAATAAATATTTATTATCATTTAAAAATTATACTCCTATTATAAATATTATTTTAAACCTTTAACTAAAACAAACACCTTATATTATTATTTAAAAATATAAGGCTAGTTAAATATTAAATAAACCTATCACTTCACCTAATAATAATAGCCTTATAATATAAAATAAAGTAAAAACTATTTACTTAAATTAATTTATATAAATATATTTAAGTACTTATATAGCTAATATTAAATTGTTAAACATATTAGTTATATTATTTAAAATTATTTATAATAATATATATAAATTAATTAAAATATATTTTAATTAATAATTTAAATAAGTAATTATTATTCCTTATATTATTTTAATATAATCTTCTAAATACCCTAATATAAATAACTTAAAATTGTTATTTTTTATATATAATCTTTAATAATATTAACTAAGTAAATTTAAATGTATAAGCAAATTTATATAGTTATTTATTATATATTATAATTTATTAACATTTAATTAAATAACCGAATATAGCTGTTATTTACTTTTTCCCTTTTTCCTTTTTCCCTTTTCCTTTTTATTAATTACCTTTAAAATATAAAATATAATAAAAAGTTAAGTTAAAAACTATAACTTTTCTTTATATAAAAATTTTTTAAAAGAATATTAACCTAAGCAATAATATATCTTAATTACATTAAGTTTTATTTTTATATTAAAATAGAATAGCTTTTTATTAAACCTTTAAAATTATTTAATTATAAGCCACCATTATATAAATTTTAAAAGTATTAAGGCGATAATAATATACTATTTTACTATAATCTTTTATAATAATAAAATTAGCCTTATATTAATATAAAATTACACCTTATTAACATTATTATATAAATTAAAATATATAATTGTATAAATCTTAAACCTTTAAAATAAAGATATTTTTATAACCTATAGTTTTAAAAAATATTTAATAATTATCCCTTTATTAATATATAAATAATGTTATATACTAAAGTAATATTACTACTTTGCTTATTTTAAATACTTAAAATTTATTAAGTTATATTTAAATAACTTTGTAAAGAATGAAAATGTAAGGATAATATAATAAAACATTTTTATAAATTATTAAATATAAGAAAAAGAAGATTTATATAATATTTTATTTATTTCTTATATAAATGTTTAACTAAAGTTTTAATATACTTTATTAAAGATATAAATTAATTATAGGTTTTTCATAAGGTGATAAGGTATAAGATAAATGGTTTTTTATAAGTAGCAATTTTAGGGAAAAAGTTTAATTATAAGTTTTAAATAATACTAGTATTAAATTACATATAATTAATATATTTTAATTTTATATTCTTTATTATATTTTTACTATTTAAATAGCTTCTTATAATTAATTATTAAATGGATTTATACCAATTATCATTCTTATAATTTTACTTTATTAGCCTTTTAAAATTATATATTAATTTATTTTATTTAAAGCTATTATAAATAAATACTAGTAAATACTTTCCAAATTTATTATAAGGTAAATAATATTTATATTAATATTTATTAATAAATTTGCTAGGAATATTAATAATAAGATTATTATAGTAAGGGAAAATTGAATAATTTACCTTAAATTAAATATATATTTATAAATAATTCTTATATTTAAATAGTTAAAGAAATAAAATTAATATTGTTAAAATCTTTGAATTTTTCTTGTTTTATTAATATATATAATACCTAATTTTAATTTATATTTGTGGTAAAATTATACTTAAATATAAAAGTTTTAAATAATAAGTTTTTTTTATTACTTTTTTAATATAAAAATATCTTTTATAATATTATTTATATTTAATTTCTTTATAATAAAGTTTAAGCCTTAAATATATATATTAAAATAAAGCTTATAATAAAACAAATTTTAATATTTATTTAATTTTTTAATATTAATTTTATTTAATTTATTATAAGTTAAAAAGCTTTTTATTATTGTTTTTTAATTTTATTAGTCTTATTAGCCTTATCAGCCTTATTGTACTTGGATATATTTACTTATAAACTAAAAAATATTAATTTTTTCTCTTATTAAAAATATAAATCTTTTAATATTTTCTATAGTTAATCTTTTTATATTTTATATTTATTTTAAAAGATTAAACCCTTTTAATCTTTTATTTAATATTAATTTGATAAGTAGTTTAAAATTTACTTTATTTTTTTTATCTTTTAAAGATATTAATAATCATTAAATATTATCTTATTATTATTTAAATAATAATATTTTTTTTAGGTTTAATACTTTTAATTAATAATATACCACTTAATATATCTTATATAATTAATTTAATATAATTAATTCTTATACTAACCTTTTTAGTTTTATTACCGCTTATATTTTAAATAATAATACCTAATTTAATTAATATTAACCTTAAAATCTTTTGGTAATATTATAAAAGCTATTTAATTATTAAAATTATATAAAAGAAATATTTTTAAGCTTAATAATATAATTTAAACATTAAGAATACTAGTATTAACGATAGAAAGTAAATTTATAAAATTTATATTAGGAAAAGGGGTTTAATTCCTATTATATATGTTATTTAATATTAAGGATAATTAAGTTAATAAAATAAGTAATAAGGAGTTATTAAATTAATTTAAAAAATGGTTAAATATTATGAATAATATTAAATAAGTAATTTAAATAAATACAAATAATTTTATTTTAAATCTTAAGCTAATATTAATTAAATATTCATGTAATTATATTATTAGCCTTAATATACCATTTAATTCCATTTTATTATAAAATATTGTAAATTTTAATTAATATTATTATATTAAAAGGCTTAATGGGTTAAATAGGTTAATTACTTATTCTAGCATTAATTTCTTTATATTAAATATAAGTTTTTATAAATTATTTTAATTAATTTATAAAATATATTAATTTAATTTATTTATTTTAAATGTTTAGGTTAATTATAATAAAGTTTTTATAAATCATTTTAATTATAATTGCAATATGTTTTTATTTAAATGTACTAGCTTATTTAAAAGTTTTTTAATGTTTATTTATAATATATTATAATTTAATTATTTTAAATGCCAATTATAATTAAATATATTATATATGTTATACCTTAATTTGGTTATCTTATACTAGTTATAATATAAGCTTTATTAACTTTTTTAATTATATTTATAACTTTAAATATAATAATTATCTTATTAAATAAATTAGATTAATAATGTTTATAATATTTAACCTTATATAAAACTTAGGTTATTACTTATACTTACTTATATTTTCATTAAAAAAACTTAAAAAGGGTGATTAAATAAAGGCTTATAAATTAAGTTTTAAAGTGAGGTAGTATAAGGTTAACATATTCTTTTAATATTATTAAGGGATATTAAAATAGTTTTATTATTAGTAATTTTAAAAATAATATTAATGTAAGTAAAGGGATAAAAATTGTTAATTAATTATATAAATATAAAGATAATTAACTTATTACTTTAAAACTAATCTTATTATTAAAATTAATTTTATTTTATTTAATTTATAACATTTATTTTATAAAAGATTATTTATTTATATTTTAATCATTTCTTATTACACTTATTTTTTAATATGTATAAAGAAAATTTTTATCCTTTTAAAAGATTTAAGATAATTCTAATAAATTAAAAATTATAATTAAGAAAATTTTATATGTAAAATTAATTACCTTATTATATATTTGAATAAGTTAATACTTTATATTTACCTTATTTAAAAAGTTATTAAGTTTAAATATTAAATCTTAATTAAGCTTTTAAACTTTTTATTAATTTTATCCTTATTTAAATTTAAATTTAACTTTGGCTTATTTAAATCTTTAATTTTCCAACCTTTTTTTTAACCTTTAAGGTACAAATAGGGCTGGATAATACCTTTAAGGGTTTTAATTTAATGATTATAATTACAATATTTAATAACTATTGTTAATATTAAAAAAGAAAATAAAGAAATAAATATAATAATAATTTAATATAATTTTTAATAATTTAAGTATAATAAAAAATAAAAAAATATTAAATACATTTCTTATTTCAAATATTTAAATAAAGATTTGGCTTTAAATATAAGCATATTTTTAATTAATAATACTTATATAAATAAATAAAAAGGTATTTTTATATGTGTATATGTAAATTAAAAATATAAAGTTTTTAATAATATAATATTATATTATTTAAATTTAAATATTCTTATATTTAATTTGTATATTATTTAACTTTTTTATTTTAAAATATTATAACTTATATTTTATTAAAATATTATATTTCTTTTTCTTTTTTTAAAATTTATTTATATAAGTTAATTTATATAAGGTAAATCTTATAAATATCCCAATTTAAAATTAATTTAAAAGGATTTTATTTTATGGTTAGTATTAATATTACCTTAATAACTTTATTACTATATCACCTTTAAATCCTTATATTAATATAATTATTATTTAATATTAAAAATTAATTTTTTATAATTAATATATTAAAGTAAATTAAATGTATAAAGTTTTTAATTGGAAAGATATTTTCACTATTAAAAGTATTATTGTTAAATTTAATTATTTAAGTAATATATTATTTTTTTAAAATTATACTATATTTAATGTTAATAACACAAAGGTTATTAACTTAACCTATAATCATTTATATAATATAAATATTAATGTTCCTATTACCCTTTTCTAAAATAAAATATATTTATATTTTATTTATTATTTATATTTATTATATCTTATTATAGTTAATAGGTATTTTTATTTAAATTAATAAATATAATATATTAATTTAAATACATATTCCTAAAGTTGCTTTTAATATTATATAATCTTATCTTACTTACTTAAAAAAGGTTTTATTTAAGAATTAAATAAAGAATATTTTAAAAAAATTAAATTAAATTAAATAGCTATTTTCTTTAAATTTACAAAGGCTATTATATATTTATAATAACCTTAAACCTATTAAATCTAAGCAGGTTTATTAAGAAAAATATGATATATTATTTATAATAATTAAAGCTAAGGTAAAATTAGGATTTACTTATAATAATTTTAATTAATTAAATATCATTATTTAAGATAAGAAAATTATAGGAATAATTAATTAAAAAATAGCTAAGTTTTTTAAATTAAAGCATATTATTAAAGTTTTTAACTTATATTATATGTTAATAAAACTGCTTTTAAAGGATTATTACTTAATGAAAAAAGAAGTTTAAGATTAAATATTTTAGTATAATTTATATAAAGATTTATAAAAATTTCTTACTTTTTTTTCCTTTTTTTTTTATATATAGGAAATAATGGCTATTTATTTATAAGAATTATATTATAAACTTTTTTAAATAAGTAATAGATTTTTATATTATATAACTTAATATTATTAATTTAGAAAGAAAATAAGTGAATAATATAAGTAAAAGATATGAATTTTAAGTTATAAGGTTATAATCTTTAAAATATAAATATAATTTAAAAAGAATAAGTTACTTAAATAGATAATTTAATTATTCCTTTTTTTACTTTTTTATAATCTTTTCTTTATTCCTTATAAAATTATTTTTATTGTAATAAATAATTTAAATAATTTTAATTATCTTTTTATTCTATGTATTATTATTGGATAATTTAGGTGATATTGTTTAACTTATCCTAAATATACTAATCCTTAAGAAAATTCACTAAATTTAACTTCTTTAAGATTATAAATATACCTATATATTACTTATAAACGCTATTATTATAAGTATACAAATTTTTTTCCTTTTATATATAATTAACATATTCATTTTTATATTATCCTTTTAAGCTAACATATTTAAAAAATAGCTATATAATTAAAATAGAAAAGTTAAGGTTTAATTTATTAATTATATTATAATATTATTTATTACATTTCTAATATAAAATATTATTATACTTTCCTTTATTTATAATAAATAAGCTTTAAAATTAATAAGGTTTATAAAAAAGTTAATATATATAATAACTTAGGAGGTAACTATAAGTTACTTTAATATAAATTTAGCATATTTACTTAAAATACTTTAATAAAATATCTTATATTTTTAAATTTAGGTTAATTATTTTTTAAAATATATTTTCTTAGCTAAGATTAATTTCCTATTTATAATATATATTTTTACCTTTTCCTAATAATTTATATATATTAATAATATAATAATATTTCTTATTTAATAATATATAATTATAACATAATAAATAAAAGAATTTATAATAGTTTAAGTTATATTAAATTTAATTTTAAAGTTTATTAGCTTTAAGTTTTCCTAATCTAATTAAATTAGAAGTTAACTTATTAATATACCTTTTAATAACTATTTATATTATAAAATTAAATATTTTTTTATTAGCTTAGGTAATTAAGAAAATGTTATATTAAGGAAATAAATAAAATATTAAATTACTTTACTTTTTTTATAAATGATTTAAAATAAGCTTATAAATAATTATAGAAATTTTATAACTTAATTATTAATAATATATTATTCTTTAATTAATTTTTTTTTCTTTTTAATACATAAGTAAATATTTAAATATATAACACATTTATATATTATCTTTAATTTATCTCTTTTTCTTTATTAATTATATTTTAAATCTTATAATATAATCTCAAATTTACTAATAATAAGTTAATTATTATATACTATATAATTTATTAAAAAAATACCTAAAAGTAAAATATATTTTAATAAGTTATAAAAATAAAGGTTAAGACTTTTTTTATTATAATAATCTTAAATATTATTTATTTTATTAGAAATTTTTAACTTCTTATATAATATTTATTACCTAAAATATCCCTTATATTTATAAATATTTCCTAATATTTTTAATAATATATTAATTTTATAACCTAATTATTTTATATAAGGTTACCTAATATTTTTCTTTTTTAAAAATATAAGTTATATTAAGATTAAAAAATATTTTTAGCTATATATACTTAAGTAGTATAAAAATATATAATTAATAATATAATGGGATTATTTAATAACTTATTATAATATAATTAAAAGGATTAATAAAAGGGATTATTTATTTAATTTTAATTTTTAATTATTTTTTTAAATTATTTAAAAAAATGTATAATATTAATATATCCTTTTTTAAATTTTAAGTTATATTATATTTAATTAAAATAACATATTATTAATATATATAAGGAATAAAAATATAATATTAAAAGTAGGGTTAATTATATATTTAATTTAATTCTTAAATAAAAATGATTATTTTATAATTTTAATTTATAATTATAAATGCTAATATTAGATTTTTGTAAATTTATAATTATATAATTATAAGGATTAGTTTAATTTAATGTTTTAATGTTTATAATAATGGTAAATAAAAAATAAGTTAACCCTACCTAAAATTAATAATAATATTATTTAAAATTATAATACTTTATATTATATTATAAAATAATAAAGTTTTTAAACTTATAAGCTAATAGTAATTAACTTTATTTAAGCGTTTATAAGGAAAAGGCTTAATAATTAGGTAAAGTTTTATAGTTTTAAAATTATAAAGAAAAAAATAATTTAATAATAGTTTAACTAGTTACATTACTAATTAAGCCATACACTTAATATAAATGTACACATTTTATAAGTTACAATATTATTTTATTATGATTTTATTTAATAAAAATAACTATATATGAAAATATTATTACTATTTAATATTATAATAAGTAAATTTTAAAATACCTTAATAAATTTATTACCTTTATTATTATATTTTAAAGGATTTTAAAAGGTGTTAATTAATGTATTAAATGTTTTATAATAATTATAATTTTTTATAAAAATATCCTAAGATATATTAATAGGTTTATTATATTAATAGTATTAAATTATAATCTTTAATATGGTAATTAATTTATTAAATATACCTAATAAAGTGATTAAATCTTTAATATTTAATATAATTAAATATATTAGTTAATATATAAATATACCTTATTAATATTCTATAATGTTAAAACCTAATATAAATAATAATTAATAAGGTTATTTATTATTATTATATTCTTTTAATTAATAAAACTAGGGTATAAGTAAAGATAATATATTTAGTATTTATAATAAAAGTTTAAAAGGCTTTTAAATAAAATCTTAATTTAAAAAGTATAAAGGTTTTTATAATTTATAACATTATTTATTAAAGATAATTTATTTATATATTAATTATTCCTTAATTTAATAGTTAAATAAAATAGGTTAACATAAATATTTTATTAACTAAGTTATAATATTTATTTTATAATTCTTAAGCAAAAACATATTACTTAAAACATAAAAATATATAAGTTAATATTATAATAAAATTATATACCTTATTTAATAAAAGATAAATATTATAATTTAAAAAAGTAATTAAAGTATAAGTAAAATAAATAATTACATATTAAAGTATTTAGTAAAGGATAAAAATACTATCCTTTTAATAATTAAATATTTACTTATTTAAAATATTATTTTAAAAAACTTAACTTCTTAAAAACTTATATATTATTATATTTTATTAACTTTCCTTAAGATTTACCTATTATAGCCCTTTCTTATAACCTTATTTTATAATTAATTATTTCTTTAAAGTTAACTTACTTTTTTTTACTTTATTATTCTTTGCTTACTTATTTTTTACTTTATTACTCCTTAAATAAAAAGTATTATTTAAAGACTTTATAAATTACCTTAAAGATTTCTAATAAGGTAATAATATATCTTAGGCTATTTTCTTTAAATATAATATATGTTTTAATAATGGACTTTTTACCTTTAATATATTATTTATATTTATTACTTTATTAAACTTTTTACTTAAATTTATTACAATTATAATTATAAATAAAAAGTATAATTTAACCATAATATTTATTATATTTCATTCTTTTTCCTTTACTTATAAAAATATATTAAAAATATATATATATAACTTTTTATATTAATTTTTTTTCAACAATATAAAAATATTAATAAGGTAAATAATAAAATATTCTTTATATTTTTAATTTTAATCTTACTAAGAAATATAAAGTTATATTTTAATATTATTTAATATAATGTTAAAAATAGCAATAATAAATAATATAAAATTACCCCTTTCTTTTAAATATTAGTTAAATTTCTAAATAATATTAAAACAAATAATATATCCTATAATAACCTAGTTTTAAATAACCACTAAAAATTAAAAAATATTAATATTAAAACTTTTATATTTAACCATAAGGAATAAAAAGTTAAATATAACATAAACTTTAACTAACTTATTTATAATCTTAAGGTATTAAAATTTTTTAAATTAAATAAGTAAATTATTTTAAAACATATTAAGCTTTAAGTAAAAAAATTTTACCTTTATTAATAAATTTAAAAGAATAATTTAATAATAAATAAGCTTATTACTAAATTTCTTAAAGTAAAAGCTTATAAGCTTTTCCATTATATTAAATAAACAAAAATTAAATCTTTCCTTTACTTTTATTTTTATAAATATAACATTAAGTATAAACCTTTTTAAAACTATAATTAAATTTAACCTTGTTATATGATTTTTCCTTAAATTAAACACTTATTTAAAGTACTTTTCCTATTTTAACAAAATTACCCTTTAATTTATTTAATCTTTTATATTTATTCCCTTACCTTTTATATTAAATAATAATAATTATATATATTTAAATTATATTTCCAATAATAAAGGATAATTTTCCTTATATTTAATTTTATTAATAACTTAAATAACATTATTTAAAATATTATAAAACTTATTATTAAAGAACACATTATTAAAATTAAAATAATAAATATAAAACTTTAAATTAATAATTAAATTTATATATTTTTTAACTTTAATTTATATTATATTAATTTTATTAGATTTTTAAAACTTAATATTATTTATATTATAAATTAAAGGCGTTAATATTTTATAAATAAAACTTGTAAATAATATCTTAATAGCTTTATAATTATCCAAGGCTTTTTTAAACCTTTTTAATTAAAATAAGTTAAAACTTATTAACAAACCATAATTTATAAAAATATAATAATTAATATTAAAATTTTTAATTAAAAGTAACTAATTATTTAACATCTTTTAATTTAAATTAAAATATATTAACTATATAAAAATAATATAAAAAGTAAACTTAAAAAAGGTATTATTAAAAATATAGTTTTATAAGGATAAAGGAAATAAATAGTTAAAGGTAATTAAAATTAGCTATAGTTAATTAATTTATATAAAAATATATTAATATAAGGTAACTTATTTATAATAGTTAAATTATTTATACCTTAATAACTTATTTTATTTTTAAAGATTTAAATATAATATTTTTATAATTAAAGCTAAAGTTTTTAATAAAAAGATATATTAACTTAAACTTAATTAATTTAAATCTTTTTATATAAGGTAACTTAACCTTATTAAATAAATTATATTGTTTTTTTTAAAAGAAATATTTCTTAAATAATAAGGCTTAGTTTTAAGGGTATATTATAATAATAAAAAAAGGTATTTTATAATTATTATTAAATTAAAATATATACTTATATTTATATAAATACATATATTAAAGAAAGTAATATTTTTAGGTTAAAATTTAAAAAAGGTATTAAAAGGGTAAATATGCTTTTTTTTAATAATTAAAATTATTATAATAATTTTTTAATAATTTTAAATAGTTAAAATAAAATAATTACCTATTATATATATATAATATATTATAAATTTTATAATAAGGTATTATTAATAATATTATAAATATTATTATTATAAAAGGAATATAAAATATTTTAAAAACTTATTTAAAAAATATTTCTTATATTTTAAAGCTAATTAAAAAGCTATAATTTAATAAAAATAAAGTAAAACAATTAATTAAAAATATAACAATATAAAAGAAAAGATAAAAAAGATAATAACCTTATTATTAAAGATAATAGCTTTTATTAATATATTTAAAAAAAAGGTAAAATATAACTTAATTAAAAAAATATAATAAATTTTAACTTATTAATTATATTTATACTTATATTATATTATATATATATATTTATAATATATTTTAATATATAGTATAAATTATTTAAAAATATTATTAATATATATTATATTATATTATTAATTTTTAAAGTTTTAATAAGTTAGCGATTTATTATTAAATAATTAACCATTTATAAATAAGTAAAGTTATACACACACATTGTAATTTTTTTACGTAATAATAATAACATTATTAACACTTAAGCTTTTAATATCTTTAATATTTTCTATATATAATCTTATAAAGTGGGAAAATCCTAAGATTAATGGCGTTGGACAGCCACTTAGCATAGCACGGGTAACGGAGCTTAAAGCAAACTATTAAGAATATTACACTTTCTCTATATCAATAGGTGCTTATTTTTAACGCTAATGAGTCTTTGGATGACAGATATTGCCACTACCTTATCTATTATCTATTGTACTTACTAGCTCGGGGAATAACGGGGTTGTGCTGGGTGCGTTTAACAGAAGGTAAATTTCATATAGCGTTAACCTACACTTTAACGTCTGTCCGGTCTGAACATGTGGACTAAGAGTACTCGATTTGAATATGGTAGCTAGTCTTTGCGGGTAATTTTAATGTAGATGAATTCAGAAATGATATGACATGAGCCAGCTATCTTTGTCGGCAAAGATAAATGTTGGTTGAAGCAAGTTTGCTTGCTTTGTAAAGTGCATTACGCGCAATCATATAACCGGTAATATCAAACTCCTCCGCCCATTGAGATAGCGTTCTCACCGTCTAGTATTTCACCGCTAGTTTAGATGTGGTATCTTAAGCACCCGGATATTTACGAATATTGAAGATAACATTTATCTTCCCATAGTCGACTTAGAGACGGAAACGCCCCACCGTAAACTTAGGAGATGCGGGTATTTTATTAAGTACAGATCTTCCATGGTAGTTTCGACGTCAGATCCTTGGCCCACTTACCCAAGCTTCCCCAATACGAATACCCGCGCTTTTGGAAATCGGCGTCACATTATTGGATCGTGCTTCTAACAAGTTACCGAAGTTTCAATTTGACAAAGCGCTTTTCTTATATCTTCAATTGAGGGACAAGTTGGTCCGTTCAGTTGATTTATTTCAACTGATTGGACTTATGAGGGCCTTCATTATTATATTATTAAACATAATCGTATCAGTCGCTCATTATTCCTAACCACTATTTGTACTTCTCTTGAGTCATCATGAGTCGTGCGGCGGTGAAGCAGCTCAACCTGCTTCGCTACGCTGCGGGTTCGATATCTCGGCGAGTGACAAAACGATGGCAATTCAGCGCAGCCAGCGTAAACCATCACAGATGGGAACAAGTAGCAGGAAGTCAACCACGCCTGCCGTATACTCGATATTTCAGCACGACATCGTCGACCTTCGATGACAACGAAGAGGCACAATCGGGCACGTACAGTGAAGCCGACCATGAACATGCTGTCATCTCGACTTTCGATCTCTTCTCTATCGGCATTGGACCATCATCGTCTCATACGGTTGGGCCTATGCGCGCTGGAGGCATCTTCGTGGCCGATCTGGTCGAGGCTGGCCTGCTTGACAAAGTGAACAAAATACGCATCTCAATCTATGGCAGTCTTGCGCTCACAGGCGAGGGCCAGTATGTATCCTCCAACAACTAATCATCGCTCTCTGCCCAACTGCTTCGGGGGGTTATTCAATCAATTGATACTATTCTAAAATTTACGACGCCTAACACATGCTACCTAAAACCTACCTAAAACCTTCTAGCGAGGACTACTTGCTGACTCGTAATCCTGCATAGTATGACACCGTCTGCGCTGCTGCTAGGCCTTGAGAGCGCAGATGTGGAAACTGTTGACACATCCTACGTGCCTACCCGCTTTGCGCAGATCAAAAAAGAGAAAAAGCTGTTCTTAGGCCATGGGCTCCCAGAGGGTAAAGGCAAGGAAATCGACTTTGACTACGAGAAGGATTTTAAATGGGAGTGGAGCAAGAAGCTCCCTTTACACAGTAACGGAATGCGCTTTATGGTATTCGACGATCAAGGTAACATGTTGGCAACCAACGACTTCTTCAGCGTGGGCGGAGGTTTCGTCGTAAATGGCTCCTTGTCAACCGCCGCCACGACCGCAGTAGCTAGTCAGGCTGCGGATCGTGCTTCGGCTGACACTAAAGAAGTACAAGCAGAAGGAGGCAGTGGGCATCCGGCCGACTTAGCCGAGAACTTGTTTTACAAAGAGATAAGGAGAGCAGACGCAGCGGGAGATCGCAGGACTGGCTCCGAGATCAAGCCCCTCGATGAAGCACCAGCTGAAGACCCGACAGCTCTAGTTGAGACCGGCTCAGTCGCCAGGCCTCCTGTTGTATCTTCAGCATCAGAGACCGAGGCCGCGGGCACTGAAACTACCTCCCAGCAGCCTCGCTATCCGTTTCGGGACGCTCGCAGTCTGCTGGCGCTGTGCAACAAGCATAACTTGACTATTGCGCAGCTAGTGTACGAAAACGAAAAGAGTCATGGTTACACTGATGAGGATATCTACAAGAAGGTAATGAAAATCTGGGAAGTCATGGACAATAGCATACTGGAAGGCGTCAACCAGCCCCTGGATGCGACACTACCAGGCTCACTCAAACTACATAGACGAGCGCCGGCACTATATCGAAGACTAACAAGGGGCCTCTATCCTTCTCATACTGCAACTCCTGGCATGGCCAACGGGCAGGCACAGTTGTCTTCTCCGAGTAGCGACAACGACAAAATATCATCGGCAGGCACAAGTTTAGCTAGAATACCAAAACAAGGTACAGCGCTGGGCAGAAGAGGGACTGGCGGTAAGCGCGGCCCGCCACGCGTGCATGGCTCACTTTATCACCCGATCATGCCGTCGCCTCCACGTCGGACCACATTCCCGGCTATGGATTACTTAACCGTCTACGCAATGGCCGTCAACGAGACAAACGCGGGCGGTGGACGGATCGTGACAGCGCCAACGAACGGCGCAGCCGGCATCATCCCAGCCGTGCTGAAGTATACGATCGAGTTCATCAGCGACGACGCCGAACGTGACATCCTCACCTTTCTGCTAACAGCAGCAGCCATCGGCATGCTATACAAGCGAGGCGCAACCATCTCAGCAGCCGAAGGGGGCTGCATGGCCGAAGTCGGCGTAGCCTGCTCGATGGCGGCCGGCGCCTTCGCAGCCTGCATGGGCGCCAGCCCGAGACCATCGAGCAAGCAGCCGAGATTGGCATCGAGCACAACCTGGGCCTGACGTGCGATCCCATCGGCGGGCTTGTTCAGGCCCCGTGTATCGAGCGCAACGCTCTAGGCGCCATCAAGGCCATCTCGAGCGCGAATTTGGCCCTCAGTAGCGAGGCCGGTACCCAGAAGGTTAGACTCGATGATGCGATCCGCGCTATGCGACTTACTGCGCAGGGCATGCGGAATGAGTTCAAGGAGACGAGCTTGAGCGGGCTGGCTACGAGCGTGCCTCTTAATATCCCTGTTAGTGTGCCTGATTGCTGATATTATGTTTCGCTATGAGTGGATAGGTGATATGGGATGGATATTTGGAAGGGCATAGGGCACGTTGGTATGGATTGTTTTGCCGGCTTGGTTTGTATTGGCGGTTTGATTGTCCAGTTGCCTTAGAGCGTAAGAATAAAAAGGGAGAATACAGGTTTCGCGGCATAAAAGCTTCGATTCAGAAGATACCTGGCCTGATCTTCGGATAGTACATCTGTATAGAGTGCTAGGGAAGCTTTTACATTGGCATTTAGATAGTTACAGAATATTGTGTTCCAAAGCGATAGAATAGATTATAGATGGCAACTCACATCGGCTTACATTGGAGGTCTCGAGGACGACTTACGACTAGATAGAGATGATTCTCTGATGGTATGCCTAAAGGCCTTCGGTGTTGGTCGGTATCCGAGGCGAGTTTTTAGTTTGGGGGCTTCTGGGCTTCCTTCATTTACTGTCGTAAATTTGCGTCTTAACAGCGTATCAAGTTTCGACGGCGAGCAATTCGTCATAATCAGCTCATAGCTGCGGTTGATTCTTTCCAAATCCTTCAACCTCCTCTTTTCCTTCCAATTTACATTTCGATTATACGGTTGATCTCAAGTATTATATTAGATGCTGGGATAGAACCAAGAGTTCATTTATCCAACGGTAAGGCCTATATCTTCATCTCTAGGAATTCCAAATCTATGCGGCGTTAAAGCGCGACAAGCCTTAAGGGGAACAGTTTATGCTTGGAGTTTAGTTTGTCTAGGGGACAGGGGGCCAGCGGACGTCGGTAGGACTTGCAGGCTACAGGGCTCTGATCTGCATTGGAATCAGGCGATTAGCCAGTGAGAACGCCTCGTCTTCCAGGGTTCTGGGGCGGTGTTGCGGCTCAGCTGGTGCGCAACACGTAAGGAAACCTCATCCTACGAGGGGTTGACCTCCCCAGGCTTCCGTCATTTCTTAACTTGACTTCCTTCTTTCATTCTGAATCAGAATCACATTTGAAAGGGTCATCTCAATTACTCTTACGACCTCACATTTCTAGTTAAACATACGAGATAGATAGTTACACATCTAATCGTATATACTCAATATTCAGATTACGCAAGCCGCTCACTCTCAATCCATCCACCATCTAGATAGACAAGACGCCCCCCAAAGAGCGCAGACCCGGTCTTTATCACGGAAACAACCAAACGCCATCCATCCCGAAACATCACAACAATCCAATCCCAATCTTTACCTTAATCGCAACTACAACCACAGCCATGGCGCCCCTCCACCTCAAAACCCAAGACCCCACCGGTACCACCCCGCACCCGGAATCCACGCTCCCAGCCTACGACGAAGGCTCCGCCGCCACCGCGGCCGGCGAGCGCGCGCCTTTCATCCGCCCTGAGGACCTGGACGTCGAGGCGCAGACGCAGCCGCCCGCGTACGAAGCCAACAACACCACCACTGCAACCGCAAATGCAAACGATGCCGATGCCGATGCGCTCGAGAAGCCGAGCATGCCGGTCAGGATCTTGTCTGTGATGCTGGGCGTCGTCTTGTTCATGGTCGGGTTCGGCGGCATTTTGACTCTGGGGGTGGTGTTTTTGAAGTTGTTGGTGCTGCTGTGGCATAAGCTGGGGTTGGTATGAGCCGGGTTTATGGGTCAGGTCGGGTTTGATTGAGGGGGTTAGGTATGGGAGATTGGAGGAACACATGGGCTAGACTAGGTTAGGTTCTGTGTCTTGCTATGTTCTTCCGATGCACATCATGGAGACATGGTCTTCATTCACAAGCTTACTGGTTGCTAACTGTATATTCGTTTTCCTATGTTTGTTATGAAGGAAGGTCTAAGGTCATGGCCATCGGGGACGAGTCGGAGGGTTTGGGGGATGGTATCTCTTAGCGGGCTTAGGAGTTCACTCTCAGTGGATGATTTCCTTTTCAGCAAATGGTCATTGTCGAGGATAGCGGTCATTCGCAGAATAGATTAGTTTCAATTTCTGCATTGAGATTCAACTATACTTGACTAGCTCAGTTTCTAAGGGAGCCTAGACCAATTCTCATGATTTCAGGGTGAAGTCTCTTACTAGAAGCAGAGCTGCGCAAGGGAGAATCAGAACATACGTCTAAACTCGTTCAACTCTATGTAGTCGGACACTGGACTGTCAGTTGTTTTCATCACGAGGATACCTAGGTACATGGGCAAAATTCTATCTATGTACCATGGTAACCCAGCCTCAACAGCGGTATAACCCCCACTGTGGCGACGCTAACTTGTTGTTGTGTCGTGATTCTGCCTTTTCGTAATATTACACCTAGTCTATGTCGCAATCACGGTTATTCCACCATGCATTTCACTTCTCTAGCAATTGAAAAACAGTCGACTACCTTCATATAACGAGGGGAAAGCAACCATGGGTTACTAACCTAGTATATTAATTTCGAACTTGAAAATCCGTCGTAGTCAGATCCCTTTCACGCCACTCCCCTATCCAGCAGTTGAAAGGCTTTCGAACGACATCATGTGTTGAGCTGCGGTATAAGCAAAGCTATGATATATATAAGAAAAGGTTTGGGAGAGGTAACACTCAGGTCAGCTACACTAGGACAAAAGAGATGAATTTATAGCCGCATGTGCTACGTACTGCAATTTTCTTTCCCGCAATATCAATACTAGCGGCGTACTTTGGACATATTCGCGTATAATAACTTGTAAAGACGACATAATAAACGTATCTAAATGATCTTTGGCATATAGTGATTTCTAAGAATTCTAGGTAACGAAACGATCCATCCGTACCGGTATCGGTATCCCAGATTCAAGTTTCTGGGTGGCACTAGTTCCCCTAAGCGATCGTGGTAGATTGCTACAGTACCCCCACCATAGAGCCCGGAAGCAGTATCGTCAAGGGACATCGCGCGCAATTCGACCCAACAATCCGGGTCTAAATCGTGTAGCCCCTGTCAACTACAGAGGCTAGAATTTGTAGGCCAGGTGAGGGGTGAATATTCTATTGCTATTCAATATCTAAGAGAAATTATTCAAGTTAAGTTAAGAATTAAGGCGACTTCTACGTGGCTTCGTGAATGAGAAAGGTTTTAGATAATATGTAAGTTGCTCCGGCATGTATACGACAACCATATAAAAGATAGGTAGATCACGATCTATTATCCAGATTAGATATTCTAAACTACCTAAGCACGACGACCGTGCGTCGTAGATATTGTGAGATTAGATGATACGTTTTGTTTGAGCCCCAAAAGGCCCGCTCTATTTCTTTTCTGAGG
Source organism: Hypoxylon sp. EC38 (assembly GCA_002120335.1). Classification (NCBI taxonomy): domain Eukaryota; kingdom Fungi; phylum Ascomycota; class Sordariomycetes; order Xylariales; family Hypoxylaceae; genus Hypoxylon; species Hypoxylon sp. EC38. The sequence goes on along the minus strand of KZ111237.1, from coordinate 980,054 downwards.
GTCTGTCACCCTCGCCATTCTGGCGAAGGCTTTGAAGTCCTGTTTTATGTTCATGGTGCTCTCGGCTGAGCGTCCTCTGGCTGATAAAAGGGCTTACTAGAAGTCCTACTCCAGCAATGGCAGTGTACATGATGTACATGTCACGTAAACTGTTCCAGTAGGCTGTGCGGGCTATCTCGCCCTCGGGGCCGGGTAACGAGGCCACAAGACCAACATTACCACCTGCGCTCCCACCAGAGAGTTGGTTTGCAAGCTCTGGGCCAAGCTGAGCTAACAAGGTCGGATATTGTTTCTCCATTCCGTTCTGGAACACCACACCGCCGATAACGACGGATACGGAAGTTGAAAGTTGGCGAACGAAGCCGAAAGTAGACGTCACCGCCGCGATATCACGGGGTTCGACAGATGTTTGCAATGCGATTAGTGGTGATTGGAAATTCGGTCCTACGCCAATACCTGCGATGATCTGGTATATAATTATCTTGGCCCAATTCGCCTTAGGACCAAGGTCGATGAACAGGCCGAACCCAAGCGTCATGAAGAGCATGCCGAAGATAATGGCAGGCAGGTATTTACCCGTCTTCTTCATAAATATACCTGAACCAATCGACATGAATGAAAGCGCGAGGACGTACGGTAAGAGGTAGACACCCGAGAGCAGCGACGAGGCTCCCAGGACAGCCTGGAAGTAGAGCGGTAAATAGTAACTTCCAGATATGAAGACAGAGCCGTGGACTAGACATATCGCGAACGTCGAGATGTTTTTCCCAAACTTGAATAGCCGAAGTGGAATAACTGGGTATTTGGCGTACCATTTTTCAACTGCCACGAATATGCCGACTGTGACCACACCAAATACGATTAGACATATCGTCGTAGCCGAGTTCCAGGGATAGGTGACACCGCCAAATTCTAATCCGAACAAGAACATCAGAGTCCCTCCGATAATGAGGAGACTACCCAACCAATCGATGGCGGCCAAACCCTCCCAAACGGGCGTGCGAGGATTATGCAACTTGAGCACGAATAGTAGCACAAAGAAGCCCACGCCACTGATGGGCAAATTCACGTAGAAACACCAGCGCCAAGTGACCTTGGATGTGAAGACGCCGCCGAGGATAGGGCCAATTGCCGATGCTATAGCCCACACCATGCCGAAGAAGGCGTAATACATGCCTCGCTTCCGCATAGAGAACAGATCGCCGACGCAAATATTCGTAAGTACCACGATACCACCACCACCGATACCCTGGATAGCACGGGCGGCGATCAACATTCCTATGTTGACGCTCAACGCGCAGATAAGCGACCCGATCCAGAAAATGGCAACGGCCGCCAAGAGGACCGGTTTACGACCCCAGATGTCGCTAACCTTTCCCCAGCTAGGGACGGTAGCGCTGTTCGCCAAGAGATACGCCGCGCCAATCCACGTGTAACCTGCTGGAGACCGGAACTGCTCGGTTATGGTCGGGATCGCAGTCGTGATGATGGTGACGTCGAGGGCTGCGAGGAAAAGCGCCGAGCAGAGCGCGAAAACAATTACTGTCGTTTCAAACTTCGTCCTGGTCTTCTCCGGTTCCTCGTTCTTCTTTGCTGGAGCAGTAGCGGCGTCATTAGGAGGCGTTCCTGATTCACCGCCGGCGGGCGCCGTGGCTGCGTTCCCGTTCCCGTTTCCTTGGCTGTTTTCATCCCGGGCAGTGCTTGCCGAGGAGCTTCGGCGGGTGTTTTGGCTGGATGATTTTACGCCTTGCTCCAGGTCGTCGAGTTTCTCGTCGTCGCGGACGTCTATTGTGGTAGCTTCATGGTCCGACATCGTACCCCTTTGGGCTCTTGAAGACGTTCCGTTTTAGTAGAGGCCCGTTGGTACTGCCGATGGTTGACACGTCTTCCAGGTAAACAGAGCAAGATCGGACTTTAAAGAATAATTGCTAAAAGAGTAGGGGGAAAATAGTAATAAATAAATAATGTTACTGGTTCTGGAACTACTAGTCTGGCTAGTGTAGTGATCCGTACAAAAAATATATGCAATGCAGGCTAGGATTAGAATAGCGGAGCCGGTCCAAGATCTAGCCACTCGGTCTTAAGATCGATGACGGTCTATGCCTTCATCTCTGAGTGATCCCAGAAAAAAATATTTACACAAACACATCGTGCATAATGTAGAGGATCACAGTGGAGTTGACCAAGATGAATCATCTCCGTAGACTAGGGTAGATGCCATCCTCTTTACGTTAGAAGATATGAAAATAAGAATGTAATTTGTTGAGGATTGGGATGGAATTGAATTTGAATTGGTAATACTCCTATACTCGGAGGAACAATGCGAAAAGGCGAAAAAGAGCGAAGGACGAGCGTAACTCCACAAGGTCTTTGAAGAAAAAGAGAGCCAAGGCCTTGAACGGAGTTTATTGTGAAACCGAGAACGGCTAATTGTGGAGCTACGAAACAGAGCTTCTGATTGGCCAATTAGAAACATATTCTTGCCTGCCGGCATCTCCTTTCCCAGGTTTCTTAATACAGTACATACCTAATTAATACACTACTACCCAATCTTAATGCTAGAGATGATCTGATAAGCCGAGACGTAAATCTCGGTCTGACTCATAATCCATTCATTTTCTTCTCCATCTTGTTTCTTAAGTCCTTGTTTATTGCCGAGCCTAGTACGAGCTAAGACATGTAACAATAGATAGAGATTTGAAGAAGACACAATAATAAGTCATTATGTGTTCAACTGCCTACCTTTCAAACACTATTTCATAGATACTGTTTGTTTTTCATCCTTCTGACACAATATAGGATGCATAGGATTAAATTCAATTTCATGTGTCTAAAAATAGTTGAACTGACACTGCTAGGTACATGAAATGGAACTTGCCTGATAATTACGCAATTCTGTCTCAGAAAGTCCGGGTAACCAGACAGCCCAGGCAGGTTTACCAAGGAGATAGGAGATATTCTAAGCATCTTGACTATTTGCTTTTACTGGCACCGTGTGCTTTCCACTTATTTATCAAATAACCAATGCGGACTTTAATGGGCGCGCGTTTCTTGTAGGTCCGCATGCAATTGAGCTGAAGGTACATCAGTGTGTGCGCAAGTATCCAGGTCGCCTCATGTAATTCCGCATATCGAAGCCAGTACGCTAATGCCGAGCCATTCGATCTTATCCCGTCCAAGGTTCGAATCACGAAGCGAGCGTAAAAGTGATTGACATTCCATTCCTTGCTGTCGAGACCTATAACCCGCATCCACTCTACATCATTGCTATGGATCTGAACGAGCTTATAAGTCTCTTCCCATTCGCCAATGGGGAGACCCCATCTCCCTCTAAGGTAAGCTAGGGAAAACTCTTCCACGGCGTCGATATATTCTGGATGCGTCCATAGGCTCTGAACCCTGTGTTGCGCTATCAATGGCTCTTTGCTGAGACCGAGGATGCGGCCTAACTCCCCTGCGGCTGCGGCTAGGGTTACCTTCTTTTTATGGACATATCGCACTTCTTTCTTTGTCTCCTCGGGGTCATCCATTGTTCCTCGATATTTTCACTAGACGGCTATCGATTGTGACTCAATTTATACAGGGTTGAGCAATTGGCATCTGCCATTAAGATGGTTTAATTATATGATTATAGGTTCTTTGTCAGACCTTCGAACGATACTGAGCATATTCTGAACAACCTTTCATTCATTCACCAATTTGAAACAAAGTTATCATTTCGATTTATCCCTTTAATAGATTTTTACTAGAAACAAACGATTTCGCACATCACTGAAAACAACTTCAACTCTTACATAATGTATTATGTTGCTACTCGTAGAACTACGGATTAAACAATGAACACTACAAACAATTTAATGAGATCCTGGTGATCACGAAGCCCCTAAAAACAGTCATAACCTACCTATTACCAGAATACTAAGCGCCGGAACGTGGCTAGTAGATGACGGTGCCTAATTTGGTTATTTCTTAATTCGACCCTTTCCCGCTCTCTCCTTTTTCTTTCCTCCTCCTCCCGCTCTTCAACTACGTCTCGTACAACTGGGTGCACATCGGCCGGTGGTGGTGGAATAGCTCCAGGGTGTTCTTGGATGTACTTAACTGTGAAGAGGTCTTTCTCATGTGAGAGCTTAGCGTAAAGGAGGTACGACGCCACCCACTTATCACACGCATCCCATTCGTAGTAGAAGGGGTTGTCGCGACCAAAGGTTCGAGCGTAATTATAGACTCGAGTTTGGAATTCGTCCAAATTTGCCGGATCGAGCCTCTCAATCATCTTTCGGTAGCGGAGAAGTCGGAGGATGTAAGCGACCCAATGATCCTCCCTCACCCAAGTCGACTTGTCGATAAGGGCATCAGGGCGCAGGTGGAGGAAGTCCGGGATGCGTTCAGGTTGGCCGAGAACACGCTCCATTGCGTCAACAACTTCTTGCCATGAAGGGGACTTCTCTAGGGGGTGGTTGCGTAGATAGTCGTCTCTGAATCGGGCGAAAGCATCCGCGCTCTCTGGGCAATGGTAGAAGTAGGCAAAGTCACCGAGAGTCCATGTGACGTCTCGCCATTCCGAGGCTGCCATGGCACCGTCTATCCAACCATAAGCCCTATAATAAATAGAAGCATTTCGGTCTTCCAGCGCATTTACGATACCATCCTCAAGGGATTCCCAGAACGCTGTGGGGAGCTCGTTGTTTAAAGTAGGGTGTCGTCCGTTACTCATTTTGAGGTTTGATATTATGTTGCGATTTTATGAATCTAAGTTAATACTGTGGAAGTAAACTTATTTAATGAATTTGCGTTTTATGCGTGAATCTAAAGTAGGAATTTTATGCTGATATATATACCCTTCCATGAGGATGGGGAAGTAGAGAAACAGTCTAAACATTTGCACTTTTCTATAGCAAGACTGAGAATAATATTGGCTATTCTAGGTTACGGGGACTATATTTCGATAATGTGTAGTAATATGTAGTAATGAATCCCAATACCTATGGTGTTAATGAACAGGTACTATTCTACTTGAGAAGCGAATCTATTCAGTTTCCAGATTGCAAATTCTAAAGGCCCAACCGGATTTTCCATGATTATTTTGTTCTATCTCATTCAGTTTATGGCTTGACTGGTTATAATAGCTTCTAGGTGCTTGGAAAACATGTGCTGATCTACCTTAGTATAAATGGCGAAAAGGGGGATAAACTTCTGGTCGGAATCCATGATGAATAAGCGGTCACTCTCGAGATCCACAAGATTTTCTGTTTTCAGGCCAGAAGAATTAAAAATTTGAATCCTCTGGAGTTTCTAATTTCATTATGTTTGTGGCCCTTAGACGAAAAGCTTGTACTATCTGTCTAGCTAAGAAGCCGGACTGGAGAAGGTTAACTGCAAGGTTAACATAGGTAATAATGGATGATATTACAGTACAGCTGCTCTAGAAACTAATGTGTAAATCCCTCAGTGCCATTCCATTAGGGGTTCCTTGATACTATAGACGAAAAAAAAATAATCTGTAGCATCCAGGCTTATTCCTTTGATATACTGCACGGCAATATTTAATCACTGGAACACCTACTTTGGGGTGTATTTCTCATGCCCATTGCCCTCCCCCAAGTCAGCTGGAGGTTGCGGGAACTCAATCAAAGCCTTCGACTCTCCAACCAACTCGAAACTGACATTAGCTTGCGTCGGCACATCGAGCAAGAAATTGTACGTCCCAGGGTACAAGATGGTATCCCCCCGTTCATCTACACGGGCCAAATCGCCCAACGTCAAGCCTAACGTGGCATCCTTCGCTTCTCCAGGCTCTACTTCCTTAACGCGGGCGTATGCAGCGAGCTCCTTAATCGGATAAGGGGTTGGTCCGTATTCCCCGGACAAGAATGCTAGAGCAACGAAGTCTGAAGTTACGTTGCCGGTGTTCTGGACTGATATATCTACTGTCTCGAAGGGACAGAGGTCTAGATATTTCGTGTTGCATGCGCTGAGTAGCTCACTGATGTCGTATGTCTTCCCCACTAAGGCATCAGGTTTGAATGAGGGCTTGAAAGTAGTGTAGTGTAACCCGAATCCGAATGGAAGCACGGCCTTGTCATACCACTTGTATGTCCTTCCGGGATTCTTCTCACTCGGCCGAAGAGTCATGTCAGTCATCGGGACTTGATCTACATATTCCTCAGGATATAAAGTCGTGGGGAGTCGACCCGCCGGCGCAGTCTTACCCGTCAAGATATCGAAGACGGCGGTGCCTCCGTCTTGTCCAGGGAATCCTGCCCACACAATAGCAGAAATATTATCGTTTTTCAGAAGCGGCGAGTCATCATTCTGGTCTCCTAACTCAACCACGATGAATGGCTTGCCTAATTGGCTGAGTTTCTCAATTAAAGAGAGTTGGGCACTGGGCCAAGTAATAGAGAACCGGTCAAGCTCTTCCGCTTCTACTGTCATATCATTCCCACCGAAATATATCACGATGTCTGACTTGTTCGCGGCTTCTAGGGCAGCTTCGGTCCATGTGTCGGTGTCTGAGGCGTTTTGCTTGATAGGTCCGTTAGCATTTGCGGTACGGAACCCCAGCTTCTGCGCTGCTTGTAATGGTCCTCGGATGAAAGGTGGAGCTCCAGCATATCCACCGAGCATGGCGAGGTTCGAACCGTCTGCCCAGAAACCGATAAGGGCGATCGAAGTCGCGTTGTCAACTTTCAGGGGTAATATACCGTCGTTTTTCTTAAGTACAATGCCTTCGGCAGCAGAGCGGACGGCGAGAGCCTGGGTTTCAGGGGTATTGACGTCCTTCCAGGCCAGTGATCTATACGGAGTAGCATCCGCAGGATCAAAGTATCCCGCGCGGATGAGTCCTTCGTATAGGCGGCGAAGAGCCCGATCGATGACTTCTTCTGAGAGCAAAGTTTGATTCCATGCTCCGGCAACATCTGTATTAGAGCCGACTTCGCATATTGTATCTGTCCCCGATATCAAGGATATAGCAGCTGATTGGGCTGCCGTCGTAGTATAATTGTGGTCTTCATGGAAGTTCAGGATGGCGTTGCAATCGCTGGTGATGTACTGGTTTTCATCATTCCATTCCCAAAAGTCGCGTAGGACAGTCTCCATCAAATAGGTTGAGGCGCAAGCCGGAGTCCCGTTGACAGCGTTGTAGGAACACATGATTGATTTAACCTTGGAATCACGCGCGCATTGCTGGAATGGAGGTAGGTAATATTCGACTAGATCTTGCATGCTGACGATCGCATCGAATTCATATCTCTTTACTCCTCCCCAGTACTCTAGGTCGTACGCAGCATAATGCTTGCAAGTTGAGATGACCTTCGTAATATTCTCTTTCCCCTGTAAGCCATCTATCAAGGCCTTGACGTACCCCTTGATGCGAAAGGGGTCTTCGCCAGGTGTTTCCGAACCCCGACCCCATCGCGGATCTTTATAGGGGTTGATATTCGGCGTCCAATAGTCTAGTCCAGCACGTCCAAAATTGCTCAATGCTCGAGCTTCGGTGCTAATGGTTTCAGCTACGGCATGAACTAAGTCGTCGTCGAAGGCAGCCGACAACAAAATCGGACTAGCGAATGATGTAGCATGCGAGAACTCGCCGGAGGGTGCGAATGCGACTCCGGGGGACCATCCGACGCCGTGAAGGGCCTCGTTCCACCAATCATACGCGCTTAATCCCAGACGAGGTGCTCCTAGACTCTTGCTAATCTTGTGTTAATTCAGAAAGGATGTCTATTATCTCGATCTTCACTTACTCTACAAGATTAACTAGCTTCTCCGTAATATTCCAAACATCAATTAGTGCTGCGGCCCTTTCTGCTGGGCTCGCGCTTGTGTTGCAGACAAGATTGCTTGTCAATATTTCTGGCCCGTCGACGCAGTCGGGAAAAGTCATACGTCCCAGCGCTTGTGCGCTGAGGAGCGAGAGGCATGCTAGTGACTTGCCTGGGAGTCTCATGATACTGGTGCTCTAGGATGTGAGGAATTTGGATTAGAAGCATAGGCCGAGTTAGACGACATATGGATCTAAGCTTGTCCCTTTTCAAGCTCTACCCAATACATAGAGCATACAAGAGAGCAGTAGCTAAGCAAATGCTTAACAAATAGCCTACCGAATGAGGTTTGCTCAATTCTTGGTACCTGCGCCAGGTAGTTGGGGACCTAGCTTTCTCCAACGTCAAGAATACCCGCTCCTATCGACGATAGGGAAATACGACACACCATCTACCCCGAGCTCGATGATCGACATTATTGTAGATATTTCTGTTGGATTGGTCCGTCTGTCCCACTAAATCTGCAACATATGAGACTCTATATTAATATTTTCTGCGTACTCCGCGTGAGATGGACCCGAGTCATTTAGCCGGCTGGAACGTCGCGTGGGATGTCAGGATAATCTCCCCCTTGGCGATAAAGTTAAACCAAAATCTCGACCTGATGATGAATCGAGATTATAGAATGAGTCGTAAAGGGAGGCAAGTACTTCCCACGTATGATGCTGTAATAAATCAGGAACCAGTTTAATTACGTAATCTCGAAGATAGGGGTAGGTACCCTGTGGAAGTCAGTCTGAATGATCTTACTCTACCCGTCATTCGTAGTTATACTTCCATTTTCTCGACCATAATGATGCCGAGAGGGTTAATCGACGAGATAGCGAAAATAATAGTATCCTCCTTAAAGTCTTAGTAGTGGCATCCTCGTCTATATGTCTTCCATAGGCCGAGGGTAAGAGGCTTGATGGTGTTAGTCAGCCAGCCATCAATACTGATGTTAGATAACCCTAACCCCAACCCTAACCCCAATACCATTGCTCCTTCAACCCTAACCCTAACCCTGGGGTAGCCTCGTGGAACATTATCGCCGTTAGGTATTAATGATATAAATTAGAGACGGACAATTATAAGATGCATACCTAATGGAACATATAGTAAAGTACCCTAAACTAGATGGTGCTTATTCCGGATACATATTAATTGGAGAATAAAACAATCTCCATGCTAACATTCTTCATTGGCCGTATAAAATAGGGAGACCTGGAGAGCTTCAGCAATTGTGAACGATCGAGAAGACCAATTACCATAACTTATAGCCCAAATTAGGGGCTTATTCTTCCTATTATTCGCGGTTATTCAAAGTCTATGAGCATCGAGGTTGCATTGGCATATATTTACGCGGGGATAGTCAATATAGCAAGGAAGTGCCTCCGCATTGATCACGGCATATTGGTTTGACGCTCCTTAAGCTTCTTAATTAAAAATGACTTGACTCATTCATATATTGATACTATGCGCTGCTGTATTCTATGAACCGAGCCTAGCTTTTCAGGCTTTCTCGGCGTCAATTATCGCTAACGATCCCCTTGCGACAAAGCGAAATCTTTAGTCATGCTAGGAATTGGTACCAGACTGGCCACTACGGCCGTCGCGATCTTCGCGATGAGCTCTGCTGTGGTTGCAGCAGAGTGCACTCGCGAGGGTCTGCTAGCGGCAGCGAACAGCTATCTCGAGGCGCAAGCTAGCGGGAAAATTGAGAGTCTCAAGCTCTCCGCCACCAATTTCACATACCAGTTGAACAACAAGGTGTCGGACATAAAGACGGGTGTGCTGAGTCAGCCCCTGAAGATCGATCTCAACCGATCTACAGCCGACACGACGGCATGCGCTAGCTACACCATGTTGATCTCGGCGACGGGCTCCAAGCCGTATGTGATAGCGACGCAGATCAGACATGAAGGCAACGATACCAGTTCAATCGCAATGATTGATACCATTGCAGCGACGACTGGCGCGCTCTTCTTCAATGCGCAGAAGACGCTAGGGTACATCCAACAGGAGAACTGGGGCACGCTCGACGAAGCGCAGAGGAGTAGCCGAGAGGAGCTTAAGCGCGTTGGAGACGCATATCTCGATATGTGGACGGATGCCAAGGCCGCTGATTCTATACCGTGGGGCACTGATTGCGAGCGTGTTGAGGGATCTCAATTGACTCGGCCATGCGGAGCGACGCTGCCTCATGGTGGGAGCCAAAAGAATAACGGGAACCGTCGGTATGTCATTGATGAGACGGTCGGCTCGGTAGATGTGTTGTGTTCCTTCGATTCGCTCGGGAATATGCCTGACTCGCACGAAGTAAGGCTTGAAGGGGGCAAGGTGAAATATGTCCATACTGTCACAGTCTTGCAGTAATTAAGGAATAAGCATTCCGTCTCTAGCGTTCGCCTTCTAATTTAATTCTCTATTTATATGTTGATTATATTTCATGAGCAATTCTACCTCGCTGTTCTTCGTGAGAAAATTGCTGTGCTCGCCATTTGAAGACCGATCCGGAGTAGGTATGTTTACCTTGGTTGAGGTGGTGAAATGGAGTAAAACATATTTCTATAGGTCGTACATGTTGATGAGGTATGATGGCGTGGTATAACTAGCCTCCAGATCGGGCGTCAGCTGTGATGTCGCTAAAAGGCCGTAAATCTTCTAACAAACGATGACTAATGGGTTAAATTAGTTCAATATCCTCATATATCAAGATTTCTAGCTCATAATCAGCGTCCGAAAGTTATATCAACCACTAAACGAAAGCGAGTCGATATCCCTGCGGCTTGTGCTACCCGGATATCACATGAGAGGTAGTGTACCGTCCGGATCCACGTCATATTTGGTTTGGACGTCACTTCTCCTTCTCCTTCTCCTCGGAAGAGCCATCGGAGGGAAAGCCGGTGGAGGAAGAGGTATTGGGGGAAGGGGAAGAGCCATTGGAAATCGACTTGGATTCTGGATTATCCTGTCTCTCATAGCAATATCCACAACATCAATAAATCCGCCCTCCTTAGGGAGTGGATGCTTTTCAACTCGTATCTCGATCTCCGGATAAGGGTCAAGGTCGAGGGTAAATACGTCTAAAGGTTCTTGAAATATCTTGTCGCAGATGAAATCTCTAGTGAAGTCGTTCTGTTCAGGACTACGTGGAGCGATACCGGCCTGGAAAGCTGGAAGATCACGGCCTGGTACTTCCGTACGCCCTAACATAATTGACCAATCCTGGAGGCCTCTATGACTTTGGGAATCGTAAAGGACTAGAGAGTAATATTTGGCCGAGAGATCAGGCTCAACCCGGATTGTGTTATCGAAATCTCCATTGATCTTGTAGTCGGCATTGACGGAAAAGCTCCAGGTAACAGTGTTAGTCGGACCTCGAAAGTCGACAATGGAACGCAAGACAATATCACCGCTTCTGAACTTTGCCTTTCTTTCTGGAGCAATTGTCATAATTGAACGATACTCGGCGGAACCAGCCCATTCCAGCCTTCGAAACATATAATAATCTCGTGCGAGAAACAGCTCTTTGGTCCGAGCATAGTAACCCGGGCCCCAGCGTAATAAAGGTAGGCAAATTGTTACACCGTCATCTGTGATGTCTCTACACAGGAGTATAGCGTAGGTGCCATACCTAATCTGAGATAATGGAGGATCGCTGAACTGATAATAGAATGGGTTGTCTCCAAATGTGGGAAGCTCAATTCTTACTCCATTTCCGACAGCTGCCGGATAACTTGCCGGTTCCACTCCTCGAAGGATTTTCATATAAAAGCTGCCAGAAACGGAGTTCGGTGAGAAGTTACGTGAAAATTCGAAATCTCGCGGAGATCTTGCTAGCAGCCCGTAAAGTGGTTCGGGGCTTGCCGGTGGACCACCGGCGTTTCCTCGCACTGTCTGAATGACAGTGTCCCTGAATACGCTTATCGAGCATTGGCTAACGGGAATTCCCCACGCATAGAGAGAATGGTCTGCTGGATACGTTTTTAGGATTTCCTCTTGGAGCCTTTGGAAAGCCTTGCGGCCCTCGCCATAAAGAAGCGGCATGTTGATGTCGAAAATACCCAGCAGACAATATGCCACATCCTCAGTTCGGGAAGTTTTTCTTGTTGAGGCCCACGACATCCTCTTGGCGACACTGGCGGACTCGACATCGGCTCCAAGCAAGAACTCAGGGTCAATATTAGTTATTTTTGAGATTGCTTCGCACATAGCTTCGTCGCATTTAGACCCGAACCGCTGCCAATCTTTGTTGTAAAAGTCAACTGTTCCAGGGGCTATTAGCTCTTGTAGCGTCCAACCCCGAAAAAACCATTCGCAGTCCTTCAGGCGATCGGTGTCAAGTTCGCTTCCTTCATAGTCGAAAAGGTAAGCATAACAAATTGTAGACTTCCGATACCAGCGGAACATGGAATTGATGGCCTCGGACAGCTCTTGACTGCTCGTTTTGTCGATGCAGCATCTATAAAATGGATAAATACCTAAGTGAATGTATATAAGTAATTAAAGGGGACGCTTACGTATCTATCCAGACCCAATCAATATGCTCTTTTCTTGCCTGTTCACAGCAGCTCTGGATTTTTTTAAAGCCATGTCGATCTCGCAGGTCAGGGCGCGACGATCTGGCCAACCAGTCATGATAAGAAACCTCATCATCTCCCCATCGATGGGATAAAACGGCATATTTCGAAGGTATGCTTTCATCGAAGAACTCCACCATATCCCCATTTATTGTGTTTAGGAGCCTCATTGTCGCGAGAGTACTTTATATTTTTGCCAAATATACGAAATCAAATCCAAACGCTGCAAATTCACAGACTGGTATGTGAGTGTGCTCGCCACATATTTATGTGTGCCACTCGACACGGCCCCCAATCGAGGGATTATCTTGGACACTGAACTATGGCACTGCACTGCCCATTTAGACAGGGAAGTGAATTATCTGAGCTGCATATGAAGGTATCGTTTGCATTTCAGCTCCAGGTAGTCTCTCATGGGTGCCCAATGTAAAGGTTGCTGCGCCCCATCCAGCTAATCTTGGCGTGCGCTAGCGCTCATCTTTCTCTACCGTAAACAAGCCTAGAGATTTTCCATTTCGTGGGACGCTCTTCTCACAAAATATTGAAGGTCCCTCTTTAACGACCACTTCTAACTGACACACATTCCCGTGGTATAATTCCCTTTGCAACTGCTTAGAGGTGGACTCGGAGATAGAAAGAACTTAAGCTACGCCTTGTTTGGCTCATTTTTGACAATTGCAGTTTGTTCATTCAACCCCTCTATTTGGAACCCCTCACACACGTCCACGACTGACACATCATCCACTGGTAATATACGTTCTAAAAGCAGCAGAACTTGAATATAGGTGTCTACAAATTAGGTATGAGATTGTTCTACTCTTTATCAGATTTATGCGTAGATGAAAAAACAATAAATCATTTTCAAGCGGATCAATTTAGACAGGGTTGAGAGAGATGACGAAGCTTACCTAATACATGATAAGACTTTGTCCTTTTTCCAATACTTTGAAGGTCATCGACCTTATTCTCATCGACTAGGTGATCGGACTGCATCATCTCCACGACGCGTCTCAAGTGAGATAGTGGCAAGCATAGGAAACCCTGAGGATAAACCCGTTGGAATTATCCTTTCCTAGATCGTATTGGACCATATCTATTATACTGACTGATCAGTCAACTAATCTATCAATAGTCAGTACGTTCATCATCGTTGTGTGTGTGTGTCTGTGTGTGTGTGTCGATGTAATGAAAGCCGTTCGCGGGGGCCGCGTTTTTATTGGCGGTTATGGTAGGTATATATGTATATGCTCTATAACTCACTATATTTACAGTGGCCTTATGGCTGTGTATGCCCTGTAATTATAGCGACCACCGTCTAAAAATAGGTCTCATTATAAGGATTTTCTTAGAAATCATGTTAATTGATCATTGCACAAATCACCGCGACCATATAATCACGATAAGATCTTAGGTTCTTCTGTATGTCATCCATCATGTCCTCCCCGACACGTTGAATCATAAAATTGGGGCAGATATTCAATCTATACCTAGATATATTAGAAAGGTCGAAATCAATATCATTCATCAAGTACCTATACATATTCATAGGAACGCTTCACATGCAAGAATGGCGAGTAAGGTCGGCGCACACCACATAGTGCTGACTGCATGGATTCAACTCGCTATGGGGCATCATTGCCCCACCCTGTATCAATCTTAGATCTCTCCCACTACGAGCCTTAATATATCGATAAGTTACGGGCATATATGGAAGTTAATACCATCGAGCAAAAGCGAAACAAACTAAGAAATTCGGGGACCTCTAAGCTTAGAAAGGGGCAGATAGATACCTAATCCAGAAGGTGGGTCTCGATATAGGCCAATAGCAATTGCCGCTACATTTTCGAGCTACATTGTTGCTTGCCTAGTGTCTTCGTTTACTGTGCCGGCAACTATTGGAAGAGATGATGGAGGAAGCGGTCCGCATAGCGGGCCAGATAATATTAACGTGACGCTTCGATATAGATATTACAGATGCTTCAACGTTAACACCTCTAACCTAATCTAACTAGTAGTCTAGGACCCGGACGTCGGGTTTCTCGATGAGCGTAGAATCAAAGGATTCTAATCGTCTTAGCGCTAGGTCAATTTCGATAGTCTGGCATTGCCTGAATGTCTAAGACCTCTTTGTCAGATGCACCTGATACGGCCTATAAGAGCAGCCGATATTCCGTGGCACGTTTTACTTTATGTAAATTGATCTCGAGCTAGACACTTCGGTGTTTTACTATATACTGACAAAGGGATGTCTTTCATTCTCTACGTCAATGAAACAAAAATGCTTCCGGTTAGCAGAGGGACACTAAAGCTCACCATCGTGGTCCATTTAATACAGTAAATCTAATATACCTAATTGGATCTTCTTAAGTAGTTAATTAGCATGGTGTAGGATAGAACGCTATACATTTCGAAGCACACCTTCGAATCATATGGTATCATACCGGTGACACAAGAGGTGCGTAAGTACCTAGATTGAGGAAGGATGAGTGGCGCCCGTACCTACGAGATGTATTTATTACGTTAAGACTCATGTATCAGCACTACGTTAGGGGATCATGTAGTTCTCTCGTCTCGAATATGTCTCTTTTTCTCAATGCTATTCCCTTAATCTTAGAATATGAGGTTAACCGGCTCACAGTATAATAGTCTAGCCAGCATGGCGTTGAAGAATCTAGGACCGAGCGTAGTCGCGATTGCATGGACCTCCACCCTCCTTTCTGGGACGGTGCTCTTTGGAAGGTTTTACGTTCGCTTACGAATACTACAGAGACTTACGATTGATGATTGGATTGTCGCAATTACTTTTGTACGAACATTTGCCATATTCGCTCCCATTATCTACGCTAATACGCCAATGACAGCTTCTTGCTTTTGGTAACAGCATATTTTTGACAATTGCAGCCGCCTGGGGCCTAGGGCAGCACGTCGATGTTCTTGCGCCACAGCTTGACAGCGCTATGTACACCATTAAATGGGTATACCTCTGCGAATTCTTCGGTATTTTGGCGCCTGGGTTTGGCCGAATCTCCTACGCCTTTCTACTCCTAGGTCTGACGCCGCCATGTAAGATGAAACAAAGGTTTCTATGGACTATTATATGCGCCCAATTGATTGTGGATGTTGGAATTATAATTATCAGTTTCGCTCAATGTAAGCCGATATACGGATATTGGGACAACGACGTTGAGGCCAATTGCTGGCCGCCGCACGTTCAGCAGTATGCAGGCTACTTCCAGGGATGTAAGCAAGCACGCCTATGAGGATGTCCAGAATGATTCCGTGCATTAGAGCTAACTAGGGCTTAGCGGTATGCTCTGTGGTAGATCTCATTCTAGCACTTTTTCCCGCCGGTCTTTTTTGGAACTTGAAGATGGAGACAAAGCAGAAAATATCTCTGAGTTGTATGATGGGTCTAGGTATTTTGTAAGTTCCTCCATGACATTAAAGTACTTGCGGGGTATAGTTCTCACGCAACTTCTTACTATTATTTGCTAGTGCATTGGCCGCATCTATTATAAAGACCATTAACCTTCGCGCCTTTACCGATACAACCGATTTGACATGTTAGTAAGCACTCTTTATGGATTCGAATGAAGCTGACTAATTCGTTCAGATGCCATGGCTAGACTGGCTATATGGTGGACGTATGTAAGCCCCTACATCGTATTACATAATCAAGCTTACCTAATACATGTGTAACTGCTAGTCTAGAGGCACACCTCGTTCTTCTAGCTGTCTCTATACCGACATTGAGACCCATTTTGAAAAACGTCAAGGTAAAGAAGCGAGCCCGGATAAACAACAACTTAGAAAACAATGGTCCCTTCCATCACCTTGAGGACAGCATGTTTGTTGCAGATATCAGCAGCGATAATGGATTTCAGTCCAAGGGGGTTTGTGGACACCGCATGGGCCCGATAGACACCAAAGATTATCAAGCTCATGGTAAAGGGGTTATAAGGAAAGATATAACAATATCTGTCACCTTTGGGGAGCCAGCATCAGAAGTAAAAGAGAGGGGGAAGGAGAGTAAAACCAATGATAAGTGGGAGTGGCTAGCCCATAATAACGATTCCGATATACGAGATTAAAGGGTATGATAAATTGCTCCTCAAGGCCAACCTTACGATAATCCAAGATAGAACACGTATAGAAAGAATCATGCTCTTCTAATGCATCAATATACATATTCTTTCGTTATGCCCAAGGATATGGTATATGAGTTGTTGAATTGTATTGATTTGTGTAATCGTTATAAAGGTGAACGAGGAAGCTCTAATCTTACTCTAAGATATCCTAACTTCTAATGTGCCAATTCCCTCTCCCCCGCCCCCCCTTTTCCCCCAAACAAACAAACAAAAAAGTTCCAGTTAACTTCGAATTACTAAGAGACCTAGCAACAAGACTGCTTTCCCTTTTTCACCTAAGTATCAATCTCCTCGGATCAGCGAATTCTGCGGGTAACGGAGAGTCGTATCGAAGTACCTAAAGACATTGATAATGACGGTGCCATGTGACAGAGCATAGATCCGGAAAAAGCTCATAGAGACATAAGGGAAGGCCAGGCAAAGGGCTGTCGCTTCGTCGTCAGGCTTGGCTTCTTCACTGCAGCATTAAGTAGCTGCATCTTTGCCCCTAGGTTGATGATGACAACCGCCGGGTTGATTGACTGCGATCGAGTGGTTTGTATCACAACCGGTGGGGGATTGCCGTCATCAGCGTTATTATGGCAATTAAGGCCATCTAAGTTCGGTAAAACTAAGTGAAAGTTTGTTGCAGCCCTCGCTAAGTACCCAGCAGTTGATAGATGCCAAATTATCCTAGCTGTTGGAATCCACGTTAGAAAGCCCCGAGTTGTCGAAGAATGTAGGTAGGAGAACTTTCTGGAAAACCACATCCCTACGTACGTTAATTCCCGGCGTTGTGTCTGTTATTCTCATGGTGGATATTAGAGGCAATGATACGTCGAAGTCGCTGTTAGACTTTGTTCTCCTCGTAACAGGCTATCTCAAGAGCCGGGATGTGAATATATAGCTTGTGCAATGCCTGGGCGAGGAATGACGGGCAGGTTGTTCCAGGGTTTGAGTCATGTGTACGCTTAAAAAGATCTGATAAAGGTGTGGTATACCTGGTATTGATTGGCTTGTTGGCAGTGCTCAAGGTCCATTGGTTTATCATGACTGAGAGGAGTTAAACCATTGCCGATATTCTCAATTCTCATCGCCTGCGAATAGTCAGTTTTGATCATTAATGATATATTTAGATCTTTGCTTACGGGTCTGTTTTGAGCTTCTATCACAGAAGGCCTTTCCGACATATTGATATAGCGATTTCGGTAAGTTCGCATAGTGTCGGGCTGCGAGGAAGTAGATGATCCTCTCACCCCTCTCTAACACGTGGTAGAAGAGGAAGCTCAATCATCACCTTCCGTAATTCAACCAAGGGGTGTAGTGTCAGATCTCACCGCGCAATAAAGTTGTGAAAGTGTCTATCTAATGTTTGAGCACCCTTCATGAGAGTTGGCAGTTCTCTTCCTCGTGAGTGTTCGTGGTATGAGAGCACTCTGGGCCTCATGGTTCTAGTACTTCAGTTGAAGTTCCAAATTCCAAGTCTTTTTTTGTAGGATTGCATATCCGTGTACTCGTTGGTACATCTAGTCTTCATTCCCAACTTACCACAGTATTGCTGGACACCATCATCACTGGAGCAGTGCAATCCCGCACTCTTTTGTCCGTTTTCCTGACGCCACCATTCAGTGACTTTCCTCCTAGCATTAAATCAAATCTGCTAAGCAATACGCAGTGCCGGAGCACGCTTGACTAACAAGCAGAGATGAAGTCGCTGCACAGAAGAGCCATTAGCAGCCACGAAGGCGCTGGGGTTCTGTTTTGCAAGCTTGCTTAGGGTACTTGTGCACCAGAATGGTAATGCCGTACTTGGAGCTGAGTTGTAAGGAAAGATGCTCCTAGTGAAGGTGGGCCAGGTACTGTGGTGTGAGATGGGAAAGCAGAGACACTACTGGAAAGGGGACTAAAGTGGCGCGCGTTAGATGTTTATTCCCTTCGATGGTCATTAAGAGAGTGAAATAAATGCCTTCGCGTGGGACGACTTACCTGAGAAGACTTGATTGGCGCATTCACAACATCAAATGATTCGATTCAATGGTCCACTAAGAGCGCCACAAGGTTAGGCGTAGAAATAAAAATTGTGATCAGAGTATCAAGACTTACCATTTCGGTGACTCGGGACAATGGAAGTCATCCAGGTTGCCAAAGCATGCAAATGAGTATCGTTGATAATAACTGGATGACTTGCCTAAGGGATATGCGATGGGGTGGGAAGCTGACGTGATGGATGGTATGACGAAACATAATTAGGATCGTACATGATGATGATTAAGAACCATGATCATCGCGAGGGATGAATGAATATAGAATATGTCTGATGCCTGTATGAAATAATGCATTGTTGTTCCAACCTTATTGTTTGGTGTATGTTGGAGTGTATTGCAAAACTTGTGGGAGGGGAGTGTACTGTGTAGTTGGGGAAGTTGCCTTTGTTAAACCGCGTTTTAACGTGGCAACAACTGGCAATAGAGGTACATGGCCAATGCTACATGGCCCTACCAGCCAATACCACTTGCCGATTGGCTGGAGAATAAAGTTATATGATCTCTATTCCACATATTTTAGAAAGTACTCACGTAGTAAGGAAGTCAGGTAAACAAGCAGGTACAACTCAAAAGCTAAGACCAGCAGCATAACCTAGATGTACCTGTCCCGGTAGGTACCTACATGCAGGTGCTGTTTCTGCGGGTGACTGTAGATCTAGGTACCTAGGTATGTACCTAGAATTTTGTACGATTCTCTCCTACTTCGGAGGCCCCAAGGACGACATGACAAAATATGGTGATATATTTTGCTATTCCCAAACGAAGGGCCCGTTTGGAGTTAACCCGCATCCTGAGGTCTTTCATCTTACCATATAAATACCTATATATAAAGACCAAGTGAATATCGCGCAAGATTTGATCATTTATTCGACTTCATTGGTTCCTTGACAAATTGAGTTGTCACTATGAATTGATTTAAGGGATTTGGAAACAGGCAATTCGATTTACCTATCTCTTTTAATATGAGTAAGTAAATCTAAACTATTTTATTGGAATCATCATAATTCGGTTACCATTTCAGGGTGATGTTGGACAGAGCCCGGAGATTGGGTATCGTACAGTGGGCCATTTCACAAAAACCGCCAACCCGCCAAAACTTTAAAAATTAATAACATAATATATAATATATAATTATTATATATAAAATATATATACTATATTTTTAAATAAACTTAATAAAGAATATATTTTTAATATAGGTATATATAATATTTTTAAAACTATAATAATTATATAATATTAATATAATAATAATATAATAAGCTTTAAAAGGTTAAATAAATTATATTCCTTTAAATATTTACTTATTAATATTAAAGCTATTTTAACTTTTATTAATAACATTATAGCATTTTTATATTAATTTATTATTAGCTAATGTTATTTTATATAATTATAATACCTTTTTTAAATTTATTTTTAATTTTATTAATATATATTTTAAAGTTTTTTTTAACTTTACTAATAATATATTTTTTTTATTACTTAATTAAAAGATTACCTTATAACCTAATTAAGTTATATACTTTTTTTATTATTAATTTAGTAATAATTATAATATTTATTATTAATATATATATATTATTTAATATTTTTTTAATAACCTTTTATATTTAAATTTAAGTTGCCCTTTTAATCTTATAGCCGAATTTAAGCCATACACTAATAATACCTCTTTTTAAAATAGTTAAATTTAAGTAAAAATAATAATATACTTAAGGTAAAAAACCTAAATCCACTTTTATTAAAATATTAATAATAATTAAATATTTATTATATTTTTAATTATTAATAAATATTTAATCCATAATATAAAATTATCTTATATACCTATTTATTTGTAATTTAAAATCTAATTAAATAATTATATAATGTAATAAAAATAAAGTATTAAAGGAAACTTATAAGTAATATTATTAAAGTTTAAATAAATTAAAAGGTTTTTTTTAAAATTTATATAAATAATAATTATTTAATTATTTAATTAATAAAATTAATGATATTAATAAGGCTTAATAAAAATTAAAAATTAATAGGTAAGAATTAAAAATTAAAGGAGATAAAAATTAAAGGGGGTAAAAATTAAAAGGGGTAAAAATTAAAAGGGATAAGAATTTTATTTAAAAGCTTTAATTACCTATATAACAATTAAAGCAGTTAAAAGTAGTTATACTTTTACTAATATATTTAAACTAATTTAATATAAAATAATTTAATTAAATATTTATATATAATAAGTTTTATATAATAATATTACATTTAATAATTTTAATAATATTAATAAAATATATTTATAAATATTTACTTAAGTATTTAATATATCTTAAATTTATATGATTATATATTTACTAATTATTATAATATATTAAAATATTTAATTATTTATTATATTTATTTTTATTTCTTTTATTATTCCTTTTTACTTTTAATATATTAAATAAATATTCCTATAATATTTATAATTATTAACAATACCATACCACCTTTTTATATAATAATTTGTTATAACTTAACTTAAGTTACCTCTTTTTGTTTTAATATTTCTTTAAATATTCTTTTAACATTATATAAATATTAAAATAGGATTAATAAGCTTAATTTTTTATAAGATCTTTAAATAAATATATTATAAGCTAATTATTATAAACTTGTTATATTTTTAATATTAAAAAATTATTAAAATTATAATAATGAATTAGATTTAAAAACTTATAAGCCTTAACAAATAAACTTAAAATATTTAATATATTTATTCCTTAATTTTAAATATTAATTTTATTATAATTTCTTTATAAAGTTTTAATATAGTTAAAAATTAAATAGGAGTTATTTAATTAATATTTAATTTTATAATTATTTTATTCTTTTATAAATTCCTTAATATTATATTATATAATTTCCTTATAAATAATATATAAAGTAATTTAATTAGCTATATTTTCTTTATAAAATCATTTAAAAAGCCTTTAAATCTTTAAAATATATTTATTTAAAGTTAATATTAATTTATTAACCTTAATATATATATTAAATATATATAATTTAATAATTTATTATCCCTTTATATAATTATTACTATTATTATTTAATTTTCTTATTTCCCTTATTTACTTCTTAAATATAAAAATTTAAGATATAATTACCTTAATTTTATACTTATTAAATATTATTTAAATATATTATTTTTATTATTAATTTAATAATCTTAACCAAATTATATTAGGTTTAAGCTATAAGGGATAATTTAACTTTATAATTTATTTAAATAAACCATAATTGAAATCTTAACTTAATTATAATAATAAAGAATTATTTTAAAATATTTATTAATAAAAAGGTAAATTGGTAGATTTTATATTATATAATATAATAAAAATATATATTAATTATATTATATATTTTAAATTTAACAAATTAAAATTTCTAATAGCCATTTATAAACTATATATAATTTGGCCTAGGAATAATAAATTTCCTTTCTTTTTATATAAATAGTTTAATTTCCCTTTATTAGTTTATTACTTTTTAATAGTGTTAATAATATACCTCCTAAATTATTATCTTTAATAAAAAAAGCTTTATATTCTTATAAATAAATTTATAAATATATTCCTTCTTATAATTGCCTAATATATTTAAATATTATTAATAATTATTAAAAAAGTTTTCTAATAATCTTATAAATAAAACTTAATCCTTATTAATTAAAATCCTTTTATTTATATTATTTTCTACTTAAATCCTAACTAAAAGAATATATAAGATATTAATTTAATATTAATACCATAATTTAATTAATATCTTATTATCTTTTAAGCCTTTTATAAAAAAATAATATTAAATAAATATTAAAAGCTTTAAGATATATTTTATAAGATTATAGTAATATAATTTTTAAACTATTACTTAATACTTAATAGATTATAATTTAAGCTTAATTTTAGGTCGTTCCTACTTAAAATGATAAATAATATTAAATATATTTAATTTTACTTTAAAAAAGGCATAAAATTCCGCTTTAATATTATTAATATATTATTTATTTTTATATAAATATTAACTTTATATGGCTTATTAAAGAAAGTATATTAAAGTTTAGAAATTATATTCTTCTTAAAATTTATTAATGATTTAATATTAAGAAAGCCTATTATCTTAATATTATTAAGTAATTTTTGCTCTATAAGTATTTATATTATTTTTTAATTATAATATAATAATTTTAAGTTATAATATATTTAGTCTTTAATTATAATATCTTTTAAAAATGAAATATATTATTTATTTAATATATTTATTAAATGAAATACTTAAACAAATCTAATAATTTTTCCTTATAATATTTACATTAAAGGTATTTACTTTTTTAATAATATTTATAAACGTTTAACTTTTTTTATTTATAAAAGTAAATAAAACCTTTATTATAAGGATTATTCTTTTTATATAAGTAAATATGGTTATATAAAAATATATATATAAATATTTAGGTAATTAATATTTAACTTAAGGCTATATATTTATTTACTTTATATCTAATTGCGGTTAGCATTTATACCTTTTATTATAGTAAAAATCCCATTTATTTTTATTTAAGTAATAATTAGCTTTTTATTTTAATTATATTAGAATTAAACCTTTTTTTTTCTTAACTTAAATATTAAATTATTCTAAATAAATAGTTATATATAAAATTTCCCCTTTTTCTTATTATTTATATATTTTATCTTAATTATTAAAATAGCTTTAATATTATTATAAATTTTATTATAATGGACTTTATATTAAACTTAATCCTTAACCTTAAAATTAATTAATAAATCTTTATATATATTACTTTAATTTAAGATTTTCTAAAACATTTTTATAATAAAATAAAGCTTTATATTAAATATATGATTTATTAATTAAAAGATATTTTTTATAAATATAATGAACTTTATAACCTATTTAGTAAAAGAATATAATAAATAAATAATATTATTATTAAAGCTAAGCTTTAAACTTACCTAAGTAAATTTAATTATAAAGCTAATAAAATTATAATAGAAATGATTAATTTTTTATAATATTATAAAAAATATATAAATATTAAACTTATTATAAAAGAACTTTTTAATATTTATTTATAATTATTATATAATTTTTAGGAAATTAAGGCTTAATTATTTTATTCTTAAGTTTCCTATAATAACTTTATTAATACATTATATAATATTATAACTTTAATATTTAAGTTAAGCAAGGAATTTATAAAGTATTTTTACTAATTATTATATTTAACAAAAGAAATATTTATTACTTATTTTATAAAAGAAATTTACCAAATAAATAAAACAACTTAAAATTTAATAGCTTAAATTATGTTTAACATAAAAGCCTTTAAAGATTTAAATAAATATAATTATTAACACAAATCCAAATAAATAATAGGTAAAATAAATAACATAATATAGTTAAAATCCTAAGCATAATTATATTAATTAAAAGATTTAACTTAATAATAATTGATTTATTAAGCTATTTAAAAAAATTTAAGGCTAGGGGAGGTTTTATTTTATAATTAGTTATAAACACAATAATAAATAAAATTTGGTTCCAATTATAAATTTAACTTAAGATTAAATTAATTATAAATTATATTTAATATATATAAATATTTAAATAGGTAATTTAATAAATTAAACATATATATTAACCTTTAATTATCTTTAAATAACTACTTTATATATAATGCATAATTTATTAAAATAAAAGTAATTAAGAATATAATATTATTTTAAGCTTTAGGAAGTGAAATAAAAGATAAAAAGGTAAAATTAAACTATAAGTTAATAGCTAAAAATAAAGGTTAATATAATCTATTAAATTAACAAATAATAAGTATTAAATTTAAAAAGGAAAGGATTACTTATATCTTAAATAAAATAAAAGAATTAATACTTATTTATTTAAGTAATTTAATATATATTATCTTCCCTTATTTCCTAATAATTTATTTAAGTAAAATTTTATTTCATTATTATAAATAAATATTAAAAAGATATAATTTATATGCTTTTAAGGGAATGTAATAAGTATGATTTAATAATGTTATATAAAGAGATTTATTTATATTCTAATAATTATATTAAATAATATTTATTTTATTTAAAAATATTCTTTTAAACTATTATGCTTAATTTTATATACTAAAACTAATAAAGGATAAATATATAATAAAAGATACTAAGCAAATAAGTATAGCAAATATAATAAATATAATAAAATTATAAAGGATTTATTATACATATATTAAATCCTAATTTAAAAAATCTTTAACGCTTTTATTAACCTTTGATTAATTTTATAAATAATAAGCCAATTATAAAATGGCTAGATATAATTATATTAATTTAAGAAAAAAACTTCCTTAGCTAGGAATAATAATAAGCTAAACTTAAGCTAGCTTAATATAAAATAAATAACTTATTAAAGGACCTAAATCTAATAAGTATAAAAACTTTAAAAATATTTAAATATATAAAATAGAAGAACTTTAAAAAATTAACCTTAAATTTTTTATTATTTAAATAAACTAATAATATAATATCTTTTAATATTTATATTATTTTATATAATTTTTATATTATAAATAAAGCAAATAAGAAAGTATATAAATTAGTTAAAAGATAATTTAAATATATGTATTATATATTTACTTAAATTCATTTCTATATTAAGTTAATTTAAATATATATAATAGTTAAAATTTAAGTTAAAATCCCTTTAATTAATTTCCTTTTATATAATTAGCTTATAAATTATATAATTAGGAAATGTTTATATAATATATAAAATACCTTTTAAAATATATAATTTTATAAATTTATTTAATATATTTAAAAGATTAAAAATAGTATTAATATAATTAAGCTTAATTTATATAATTAATTAATAGTTATTAATTTTTATAATAATAAAATATTTTAAAGTTTAATGAAAAATATTATAATTTATAAAGTATATAAAACCTATATAATAATATACTAAATTAAAATTAACAATTTATTATAAGTAAATTTATTAATATTATTGAAATTATTAATAATCTTACCCTTTTTAACCTTTTTACTAATGAAAAAGATTGGTTTATCCTTTTTAACCTTTTTATTAGTAAAGATAATTGGTTTATCCTTTCTAGCTTTTTTATTAATAAAGATAATTAGCTTATCCTTTTTAGCCTTTTTATTAGTAAAAACAATTGGCTTATTTTTATTAGCCTTTATATTAGTAAAGAAAATTAATTTATCCTTTTTATCCTTTTTATCAGTGAAAATAATTAGCTTATTTTTATTAATTTTTACACTAGTAAAAAAAATTAGCTTATTTTCCTTTGCCTTTATATTATAAATTAAGGTAAATTATTAACCTATAAATTTAAGTAATAATACTTAATTTTATAACCTATTATTACCTAAATCTTAAATAATATTATATATATTAATAACTTATTTAATTTTTATACCATAATATTAAAAAACCTTAATAAAGTATTTTACATTAAAATTTTTATAAAAGAATTACACTTTAAATAAAATATTAGGAAAGTAGGTAAAAATAATACACCTACCTAACATTATTTTTTTTAATCATAATTTAATATTATATAAGAAAATAGTATAATTATTTAATATTTTATTATACTAATATTAAAAGATATTAAAATGAATTTTAATAATAATATTAACATTAATAATAAGTTCCCCTTTATTAATACTATACTTTTTTAAAAACTAATATAAACATCTTTAATAAATAAGTAATTAAAAACCTTAATATAATAATAAAATTATAATATAAATAAAGAAATCCCATTTATACTTAATATTATTATATATAAACCTATTAAATTATTACTATAAACTGTTATAACGCTTTTATTTAAAGTTAAAGAATAAAATATAAATATAATAAATATTATTTTTGTTAATTTATTATTCCTAAATAATATAACCTTATATAATCCTATATTATAAGGGATATAAAATTAAAACCTAATCCGTTTAAAGTAATTATATACCCTATAGGATAACTTATTAATAACCCTTAAAAAGGATATATTATTAATTAAGATATTAAATATTAATAATAAATACTTATTACTACTTAAAGATTATATTTTTATTATAAATGTTATTTTAAACCCTTAACTAAAATAAACATCTTATATTATTACTTAAAAGCGTAAGGTTAATTAAACATTAAATAAACCTATTACTTTATTTAATAATAATAATCTTATAATATAAAATAAAATAAAAATTACTTACTTAAATTAATTTATATAAATATATTTAAATATTTATATGGCTAATATTAAATTATTAAATATATTAGCTATATTATTTAAAATTACTTATAATAATATATATAAACTAATTAAAATATATCTTAATTAATAACTTAAATAAGTAGTTATTATTCCTTATATCATTTTGGCATAATTTTCTAAATACCCTAATATAAGTAATTTAGAATTATTACTTTTTATATATAATTTTTAATAATATTAACTAAGTAAATCTAAATATATAAACAAATTTATATAATCATTTATTATATATTATAATCTATTAATATTTAGTTAAATAATTAAACATAATTACTACTTACCTTTTCCCCTTTTCCTTTTCCCCTTTTCTTTTTTATTAATTACCTTTAAAATATAAAATATAACAAAAAGTTAAGTTAAAAATTATAACTCTTTTTTATATAAAATTTTTTTAAAAGAATATTAGCTTAAATAATAATATATCCTAATTATATTAGGTTTTATTTTTATATTAAAATGGAATAACTTCCTATTAAATCTTTAAGATTATTTAATTATAAGCCATTATTATATAAACTTTAAAAGTATTAAGGTAATAATAATATGTTATTTTGCCATAATTTCTTATAATAATAAGGTTAACCTTATACTAATATAAAATTATACCTTATTAACATTATTATATAAATTAGGATATATAATTATATAAATTTTAAACCTTTAAAATAAAGATATTCTTATAACTTATAATTTTAGAAAATATTTGATAATTATTCCTTTATTAGTATGCAAATAATACTATATATTAAAGTAATATTACTACTTTACCCATTTTAAATATTTAAAATTTATTAGATTATATTTAAATAATTTTATAAGGAATAAGAGTATAAAGATAATATAATAAAATACTTTTATAAATTATTAAATATAAAAAGAAAAAGGTTTATATAATATCTTATTTATTTTTTATATAAATGTTTAATTAAAGTTTTAATATATTTTATTAAAGATATAAATTAATTATAAACTTTTTATAGGATGGTAAGATATAAGATAAATGGTTTTTTATAAGTAATAATTTTAAAGAAAAGGTTTAATTATAAGCTTTAAATAATATTAATATTAAATTATATATAATTAATATATTTTAATTTTATATTTTTCACTATATTTTTACTATTTAAATAGCTTTTTATAATTAATTATTAAGTAAACTTATATTAATTATTATTTTTATAATTTTATTTTATTAGTTTTTTAAAATTATATATTAATCCATTCCATTTAAAGCTATTATAAGTAAATATTAATAAATACTTTTCAAATCTATTATAAGATAAATAGTATTTATATTAATATTTACTAATAAATTCGCTAAGGATATTAATAATAAGACTATTATAATAAGAAAAAATTAAATAATTTACTTTAAATTAAGCATATATTCACAAATAACTTTTATATTTAAATAACTAGAGAAACAAAATTAGTATTATTAAAATCTTTGAATTTTTCTCGTTTTATTAATATATATAATACCTAATTTCAATTTATATTTATAATAAAATTATACTTAAATATAAAAGTCTTAAATAATAAGTTTTTTTTACTACTTTTCTAATATAAAAACATCTTTTATAACATTATTTATATTTAATTTCTTTATAATAAAGCTTAAGCCTTAAATATATATATTAAAATAAAACTTATAATAAAACAAATCTTAATATTTATTTAATTTTTTAATATTAATTTTATTTAATTTATTATAAATTAAAAAGCTTTTTATCATTATTTTTTAACCTTATTAGCCTTATTAGCCTTATCACGCTTAAATATATTTACTTATAAACCAAAAAATATTAATTCTCTTTTTTATTAAAAATACAAATCTTTTAATATTTTTTATAACTAATCTTTTTATACTTTATATCTATTTTAAAAGATTAAACCCTTTTAATTTCTTATTTAATATTAATTTAATAAATAATTTAAAATTTACTCTATTTTTTTTATCTTTTAAAGATATTAATAATTATTAAATACCACCTTATTATTATTTAAATAATAGCATTCTTTTTAAATCTAATACTTCTAACTAATAATATATTATTTAATATACCTTATATAATTAATTTAATGTAATTAACTTTTATACTAACCTTTTTAACCTTATTACCACTTATATTTTAAATAATAATATTTAATCTAATTAATATTAACTTTAAAATCTTTTAGCAATATTATAAAAGCTATTTAATCATTAAAACCATACAAAAAAAGTGTTCCTAAGCTTAATAACATGGTTTAAACATTGAAAATATTAATACTAACAATAAAAAGTAAATTTGTAAAATTTATATTAGGGAAAGAAGTTTAATTCCTATTATATATATTACTTAATATTAAGAATAATTAAATTAATAGGATAAATAATAAAAAATTATTAAACTAATTTAAAAAGTGGTTAAATATTATAAATAATATTAAATAAATAATTTAAGTAAGTATAAATAACTTTATTTTAAATTTTAAGCTAATATTAATCAAATATTTATACAATTATATTACTAGCTTTAATATATCATTTAATTCTACTTTATTATAAAGTATTATAAATTT
This sequence comes from Hypoxylon sp. EC38, assembly GCA_002120335.1. Classification (NCBI taxonomy): domain Eukaryota; kingdom Fungi; phylum Ascomycota; class Sordariomycetes; order Xylariales; family Hypoxylaceae; genus Hypoxylon; species Hypoxylon sp. EC38. Next base: position 950,549 of record KZ111237.1, on the reverse strand, counting down.
TAATTAATATTATTATACTAAAAAACTTAATAAGTTAAATAAATTAACTATTTATTCTAACATTAACCTTTTTATATTAAATATAAGTTTTTATAAATTACTTTAATTAATTTATAAAACATATTAATCCAATTTATTTACTTTAAATACTTAGGTTAACTATGATAAAGTTTTTATAAACCACTTTAATTATAATTGTAATATGCCTTTATTTAAATATATTAGTTTATTTAAAAGTTTTTTAATATTTATTTATAATATATTATAATTTAATTATCTTAAATACTAATTATGGTTAAGTATATTATGTATATTATGTTTTAATTTGGTTATTTTACCCTAATTATAATATAAGCTTTATTAACTTCTTTAATTATATTTATAACTTTAAATATAATAATTATTTTATTAGATAAATTAGATTAATAATATCTATAATATTTAGCCTTATATAAAACTTAAGTTATTACTTATGCTTACTTATATTTTTATTAAAAAAGTTTAAAAAAGATGATTAAATAAGGGCTTATAAGTTAGGCCTTAAAATAAGGTAGTATAAGGTTAATATATTCTTTTAATATTATTAAGAAATATTAAAATAGCTTTATTATTAATAATTTTAAAAATAATATTAATATAAGTAAAAGGATAAAAATTATTAATTAATTATATAAGTATAAAAATAACTAACTTACTACTTTAAAACTAATCCTATCATTAAAATTAATTTTATTTCATTTGGTTTATAATATTTATTTTATAAAAGATTATTTATTTATATCTTAATTATTTCCTATTATATTTATTTCCTAATATATATAAAGAAAATTTTTACCCCCTTAAAAAACCTAAAATAGTTTTAATAAACCAAAGATTATAATTAAAAAAATTCTATATATAAAATTAATTACTTTATTATATATTTAAATAAATTAACACTTTATATTTACCTTATTTAAAAAATTACCAAGTTTAAATATTAAATCTTAGTTAAGCCTTTAAATTCTTTATTAATTTTATCCTTATTTAAATTTAAATTTAGCTTTAACTTATTTAAATCCTTAGTTTTCCAACCTTTTTTTTAACCTTTAAGATATAAATAAGGTTAAATAATACTTTTAAGGATTTTAACCTAATAACCATAATTATAACATTTAATAATTATTATTAATATTAAAAAAAATGAAAAAATAAGTATAATAATGGTTTAATATAGTTTTTAATAGTTTAAATATAATAAGAAATAGAAAAATATTAAATATATTTCCTATTTTAAATATTTAAATAAAGATTTAACTTTAAATGTAAACATATCTTTAATTAATAATACCTATATAAATAAATAAAAAGACATTTTTATATATATATATATACAAATTAAAAATATAAAATTTTTAATAATATAATATTATGCTATTTAAATTTAAATATTCCTATATTTAATTTATATATTATTTAACTTTTTTATTTTAAAATATTATAATTTATATTTTATTAAAATATTATATTTCTTTTTCTTTTTTTAAAACCTATTTATATAAATTAATTTATATAAAGTAAATTTTATAAATATTCTAACTTAGAATTGGTTTAAAAGGATTTTGTTTTATGGTTAATATTAATATTACCTTAATGATTTTATTATTATATTATTTTTAAATCCTTATATTAATATGGCTATTATTTAATATTAAGAATTAATTCTTTATAATTAATATATTAAAATAAATTAAATATATAAAATTTTTAATTAAAAAGATATCTTTATTATTAAAAATATTATTATTAAATCTAATCATTTAAATAATATATTATCTTTTTAAAATTATGCTATATTTAATATTAATAATATAAAGGTTATTAATTTAACCTATAATTATTTATATAATATGAATATTAATATTCCTATTACCCTTTTTTAAGATAAGGTATATTTATATTTTATTTATTATTTATATTTATTATATTTTATTATAACTAATAGGTATTTTTATTTAAATTAATAAATGTGATATATTAATTTAAATATGTATTTTTAAGATTATTTTTAATATTATATAACCTTATTTTATTTATTTGGAGAAGATTTTATTTAAAAATTAAATAAGAAATATTTTAAAAAAATTAAACCAAATTAAATAACTATTTCCTCTAAACTTATAAAGGCTATTATATATTTATAATAATTTTAAACCTATTAAATTTAAGTAGGTTTATTAAGAAAAATATAATATATTATTTATAATAATTAAAACTAAGGTAAGATTAAAATTTACTTATAATGATTTTAATTAATTAAATATCATTATTTAAAATGAGAAGATTATAAAAATAATTAATTAAGAAATGGCTAGATTTTTTAAATTAAAGCATGTTGTTAAAGTTTTTAACTTATATTATATATTAATAAAATTGTTTCTAAAAGATTATTACTTAATAAAAAAAGAAATTTAAGATTAAATATTTTAGTATAATTTATATAAAAATTTATAAAGATTTCTTATTTTTTTTCCTTTTTTTCTTTTATATATATGGGAAATAATAACTATTTATTTATAAGGATTATATTATAAACTTTTTTAAATAAATAATAGGTTTTTATACTATATAACTTAATATTATTAATTTAAGAAAAGAATAAGTGAATAATATAAGTAAAGGATATAAGTTTTAAATTATAAGGTTATAATTTTTAAAATATAAATATGATTTAAAAGAAATGAGTTATTTAAATAAATAATTTAATTATTTCCTTTTTTATTTTCTTATAATTTCTTCTTTATTCCTTATAAAATTATTTTTATTATAATAAATAATTTAAATAGTTTTAATTACTTTCTTATCCTATATATTATTATTAAATAATTTGGGTAATATTATTTAACTTATTTTAAATATATTAATCCTTAAGAGAATTTGCTAAATTTAACTTTTTTAAGGTTATAAATATACTTATATATTACTTATAAACGTTATTATTATAAGTATATAAATTCTTTTTCTCTTATATGCAATTAACACATCTATTTTTATACTATTCTTTTAAGCTAATATATTTGAAAAATAGCCACATAATTAAAATAAAAAAGCTAAGATTTAATTTATTAATTATATTATAATATCATTTATTATACTTTTAATATGAGATATTATTATACTTTTCTTTACTTATAATAAGTAAACTTTAAAGTTAATAAGGTTTATAAAAGAGCTGGTATATGTAATAGTTTAAAGGGTAATTATAGGTTATTTTAATATAAATTTAACACATTTGCTTAAAATACTTTAATAAAGCATTTTACATTTTTAAACTTAAGTTAATTACTTTTTAAAACATATCTTTTTAGCTAAGGTTAATCTCTTATTTGTAATATATATCTTTACCCTTTTTTAATAGTTTATATATATTAATAATATAATAATATTTTTTATTTAATAATGTATAATTATAATATAATAAATAAAAGAACTTATAATAACTTAAATTATATTAAACTTAATTTTAAAGCTTATTAGCTTTAGGTTTTCCTAATTTAATTAAACTAGGAGCTAGCTTACTAACATGCCTTTTAATGGCTATTTATACTATAAGATTAAATACTTTTTTATTAGCTTAAATAATTAAGGGAATATTATATTAAAGAAATAAATAAAATATTAAATTACTTTACTTTTTTTATAAATAATTTAAAATAAACCTATGAATAATTATGGATTTTATAACTTAGTTATTAATAATATATTATTTTCTAATTAATTCCTTTTTCTTTTTAATATATAAATAAATATTTAAATATATAACACGTTTATATACTACCTTTAATTTACCCTTTCCCCTTTATTAACTATATTTTAAACCTTATAATATAATCTTAGATTTATTAATAATAAATTAATTATTATATATTATATAACTTATTAAAAAAATACCTAAAAGTAAAGTATATTTTAATAAGTTATAAAGATAAAAGTTAAGACTTTTTTTATTATAATAGCCTTAAGTATTATTTACTTTATTAGAAATCTTTAACTTTTTATATAGTGTTTATTATTTAAAATATCTCCTATATTTATAAACATTTCCTAATATCTTTAATAATATATTAATTTTATAACTTAACTATTTTATATAAGGTTACTTAGTGTTTTTCCCTTTTAAAGATATAAATTATACTAAGATTAAAAAATACTTTTGGTTATATATACTTAAATAATATGAAAATATATAACTAATAATATAATAAGATTATTTAATAACTTATTATAATATGATTAGAAAAATTAATAAAAGGGATTATTTATTTAATTTTAATTTTTAACTATTCCTTTAAGCTATTTAAAAAGATATATAACATTAATATACCCTTTTTTAAACTTTAAATTACACCATATTTAATTAAAATATTATATTATTAATATATATAAAAGATAAAGATATAATATTAAAAATAAAATTAATTATACATTTAATTTAATTTTTAAATAAAAATAATTATTTTGCAATTCTAATCTATAATTATAAGCATTAATATTAAATTTTTATAAATTTATAATTATATAGTTATAAGGATTAGTTTAACCTAACATTTTAACATTTATAATAATAGTTAATAAAAAGTAAGCTAACCTTACCTAAAATTAATAATAATATTATTTAAAATTATAACACTTTATATTATATTATAAAATAATAAAGTTTTTAAACTTATAAGTTAATAATAATTAACTTTATTTAAACATTTATAAGGAAGGAGCTTAATAATTAAATAAAGTTTTATAATTTTAAAGTTATAAAAAAAGAAATAATTTAATAATAATTTAATTGGTTATATTACTAATTAGGCCATATACCTAATATAAATATATACATTTTATAAGTTATAATATTATTTTATTATAACTTTATTTAATAGAAATAATTATATATAAAAACACTATTACTATTTAATATTATAATAAGTAAATTTTAAAATACCCTAATAAATTTATTACCTTTATTATTATATTTTAAAGGATTTTAAAAAATATTAACTAATATATTAAATACCTTATAATAATTATAATCTCTTATAAAAATATTTTAAAATATATTAATAAGCTTATTATATTAATAGCGTTAAATTATAACCTTTAATATAGTAATTAATTTATTAAATATGTTTAATAAAATAATTAAGTCTTTAATATTTAATATAATTAAATATATTAGCTAATATATAAATATTTTAATATTAGGTATTAATTAACTAAAATCTTTAATTTATTTTAAGCTATTAAATATGCCTTATCGATATTTTATAACATTAAAACCTAATATAAATAGTAATTAATAGGGTTATTTATTACTATTATATCCTTTTAGTTAGTAAAATTAAGGCATAGGTAAAAATAATATACTTAATATTTATAATAAAAGTTTAAAAAGCTTTTAAATAAAATCTTAATTTAGGAAGTATAAGGATTTTTATAATTTATAATATTATTCATTAAAAATAATTTATTTATATATTAATTATTCCTTAATTTAATAATTAAATAAAGTAAATTAATATAAATATCTTATTAATTAAGTTATAATATTTATTTTATAATTCTTAAATAAAAATATATTATTTAAAATATAAAGATATATAAGCTAATATTATAATAAAATTATATACCTTATTTAATAAAAAATAAATATTATAATTTAAAAAATAATTAAAATATAAGCAAAATAAATAATTATATATTAAAATATTTAATAAAAAATAAAAATATTATCCTTTTAATAATTAAATATTTATTTATTTAAAATATTATTTTAAAAAATCTAACTTTTAAAAACTTATACACCATTATATTTTATTAACTTTCTTTAAGATTTGCTTATTATAATCTTTTCTTATAGCCTTATTTTATAATTAATTACTTCCTTAAAGTTAATTTATTCTTTTTTATTTTATTATTTTTCGCTTACTTGCTTTTTATTTTATTATTCCTTAAATAAAAAATATTATTTAAAGATTTTATAGATTATTTTAAAGATTTTTAATAAGGTAATAATATATTTTAAATTACCTTTTCTAAATATAATATATATTTTAATAATGGACTTTTTATTTCTAATATATTATTTATATTTATTACTTTATTAAACTTTTTATTTAAATTTATTACAATTATAATTATAAATAAGAAATATAATTTAATTATAATATTTATTATATTTCTTTCTTTTTCCTTTACTTATAAGAATATATTAAAAATATATATATATAACTCCTTATATTAATTTTTTTTTAATAATATAAAAATATTAATAAGATAAATAATAAAATATTTTTTATATTTTTAATCTTAATCTTACTAAAAAATATAAAGCTATACCTTAATATTATTTAATATAATATTAAAAATAATAATAATAAATAATATAAAACTACCCCTTTTTTTTAAATATTAATTAAGTTTTTAAATAATATTAAAATAAATAATATATCTTATAATAACTTAGTTTTAAATAATTATTAAAGGTTAAAAAATATTAATACTAAAACTTTTATATTTAATTATAAGGAATAAAAAGTTAAATATAATATAAATTTTAATTAATTTATTTATAATTTTAAAGTATTAAAGTTTTTTAAACTAAATAAATAAATTACCCTAAAATATATTAAGCTTTAAGTAAAGAAGTTTTACTTTTATTAATAAATTTAAAAGAATAATTTAATAATAAATAAGCTTATTATTAGATTTTTTAAAATAAAAGCTTATAAACTTTTTTATTATATTAAATAGGTAGAAATTAAATCTTTTCTTTACTTTTATTTTTATAAATATAATACCAAATATAAACCTTTCTAAAATTATAATTAAATCTAACCTTATTATATAATTTTTCCCTAAATTAAATACTTACTTAAAGTACTTTTCTTATTTTAATAAAATTATCCCTTAATTTATTTAATCTTTTATATTTATTCCTTTATCTTTTATATTAAATAATAATAATTATATATATTTAAATTATATTTTTAATAGTAAAGGATAATTTTTCTTATATTTAATTTTATTAATAACTTAAATAATATTATTTAAAATATTATAAAACTTATCATTAAAGAATATATTATTAAAATTAAAATAATAAATATAAAACTTTAAATTAACAACTAAATTTATATATTTTTTAACTTTAATTTATATTATATTAATTTTACCAAATTTTTAAAACTTAATATTATTTATATTATAAATTAAAGACATTAATATTTTATAAATAAAACTTATAAATAATATTTTAATAACCTTATAATTATTTAAAGCTTTTTCAAATCTTTTTAATTAAAATAGGTTAAAATTTATTAATAAATTATAATTTATAAAAATATAATAATTAATATTAAAATCTTTGATTAAGGATAATTAATTATTTAATATTTTTTAATTTAAATTAAAATATATTAACCATATAAAAATAATATAAAGGATAAATTTAAAAGGGGCATTATTAAAAATATGGTTTTATAAAAATAAAAAAAATAAATAACTAAAAATAATTAAAGTTAACTATAGTTAATTAACTTATATAAAAATATATTAATATAGGATAACTTATTTATAATAATTAAATTACTTATATTTTAATAACTTATTTTATCCCTAAAAACTTAAATATAATATTTTTATAATTAAAACTAAAGTTTTTAATAAAAGAATATATTAATTTAAACTTAATTAATTTAAATCTTTTTATATAAAATAATTTAACCTTACTAAATAAACTATATTATTTCTTTTAGGAAAAATATTTTTTAAATAATAAAATTTAATTTTAAAAATATATTATAATAATAAAAAAAGACATTTTATAATTATTATTAAATTAAAATATATACTTATATTTATATAAGTATATATATTAAAGAAAGTAATATTTTCAAATTAATATTTAAAAAAGATATTAAAAGGGTAAATATACTTTTTTTTAATAATTAAAATTATTATAATAACTTTTTAATAATTTTAAATAATTAAGGTAAGATAATTACTTATTATATATATATAATATATTATAAATCTTATAATAAAATATTATTAATAATATTATAAATACTATTATTATAAAAGGAATATAAAATATTTTAAAAGCTTATTTAAAAAATATTTTTTATACTTTAAAATTAATTAAAAAACTATAATTTAATAAAAATAAAATAAAACAATTAATTAAAAATATAATAATATAAAAGAAAAAATAAAAAAAATAATAACCCTATTATTAAAGATAATAACCTTTATTAATACACTTAAAAAAAAACAAAATATAACTTAACTAAAAAAATATAATAAATTTTAACTTATTAATTATATTTATACTTATATTATATTATATATATATATTTATAATATATTTTAATATATAATATAAATTATTTAAAAATACTATTAATATATATTATATTATATTATTAATTTTTAAAGTTTTAATGGGTTAGCGGTTTACTACTAAATGGCTAGCCGTTTATCGCCGGATGGCTGCCGAAAACCGTCCCCAGGCATAAAGTGGAGACCCCATGCAGGGCAAAGACGTGATCGTTAAAAGTGGGTCTGCTAAAGGATAAAGTATCTAACCTAGGTAGTTAGGAGGTAGTTGGACACTGTCGTTTGGGGACTCCGCTCAGAGAAGTCTCCAACAACGGGTATCCATATATATCACGCAAGAGGAAAGAATAATTCAGCTTAGGACGTGACCCTAAACTTCATTTCAGATTAAGAAAGCCACTGTAATACCCAGCGTCATCATGGCTCCAGTAAAAATTGCTGTCTTGGACGATTATCAAAAGCTGTCGGAAACCCTCTTTGAAAGACTCCGGGGTTCGGGGTTTGAGGTGACGACGTTCACTGATACGCTTCTCCCGTACAATCATCCAAATACCCCTCAGGATGTCAAAGACGAATTGGTCAAGCGCCTTGAGCCATTTGAAATAATATGTGAGCCTTTCAGGGGGAGAGTTACAGGCAAGGTCTAACAAATCCAGCTTCAATGAGGGAACGGACACCGTTCCCTGCTGAACTTATTAACCGACTACCAAATCTCAAACTTCTCCTCACAACTGGTGGTCGCAACGCATCCATCGATGTAAAAGCATGTACAGCGCGGGGGATCCCCGTGGCTGGTACCTCGGCAGAAAGTCAAAATCCAGACAGCACCACACAACATTGTGTTGCGCTCATTCTTGCCCTTGCGAGGAACATTCCGCAAGATGATGCTGTAATGAAGGCTGGAGGTTGGCAGACAACTTTTGCAACAGGACTCGCCGGGAAAGTGTTCGGGACTATTGGGCTTGGTAGGTTGGGTGTATCTGTTTCGAAGATCATGCATATAGCTTTCGGGATGAAAATCGTGGCTTGGAGCACAAACTTGACTCAAGAAGCAGCCGACGAGAAGGCCAAGGCTGCCGGCCTACCAGTAGAGAACGAGTCCGGCGAGAAGACTTTCAAAGTGGTCAGTCGAGACGAGCTGTTCACTTCTGCCGATGTGGCCAGCGTTCAGCTTGTGCTGTCAGACAGATCAAGGGGCTTAATAACTGCCAGTGATTTAACAAAACTGAAGAGATCAGCCTTATTTATTAACACTTCAAGAGGACCTATCGTGGTGGATGATGACCTTCTTGAAGTGGCCAAGAAAGGATTGATACGTGGTATAGCATTGGATGTGTACGAAATCGAGCCACTGCCCAAGGATAGCGAGTGGAGGATAACGAAATGGGGAGAGGGGGGCAGAAGTCGAGTAGTATTATCACCACATATGGGCTACGTTGAAGAAGAGAATATTAGGGGAATGTACGAGAAGCAGGTCGAAAACATACTACGATGGCAGAAGGGGGAGGCTATGACTACGGTATTCAGCGACAACGGATACTAAGCATCGTCTAAGAAAGGTCATAGTACATAATAGCAACATACGCATGTACGAAGGTGCGTTGTCTAAGTCAAAAGGCTTTGACCCCTGCATGTCCCAGGTACCTATGATACTTAGGTGTAGTCACGATTGATTCACGTAGGGTCCTGCCTGGAAATAGGGGTGAATACAGCCTTGTACCTAGGCATGTACCTATGTAGGTTGTTGATTTACTATGAAAGGTAAGCGCAAACTGTATACCGGCGTGGTTGCCTAGAATTGTTATCGGAATCATGCACACGCACCCCACGTCAAACGCGTTGTACATAATCTGAGGTTTACCTTCTCGCCGACTTCTTTGTTCCCAACTACAACATTCAACGTTGCAAATCTCGAGAACCAGAACGTAGTAACATTGCGTATAATACTTCCAAGGTTGTTATATATTCGTCCCTCCCCTAGCATTTCTCGTTTGTGATATTTCACAATCCGTAGGTTCTATAAACATGGACCGTCTTCATTATTCTCGTCCTGAAGAGGACCGCGGCGCAGGTAAGATATCCTTCATCCAAACCGGCAAACGGATTGGTTGCCCTTATTCATTACTTCAAGTCCGATTAACACCCATCCCAACACCAGAACACAAGCCAGACTCAGTCACCACGAAGCTGGACAAGAACTTTAGTCTCCCAAAGCCCATCGGTAAAGTGGGTATTGTGAAGTATGAATCTCCTGATCTTCAGCATGGTGATACGTCCGATCAGATGAGCGCCTCGGGTCCTCATTCCAAGCTCGACCCTGCCACTATGAGTGGAAATGGTAAGATATACAGTGTCCCTATCATCGGCGTCGTTGGTTAGCATCGTGCTAACTACTCATTAAGCGAAAATTGCGGCTCTGATGTCAGAGATGGGCTCTCGCTCTAAGGGTGCTATGCATTCCTTCGCCACTCTCCCTGCCCCGCCCCGCCCCGAACCCCCTCGTGGCGTTCGTGCGATGACGCTTATGCCTGGCGAGGCTGCTGGCGATGATGTTCACCATCGTCGTTATGCTAGAAGCCTGCCTCCCCGGGCATCTGTCGCTACTGGTGGTGCTGGTAATAAAACTTCCCAGGTATCTGACGCCTCCCGACTTAGTAAGGAGTGCCAAAAAAGAGGTTTCAATCCTCAATTCCGCGAGTGGAGAACCAAGAGTGGATACTTCAAGTGTTCTGTCGAGATTAACGGACAGACTGTCTCCGGAATTAAGGAGCGCTACTATTCTGCAGGCAAAGCCAAGGCTGAAGCTGCCAAGCAGGGTTTGTCGATCATAAACACGATGCCTTACCACAAGCGTGATGACAGCAAGCATCGTTATGGCGGCGCTCCTGACTATTCCCCCTACGGCCCTCCCTATCTGGATCGTCGTTACTCTCAGTCACATTACTCGCCCGATTATCGCCATGACGAACAGCGATCCCTCATTGAGCGCATTCAATCGCTCAATCCATCGAACCAACCTAGCGAGCGCGTCCTGGCCGACCCTGCGGCTAGCCAGGCCTTCCTCGAGGGCTTCGCCGTGGGTTCCCGGATGGGTGAGGCCCCTGATCGACGTGCTCAGGTTCCAGGTCGTGCCTGGCCTGCGGAGCGACCCGCAGAGTCTTTCTGGTGGGAGAGCAACGCTCGCCGTCGGGAACAGTCGCCCGCCTCTACGGCCCGTGGCCGTCTTCGGGAGCGATCTCCTCTGCCTCCTCGGGACGGTTCCTGGGAACGCTCGACGCAGCAGCGTTCTCGTGGCCGTCGAGGACGATCCGTTAAGCCTTTCCCTCCTCATGACCGAGATGCTTTCAATGGCAAGTAGTCCATTTATGGACCTCCTTACCCGGACAGAGACCCACATACGGCTGTGCTCTGGTCCGACTTGTAATCAGCTCTTACCCATGGCTGTCCGTTGGGTTTAGATGCAGATTACTGAAGTAAAATGCCTGTGTTTGCCAGTTGGAAGAGGATGACTATGGAAATCTTTCTCCTTCTCGGGATATCATGAAAACGGCTCGGCATTGTTTTCTCTTTGATTCGTTAGGTTTCTTTTTTTCGGCAAAGGGTTTTTTTTCGGGGCGGATGTGACAGGGCACTCATAACTCTCAGTGCCCGCATTGCAAATTGATAGTTTCTGGGAGCTAGATGAAATGAATCACATGACATTGCAAAGGATGTTCCTATTGACCATCTGGTGTGTGATCGTTGTCGTAACGTGTGTTAAATCTTGCTCGGCATCCTCAAGCCTCCGTCCAATCTGATTACAGTGCCATTCAGCATGGTATTCTCAATGACATGCTTAACTAACTGCGCAAACTCCTCGGGTTGTCCTGCTCGCCGTGGGAATTCCATGTATGATTCCAAGCCTTTGAATAGCTTTTTAGGCATCACAGCTGTCATCCGGGATTCGAACACGCCTGGGGCGATAGTTAAGCAGCGAATACCGTATCGAGACAGGTCTCTAGTCATAGGTAAAGTCATGGCTGCGACTGCACCCTTACTGGCAGAGTATGATACCTGCCCTTTTTGTCCATCAAAAGCAGCAACTGAAGCTACCATGATGACAACTCCCCGTTCCTTATCATCTCCCACTGGTTCGGTCTTGGCCAAGTGGACAAGACACTGTCGTACTAAGTCGACAGTTCCCCGTAGGTTTATATTGACGACGAAGTCGAAGCTGTCTAGGCTGAAGGCATTGCCATCCCGGTCTAGGATCTGAACGATTCATCAACTTCGCGTATATTCAATATGAAGAAGGGTATAATACCGTAGATGGGTTTCCAACACCTGCAGCGGGAATGACACCTCCTAGCGGCTTCCCTGTCTGCTGTATCCATTCCATGGTCCCCTTCACAGCTGCCGCAATGCTATCCGTCTCTAGGACATCGCAGACGAAGAACTTTCCCGACCCGCTGGGGAGTTTCGCAACTACTTCAGCACCATTCTCCTCATTAAGATCTAAGACGGCGACGTTGCCCCCATTCCTACAGATCTCTTCTACGCATGCTTGGCCGAGTCCAGATGCTCTGTTTTCGGAAGGTTAGCTTTTATTGGTACGGTTCAGTAGGCTTACATGTCGCATACCCGCCGGAGACTACAAATGTTCTGCCTTCGATCTTCATGGTAAGTTGGCTTGGGATTGATTAAAAAAACAGTTAATAACATGAAACTTAGATATATCTACAAGGCAATGATGGAAGCGACAAAGGTGAGGTCTACGACCTGTGAATCCGGGTTAAAGCCGGTAGGGAACCTCGGCAATTTAACGCAAGGGAGACCTTGGTAGTAGATGTACTATGTACCTAGCTAATCCCTGCACACCTTACAATCTGTTTCGTCACCGGCTGATCACGATACTGATAAGGTAGGATAGCTGAAACTAGCGCATTTCAGGCATGGTATGGACTATTTTAAGCCGTGTTTTAGTTGATACAGTAAGGCGGAACCTAATCTGGAATTTCGATTGAATTCCGAATCTACAATACCCGACTGCTTCGATTGACTTCTTTTTGCTTTGTTTCTTGTTCACGAGCTTCGAGTTTATTGGGTTTGTTAAACAGCTTTCGCTGTGCTTACGGTACTCGCATCGAGGGCCAGACAAGATGACGCGTCCGCGACGCTCATCGGCCGCCAGCGAGGAGAGCTCGGGCACGGCGGGCGACCAGGTATGCGATAACGAACTTTAGGCGGCCGACGGCGCGGAAACGAATGGCGGAAACTAATATGGTTCTAGGAGCTCGGGAGCATGTACGATTACCTGGCCAAGATTATTTTGTTAGGACCGAGCGGAACGGGAAAGTGAGTACAATCAATTGCCCACGATTCGAGCTGATGGGGACCATTCCTGGCGAGAATGACAGGAACTGCGCATCGGAATGCATATGGATATCGAATCCTGATACGTTACGAGCAACCGGCTAACGATGGTATCGCTCCGATAGGTCGTGTCTCTTACACCGCTTTGTTAAAAACGAATGGCGAGTCCTCTCCTCCCAAACGATCGGTGTCGAGTTCGCAAGCAAGATCATCAAGGTCGGCACCGGCGCACGGCGGAAGCGGATAAAGCTGCAGGTATAACAACCTCATTCTCCCAGGTTGGACGTGGATAGGATGGACTAACACTGGTTCTAGTTATGGGATACGGCAGGGACTGAACGATTCCGCTCCGTTTCACGATCATACTACAGAGGCGCTGCCGGAGCTATCCTATGCTACGACATCACATCACACAACTCATTCCGGGCGCTACAACCCTTCCTCAATGATGCGCGAGCACTTGCGTCCCCGAACCTGACCATGATACTGGTGGGAAATAAGCTCGATCTCGCGAACGACACCCTCATCGATACTAGTCTCCCGCCTCCCACTCCTTCGAGTACGACCTCTTCTATACCGTACAGCACCTCTGTCGGTACAACAAGCGCAAGCGCTGGCGCTACTCTGGGCACGCAGATGAGAGCCACAGTCGCTCCGGAGGGCCGAGAAGTATCCACCACGGAAGCATCACGGTGGGCAAGTAGCGTCAACGTGCCTGTGACCATGGAAGTATCCGCCTTCTCAGGCGAAGGCGTAGACGAGATATTCGGGCGCCTAGCGCGCATGATCCTGACCAAGATCGAGCTGGGCGAGATCGACCCGGACGACCCGATGAGCGGGATCCAGTACGGAGACGGGGGCATGTGGAATGCCGGGGCTAGCGACGGCGGCAGCATTAAGAGCTCTATGACGGCGGACGAGGTCGGCCTCGGCGGCATGAGGAGGAGACGTAGGGCCAAGAATCGCGGTCAGAATTGGGGAATGCGTGAGTGGGAGGAGGTTTTTACTTTGAGTCGGGGACGGGGCAGAAATAGCTGCTGTTGATATGAGGGAGGTGGAGGGAAGGGGGACGTAATTCGGATGACAGGCATTTTGGGTCGGGCTGGATGGGGACTGGCCTGGCGGCAACGCTACGATGATACCTACTTTGCAGGCGCGCTCGTTTTTTTTTTTTTCTCGCAGTTTGGGCGTTGGAGGCGAAATCAGTTACTTGAAGAAGACTCTTATGAAGACCCGATAGAGTAATATAAGATTTCTTTTTTTGCGTGTCGGAGACTGAAACATAAGAGTATATACGCCCGATATGTTGGATGGGATACCTGGCCGATCTATCACACGATATCGAGATGAGCGCCGATAAGCGGCGTGGGAGATGAGGCTCCGTGCTTTTCGGCGGACAGTCTTCCACCCCCTGGACTTTCGGCGGGTGGTCCTCCATATGCGGCTTTTTTATTCTACGAAACCTTTCAAGATATCCTCGAGTATTCGGGTATTTTTAATGTCCGTATCGTATTAAAATACACCAATATCAAACGCATTGTCCGATAGACAGGATTTGTTGGCACCTATCGGCCGGGACTGTCGCCGAAGAGGCTCCCGCTCCGCTGCACGTGGCTAGCCCGATACGGTTGCGGAGTGCTACCTTCCGCGATATGGAACCATTGGTGTGGATTCATCAGCTTCGGAGAGTTTGGAGGGTGGATCTAATCTTGGAATCTGTCACTTTGACTGCTCTTCTAAGTTTCTCAGGTTCCTGCATTGAGAGATGGGTACCTCTTTCATGGGCGGCCCGGCTAGTGGCAGCCGCTGGTTACCGCGCGAATCACTAACGAGAAGGATTGGGGGGACGCAATTATTCTCCCAGTCCCTGTAGCACGTAGCAATAACCCATGACCAGATACAGTATACACTTATTTCTCGGCAAGTGTCATCCCGCCATCTTGGTTGCTATTGACCTTGTATACTCAACACATTGTAAAGTCAACATCGTCGATAGTAGGTCTTCATTCATTTAGTTGCCATCCAATGAGTAACAAGAATCATCTTGTCTATTTCCTGCCCTCCTGATCCCTGCCCAGTCTCCAATTCCTCTATGTCGCTCAAGGACACGTCTGAGCGACAGTCCTCGACTTCTACTTCTGTGGGACTCGGTTATAAGTCCAGACCATCAAACCAGGCTCATTCCAGAATTGTTGATCTAAGCAAGGCCAATTTAGATATAAATCTAAATATATCTTCGTCTTCTTTTTCCTCCGATACACTTCCTACGCTTGATTCCCGTGGAGCTCCATCCTCTTTTCCCCTCAACCCCAAACCCCGCCAGTTGGAGATGGAGTCCCGCACTGTGATCCCAATCGACAAGAATTGGGAGTTCAAACAAGCAGACAAAAAAGACAGCCAGTATCTTCCCGTCAGCCAATTCCCAACCAACATTCACCTAGACCTACTTGCGCACAAGCTCATCCCGGATCCATATATTGGTAAGAATGAGCTTGATGTCCAATGGGTTGGCGAAGCGGTGTGGGTGTATAGGACTAGTTTCCCATCTCCTACAGTCGGGAGCTCCGCGAAAGCGGTTTTGGCTTTCGATGGTTTGGATACTTTTGCCACTGTGGTACTTAATGGGAAGACCATTCTTGAAACTGAGAACATGTTCATTCCTGAACGTGTCGATGTCACAGCCGACTTGAGAAAGGATGGCGAGGAAAACGAACTGGTTATCACATTCGACAGCGCATATTTGCGAGGGTGGAAGCTAGTTGAGAAATATCCCGATCATAAATGGGGTTGTTGGAATGGCGACAACTCGAGGCTGGCCGTTCGCAAAACGCAGTATCATTGGGTACGTATAGATAGGTGTAGCCAAGGAAATAAGCTGGTCGTGTTTGAGTAGAACTGACATACATGCATAGGGCTGGGATTGGGGTCCAGCACTGCTGACTTGTGGTCCTTGGAGGCCGATCAATCTTGAGGTCTATGAGTCACGTATTATCGATCTCTGGTTCGACATCAATGTCGACAAATCTCTAAAAACTGCTACTATAACAACTCACGTTTCTATCGAGGGCAATGCAACGAAGGCTGAGTTTGATATCTCACTAGATGGGTCCCGGGTTGCACACCAAGGTGTACTCGCTGGCTCAAGTACTACGTTTACCATTCACGACCCGCAACTATGGTATCCGGTTCGATACGGTAAACAGCCCCTATATACGATAACAGCTGTCCTAAGTGAAGGTGGCAAGGTTATAGATAGTGTATCAAAGAAGACTGGCTTACGGAGAGCTGAGCTTGTCCAAAGACGTCTGATAGGGGAGCCTGGTACATCATTTTTCTTCGAGGTCAACGGAATCCCCATCTTCTGTGGTGGTAGTGATTGGATCCCAGCGGATAATTTTATTCCGCGAATTAGCAAAGAGAGATATTACGACTGGGTCAAGTTAGTAGCAGATGGTAACCAATTCATGATCCGGGTTTGGGGAGGGGGCATATACGAAGAACAGGCCTTTTATGACGCCTGCGACGAGCTCGGTATCCTAGTGTGGCAAGACTTCATGTTTGGCTGTGGTAACTATCCCGCCTGGCCGGAGCTCCTGGCGTCGATTAAGCGTGAGGCGGAAGAGAATGTCAAACTGCTGAGACATCACCCCAGCATCGTGATATATGCTGGTAATAATGAGGACTACCAATACGCCGAGAGCGTCAACCTTACTTGGGAACAGGATAACAAAGACGCAGAAAGTTGGCTCAAGACTGACTTCCCAGCGCGATATATCTACGAAAAGATCCTCCCCGATGCTTGCCGGGAATACTCTCCGTCGGTCTATTATCATCCCGGAAGTCCTTGGGGAGGAGTGGATACGCGAGACCCGACCGTGGGCGATATCCACCAATGGAACGTGTGGCACGGCTCGCAGGAGAAATATCAAAATTTCGACAAACTAGTTGGGCGTTTTGTGTCAGAATTTGGCATGGAGGCATTTCCCTCGGTGAAAACGATCGACGCTTACCTCCCGCTTGGTAAAGACGATCCGGATCGATACCCGCAATCCTCAACAGTCGATTTCCACAACAAGGCGGAGGGGCACGAGCGACGGATCGCATTGTACCTAGTCGAGAATATGCGGTATGCGCCGGATCCACTGGAGCAATTCGTTTACTGCACGCAGCTAATGCAGGCCGAATGTTTGGCGTCCGCCTACCGACTGTGGAAGCGGCAATGGAAAGGCCCCGGGCGTGAGTATTGCGCGGGTGCTCTCGTATGGCAGATCAACGACTGCTGGCCCGTTACAAGTTGGGCTATCTGCGACTACTACCTACGGCCTAAGCACGCTTACTTCACCGTCAAGCGCGAGATGGCGCCGTTATCAGTGGGTATGACACGACGGGAACATAAGCACCCTCGCAACAAATACACCCGTGTTGATATAGATACGAGGATAAAGATAGAAATCTGGGGCAGCAATCTTTCTTTAGAGGACTTGACAGTGGACTGCGTGGTCAAGGCCTGGGATGTCGAGACCGGACGGGAAACGTACAGTGAGAAGATTAACGAGGAGCCGCTTGTCCTACCTAAAAACCAATCCACCGAGATCACAGCCTTCGACGTGCCGGAGCCGGAGAAGGACAGGGGTATAGACGCGGGTCGCACCGTGGTCGCGGCATATCTCGTCGATCCTAAGGACGGCTCCCAGCTCGCTCGTTACGTCAACTGGCCCGAGCCCCTGAAGTACTTGCATCTGCCCAAGCCGGCGCGGTTGATTGCCGAGCTGAGCGATGATTATACTAGCGTCAGCGTCTCGGCTGAGGTTCCCGTCAAGGGCGTTGCGCTCGAGAGTGAAGACGATGGGATGAAGTTTGAGGATAATCTTGTTGATGTAGTGCCGGGCGAGGTGATTACCATCAAGGTAAAAGGTGCGAAGAAGGGGAGTGTGATAACGACTAGATATTTGGGCATGATTTAGATCTAGATTAAGGCGGTGATCTGAGGGAAAGGGGGGACTGAGAATAGATATGGGCAGTCTCCTGGTGGGACTTTATGATACATGGATAGCGCAAACCTTGGGAGGAAGATATACAGAGGAGTTAGTGCCAATATATAGACAAAGCCTTGAAGAAGAGAAATTTGTATCCCTCCTCTATAATTGATTGGTTCCGAGTCGCTGGATGAGACACTTAGCGGCAGGGCATGGCCTCCTTGCCAGCAACTGTCGTCTAGGTACGGTCTACTGGAGAAAATGAAGCTTGTCTTCCCGTCCTGACCAGGGTTACGCAGCCTGAATACCACCATGATCCCACAATCGTTCGAAACCGCAGTGTCTGGAGTACTCCAACTCGTGC
Organism: Hypoxylon sp. EC38; assembly: GCA_002120335.1. Classification (NCBI taxonomy): domain Eukaryota; kingdom Fungi; phylum Ascomycota; class Sordariomycetes; order Xylariales; family Hypoxylaceae; genus Hypoxylon; species Hypoxylon sp. EC38. The sequence goes on along the minus strand of KZ111237.1, from coordinate 931,487 downwards.
AGCCGCCCGCGCGGCTAAGCGACCGATCCTATAGGAGTCTGTCCGAGCTCCCATCGACGTCGTATTAGCCGGGAACATACGGACGATTTCGGAGAAAAAAGATGCGGCCGTGGTATTACAACAGCCTTGTCGTAATTGCCCATTTGCTTATATTTGAAGAGGATAGCCCATTTCGCGCGAAATAGCGATCTTAGTTTCTATGCTATCCTATATACAGTATGACAGGTGAAGATACTTGGTCGACTCATCTTTACATTGTAGCCAGAACTGGGGAGAAACAGGATATGGTAGATATGAGTATCATTCCTTCTGTCTCTTTATTTCACAATAAGCACCTCCCACAGACACCTCGACGCCTACACAATCCCACAACCTTTCATTCCACTCTACTCCCACCGACCGAGGAAGTCATCACCAACGCTTATACACATGCACTCATATGAACACCACAAATTTCAAGTTACATCCGTCGAGTAATGGTTACAACAGTTCAATTACCACCGCCGTGACCATTGCTCGATCAGATCTTTTCGTTCGGGCCCGCGATTAAGATCTTGATGACTTCGCCCTGTTTGACCTTCTTGAAAGCATCCTCTGCCTCCTTAAACTCCACGATACCACTAATCAGCTTCTTGACTTCGACCTTACCGGAGGCGACTAGTTCGACGGCGAGCTTGTAGTCGCCGCTGCCGTATCGGAAACTACCCTTTGCCGTCACCTCCTTCAGGCACATGGCCATGATGGGAAATGTGATATCGGCCTTGCCCATTCCGCCCTGGACGTACGTGCCGCCCATGCGGACGACATGAAGGCAGGTCTGGATACTGGGCTCGGCACCGCTGGCGTCTATCACAACGTCTGCGCCGTCTTCTAAATCCGCTTCCTTCTTGATGTTTGCCGCGTTCTGTTCGGCAGGGACTCTTTGGCTGATGTATGTGTGAGTGGAGCAGAAGGATTTGGCAAAGTCAAGTTTAGACTTAACGATGTCGACGGATACTACCTTCGATGCTCCGAACGCTCGTGCTACGGCTGCGCAGAGAAGACCAACTGGGCCTGCTCCCATAACTACGACAGATTGCCCTGGAGTTACGACCGCTTGTCGGACTATATGAACAGCGACAGCTAGGGGTTCAACCAAGGCGCCCTCTTGCAAGGATACGTTGTCGGGAAGTTTGTAACAGAAGTCCGCTGGGGCGACCCAAAACCCCGTCAGTGTGCCGTCATAGGGAGGCGTCGCAGCAAACCTCATCTCAGGACATAGGTTATAATGGCCGCTTAGGCAAGGTTGGCACCGCCGGCAGGGATAGCCAGGTTCTAGGGCAACACGGTCGCCTTTCTTCAAGGTCTTGACTTCAGGACCGACTTCGACTACCGTGGCGGAAGACTCGTGGCCTAGGACCATGGGGTCCTTAACAACGAAGTGGCCGATCGCACCATGCTCCCAATAGTGGACGTCCGAACCGCAGATACCGGTATAATTTACGGCGACGAGAACATCGTGGGGTGTTTGAAGGGAGGGGATTGGTCTGTCTGAGAATTGGACATCATGTGGTTTGTTGAGGATGAAGGAGAGGTTCTAAGAGCGAATATTAGAGTGCTGTCCATCAGCGGGGTTTGGGAGGCACACACGCTCGCGGATTTAGGATCCATATCTTATTGGGTCGGGAGACAGGAGGGGGAGAATATCGATTAAAGGATGAATAAAAAACTCAATGCTTACGAGATCAAGGGTTAATCGACTTCAAAATGTGATGAGGTATTATATCGTGACTTTTGACAAAGAAACACGAGCTACATATAGGGAACAAAAATCCAAAGTAAACACCAACCAAGCATGAAAAAAATCCTCTCTCCTCTAGCCCACTGCACCCCCCGTGCTCGGAGAGCTAGACTTCTAGCTAAGACATCACAATCTCGTGAAAGCTACAGCTTGCACGATAGAGGGGTAGGGGTCGGTATCTCTTCTAACATAGAATGTCGTAATGAACAGCTCTAACCCGCCCACCAGGTCGAGGCTTAGTGGGGATCATCCCCGGTTCACCCCCGGTTTGTGATGGAACTTTGACATTAGAAGCTGCTAACGCTTGTAGGCTTCTTTTCTCGGGCTAGAATCACGTTGTGATCAGCCAGCATTTTATCCGGGCCAATCAACTCGATGGTATTGTCCAAATATGACGAACTAGCATCATAGGGAACTACTTCAAGATATGGTTCGCCTATGCCAGCTGGGGTTACCGCGGTGCGGGAGGCGAATAGATCCTGGCGTTGTGAAGCTTGGTAGCGATAGAAGCTTCCTGTTACGAGAGGTATACTATATCTTAGTGCCCCTCTGGTCTGTAATGTCACATTAATATTGACGCTGATTCCAATGTCCTCGACATAGCCACCAGTTGAACTGTACCTAGATATGAGTGGATTTATGAAAGAGAGTTGAGACGGTGGTTGAACTGGATAGGAGCGCAAATACATATGATATGTAGGTCCATAAGTGGACCCCTCGATTTGCGGGGCGGCGGGTTGTGCTAGGGGAGATTTAGTGCCGAGCTTTTTGTCTGGCAGAAAATACACCACCAAGAATTTTTCTACACCGCCTAAACTAAGCGATGGAATAATTGTATTGGATTAATTCTCGTCCGCAAAAGTTGCATAGATTGGTTGTCGCAACCAATGGATATCCTAAAGATCCTGTCCCGCGGGACGAAGAAGTCCGCTTCTCAGCCAGCTATCCCCAAACCCAGTACCAAACCATCCAATCCGCAGCTCTTCAATGATCCAACAAGGGGAATCAAGCGCAAACGGAATGAAGATCAGTTCGAGCCGAACCTAGAAGCCGACGATGACCTCGAAATTAACTTCTTTGCGCCACAGACGGCAAAAAGGCGGAGTCCTGAACCAGAGAGTAGAGAAGCCCCAAAAGAAAATGCGCCGAAGCCAGTGCTGGACGAGGAAGAAGTTCGACAAATCCTTCGATCGCATCGTCTGAAATTCACCCTCCTCTCTTCGCACGAGGCCAAGAAGGCAAAGGTGAAGGTGAAGAAGTCAAAAAAGAAGAAAGAAGAGGTGAAGCCTAAAGCGAAAGACAGCAAGAAGCAGCTCTTCCCGCAACCATTGACCTCGTTCGCTGAACTGCGGTCTGCCTACAATATCTCGACGAGGCTTGGTGATAATCTTGCGAATCAAGGATATCGGATACCTACTGAAGTGCAGCTAGGTAGTCTGCCACTGTTATTGCAGCCAGAAAAGGCGATATTACCATCCGTTGCGGGAGAGCTGAACTTTGAAACTGAAAATGGCGTTGATTTCTTGGCTGTTGCTCCTACTGGAAGTGGCAAGACATTGGCTTTCTTGATCCCTGCTATCAATAGCATTCTGCGTAGGAGGGCTTGCGATGCATCGCAGAAGGAACATGTTTTGGAAGTAGTGGTTGTCGCTCCTACGCGAGAGCTCGCCCATCAGATCGTGAATGAGGGCAGGAAACTTGCGCAAGGTACGGGGGTTAAGATCGTGGGAATGAAGAAGGGTATGCAGATACCCGCAGAGGGTCAATCCGATGGCGATTCTAGTGACGAGGATGCTTCCGGGAGTGGTGAGGAGGCAGAGAGTTCCGATGATGATTCTGGTGAGAGTGGACCGAAAAAGGTAACTACGACGACAAAAACCGATATCCTGGTCACAACACCTCTACTTCTGAAGAATTTCCTAAAATCAAGAAAATTACCAACAGTCAAGTCTTTGATTCTAGATGAAGCCGACGTTCTTCTTGATCCTCTCTTCCGAGAACAGACTCTTGGTATATGGTCTGCTTGCACTAATGAATCTCTACGGCTGACGTGCTGGTCTGCGACTATGGGGTCTAATATTGAGGGTTTAATATTGGAACAATTGAAATCTCGGGGGCCATCCCAATCGTCCGTCCCTCTCATCCGCCTTGTAGTCGGACTCAAAGACACGGCAGTACCAAGTATCAATCACAAGCTCATCTACACCGCCACCGAGCAAGGCAAATTGTTTGCGCTCCGCCAGCTGCTACACCCTAAGTCATCAGATGACTCGATGCCGAAAATGCGACTTCCTTTCCTAGTGTTTACCCAGACTATCGAACGGGCTACAGCACTACACAACGAACTGAAGTTCGATATACCTGCCGAGGCTGGTGGCTCGTCTCGGATCGCAGCTCTCCATTCATCGATGTCGGATTCGGCACGTTCTAGCATTGTTGCTCGTTTCCGAGCAGGCGAGATCTGGGTCCTGATTACAACTGACCTTCTCATGAGAGGCATTGACTTTCGTGGAGTCAATGGTGTTATCAACTACGACGTTCCAACATCGGCGGCGGCCTATGTTCACCGAGTGGGGCGGACCGGGCGAGCTGGTCACGAGGGTGGTGTGGCCGTGACTTTCTACACTACGGAAGACGTTGCGTATCTGAAGAGCATAGCTAATGTTATATCTCTGAGTGAGAAGCAAGCCGGGAAGAGCAGCGAAGAAGGTGTCCCCAAATGGTTGATGGACTCGCTCCCCAAGGTTAAAAAGGAGGAAAAGAAGAAATTGAAGCAGCGGGGCGTGGAATCTCGACGAGGAAACAAGGCGAAGATTACTACCCAGAGTGCTTGGGAAAGGCGAAAAGAACATAACAAGCGTGGCGCTATCGCTGGAAGCAAGAAGAGGAAGGTTCAGGAAGCTGTTAATGATACCCAGGGAGATGATAGCGAGTGGAGCGGTATCGGGGATTGAGCATGTTCATAGCCTTATGCTTGGGTGTTACGCTCAGAGTCTAATATTACCATGAATGATTACTCTGTAACGTCATTATCACCAGATCCAAGAATTCGTATTAATCATAGGTTTTATTTCCACCGTAGATGATGATTTCGAACAGATACCTCGGTTATTGGATTCGGATAGCCTCCCGCAACAGAGGACACGACGATCTGAGGAAAGAAGACCGGCAGGTACGGAAAGATGTTATTATATACGATGCAACTGGAAATAATCAAAATGCGACTTACAATATGTTAGAAATATTTCTACATCATTGGTAGAAGCACTAGCACATCACTTGATTGCGGAATGGCGAAGACTATCGCGGTGGGGCATCGGACGCCGAACTCCACCTTCTAATCGGTACCTAGCGGCTTTCTCCGAGCTCGTCCATGGTAGGCTAATGGGACAAGCTTCTTTGTGCGAACAAGGGAAGGGATACCACACGGCAAGCTGCCGAAATTACCTAGGTGCTAACTACCTCTTCAATTCCTCTCCGCGCTATAAGTTGAAGGCGATTTCGGTCTTACCATTTTACTTCAGCTTCCTGTGGTGTCTAAGATGGAATAGTTGCAATTCCGTAACCTAGGTTCCAACCAAGTACGCACAACTTTCCAACAATGTCGCGTCTCGCTTCTCGGTCGACCTACGCCGGGATCCGGAGCCTCGGAGTCCCTAGGCCGATACAACAACAGCCTTCGCGATGTCTCGCGTATGCAGGGAGCGTGCGCTCGTACGCCACGGAGAAGAAGAAGGAGCAGTCGGGATCGTCGTCGTTCCAAGGCCAGATGCTCGAGAGCATAAGTTCGCGCATAGCGCGCGAGAAGGCGGAGCGCGAAAAGTTTGCGCAACAACGGCAAGAGTCTGTGGGGACGAGACGGTGGGCTATGACATTCTGTGAGGACAACTTCTAAGTTAAAACGCGGGGGTCTATAAAGAGTTATGCTAATGGATGCTTCTCAATTTGCTAGTTTTGCTGGCTACCGCTGCGGGCTCGTATTTGCTAGGTACGAAGGCGCCCCGCGATCCCGACGCCACCTCCACTCTCCCGTTGGCCCTCACCCGCGAGCCGAAATACAAGAACGATAGGGCGAACCTCGAAGCTGCCTGGGCGGATTTTGCTGCCATTGTTGGCAGGGAGAATGTCAGTACCGTGGAGGATGACCTACATACCCATGCTAACTCGGATTGGTCGAGTTACCGCAACGAGGAGAGGCAGAAGCCGTTCATGGTGGTATATCCAGGCTCAACGGAGGAGGTTAGTGCGATAATGAAGGTCTGCCATTCGCGACGGATACCGGTGGTCGGCTATAGCGGGGGTACTAGTTTAGAAGGACACTTCACCCCGACAAGAGGAGGCATCTGTGTCGATTTTAGGAGAATGAATAAGATCATTGCGGTGCACAAAGAGGACCTAGATGTCGTAGTGCAGCCGGCTGTTGGTTGGGAGCTGCTTAATGAAGTAATAGGCAAGGAGAACTTGTTCTTTCCGCCTGACCCGGGCCCAGGCGCTCAGATCGGAGGCATGATCGGCACTGGATGCAGCGGCACGAACGCGTACCGCTACGGCACTATGAGAGAATGGGTCCTCTCGCTTACTGTGGTACTTGCGGACGGTACCATAATCAAGACCCGCCAACGGCCACGGAAGAGTTCCGCTGGCTACGATCTGACAAAGCTCTTCATCGGCAGCGAAGGCACCCTCGGCCTTGTCACCGAGGCGACCCTAAAGCTTACCACTAAGCCGGCCAGCACGAGCGTCGCCGTCTGCGGCTTCGGCACGATCCGCGAAGCCGCCGACTGCGTCGCCAAGGTCGTGGGCCAGGGCGTGCCCGTGGCGGCTGTCGAGATCCTCGACGAGGAGCAGATGCGCTGCATCAACGTCGCGGGCATGACGTCGAAGCACTGGAAGGAGGTGCCGACGCTGTTCTTCAAGTTCTCCGGCACCGAGCGCGGCGTCAAGGAGCAGATCCAGATCGTGCAGGAGATGGCGCGGCAGACGGGGAGCAAGAGCTTCGAGTTCGCGCGCTCCGAGGAGGAAAAGGCGGAGCTGTGGAGCGCGCGCAAGGAGGCCCTGTGGAGTACTCTGGCGGTCGCTAAGCCTGGCGATAAGGTCTGGACTGGTGATGTAGCGGTCCCGATGAGTCGGCTGCCGTTGCTTATTGAGGAGACGAAGGAGGATATCAAGAAGAGCGGCATGTATGGCACTATTGTTGGACATGTTGGAGACGGAAACTTCCACAGTAGGTGGCCGGTCGAGTAGTGGAATTGTTTCATCACGTGGGCTGGAAATACTAACGGAGTAATAGTCATTCTACTCTCGAACGACGAGCAAAGACATGCTGCCGAGGAGCTGGTCCACCGTATGGTTAAAAGGGCTGTCGAGTTAGAAGGAACTGTGACGGTGAGTCTTCCCAGCGAAGTGACGCTCTCTCGTCATGTAAACTAACAATCACAGGGTGAACATGGAGTTGGTCTAGTCAAGAGGGATTATCTGCCGCACGAACTTGGCGAGAGTACAGTCGACACTATGAGAAAGATCAAGCAAGCGCTTGACCCACTCTGCCTGCTCAACGCCGACAAAGTTATTCGCGTCCAAAGGCCGAAGCCTGGCGAGATTCCCGAATGGTGATTCAAATCTCTTTTCGGCGTGTGTATAGGCGGCGCCATGCCTATTATGGGTTCATTATACTCTGTATATGTCCTATATACGTTCCGACAAATTGCCTCAATAATACCAAATGTCAACTTTACCCATGCATACTCTTCTGTCTTGCTTATTCATACTATTTTGCAAGCGCACCTAACTAGGAATTGTTTCCACGTCGAATTCTCAGCGACACTACCTTGACATGGTCTATAAGGCTCAATATGCTTACTAGAGGGGCAACTACTTCGTGTGTTTACAGCAAATGCTATTGACAGCCTCGAACCACTATCACCTCCCTAACGCCAGTCATTCTATTGCAGATTACTCATACACGAAGCAGAAAGGCGAAGCCCCTACCGTGTCGAGCAACTCGCGATACTTGAAGGTTCCACCAACCGGCCTAATGTCAAGCACGTCATCCAACGTCCCGTTGCGGCTCGCTGGCATGTTCATCATGGTGATAGTTCCAGCCATGGTCTTCACACAATCAAAGTTAGAATCCGAGGTTAAGAATGTTGTTGATGATTAAGGAATATATGCTTACCTGCCGTTGTTCCCAGTCGAGGTTCTGCCAGATGAAGTACATGCGGTCTATCTGTCCGTGGTGCAGGTAGAAGGCGGGCTCGAGAGGCGAGAAGTAGAAGTCCCCGCCCGGGTCGCCAGCTGGAAAGTAATTGTCAACAATGGTCCAATTCACGATACCGGTCATCTAATCGTAAATGAGGCTCGACTTACCAATAGAAAAGTGCCCGCCACCGTGAACAGCGAATCCCCACTTCCTCGCCTCGGGCCACCGGAAGTCGCCCTGGAGGTTGGCCTGGAAAAGGGCGATGTCGGGGCTTTCGAGGATGGTCTCGGTCGTGTTGCGAAGAGAGGCCCATTGCGCGCAGATGGCCGTGTTGAGGTCACGCTTCAGACACCGCGGGTTATAGGCTAGTGGGTCCCTGGCGGTGTTAGGGCCGAAGTTGACCGTGTAGTTGACGAAGGGCCCATGAGTCACGCATCCGCCGCCGGAGCCGCCCGGGAAGAAGCCGACTGACGAGTTGACCTTGGCTCCGTTCGATCCCATCGACGTCTCGGACCCGTCAAAGACGGGCGAGTTTTCGACGCTGGCGGCATCGAGACCCCACTATAGTCTCTAAGATTAGGGTTACTGTTCCAAGGGAGGTATTGGATGTGTGAAGTTCTCCTTACCTCCCAATATGGCATGGTGCCCGTGTAGCCGCATTGCGACCTTAGCTTCTCCTCGAAGGTCCAGACATAGAGTCTATGAAAGAGGAGGAAGTACGCCTAGCTCGTCTTATTAGCGACCATGTTAATAACTGGCATACGGAGATGACGGACTCACCGAATTGTGAACATAAGGCGTCACCCTATAATGCAAGACGCCAAAGCTATCGAACAGCGACTTGGGACCAGTCACATTCGGATACACCTGCGGCTCATGCATCAGACACTCAACCGCTTTCCAATACGCCGTCCTCTCTGGCCCAGGAATGTTTCTCCTATTCGAACCGATTAATCTTTCATTCCGATGTTACCACTAGTGCCCAACTTACCATTCTTTACGCACTCGGACATTCTCCTTTGTGCATGTTGAAGAAGACTTTTCGAGACGAGCCAAAGCATTCTCTCTAGCCGTCTTGCTCAGCTGTTGCAAGACTTTGCCCGAATCAATGTCTGCTTGAGGATAGTCGGCGCCGAAAGCCAACCCCTGGAAGGAGGCGCCGACCAGGGCGAATGTCAGTAGCTGCTTGAAGAAGCCCATTGCAACAGTTGCAGCAACGATTACAGCTTCGTCCTTTCCTCTTGGGGAGGACAAGAAATGCGCCCTCCTATATCTTCCATTTCTTGCCAGCCCGAAAAAGCACTATACGCACTCTATGCCCCCTATCCGCCAAGACTCGGCAACCTGCGAGTATGGCAGAATGGCAAAATGTGGGGAACCCTTGTCCGCATGGCAGCCATATACTGGTTCCAGGGAAGTAATGAAATTTAAGTCTAAAACGTTACCTAAGAGACCAATATACAGAGAGGCAATTTTTTCAGTGTCTCTCATCACGTATATTAAACTCGGGCGCTCGCTATTGGTTGAGGAGCGACGATCATCCCCTTAGCGATGGGAAAGGGTAGTCGACGAATTGCCGGAGATGCTGTTGCCCAAAGGGGGAGGGCTAAATAGCATGGCGGAATAGGCACCGCGATTGGTGCAGAACTCGTTGCCGAGCCGCTTGATTGAGAGGTCACTTGATTTCTGCCGGAAGAGGGAATTGCGAGCATAATATATACCTAACCTAGTATCTACCTAGGTAGGTAATAAACAATCCCCCTTCCTGGCCAATGTGCTGGACGCGAAATACCGTCCAATGGATTTCCAATTAGGTGGCTGACGCTGGCCGAATTGCAATCAGGGGGCACAACTCAAATAACAAATACGAATGACCGGGAGCAAGCACGGCACTCCTAAGGCCGCCCTCCCAACATTTGACATTTATCCACCAAGTCGGGACTGGGGTTTGGGATATTCGATGACGGGTACTTGGCGCAACACGCGTTCCGCTATTTACGTCTGCTATATAATTTGAGCAAGGCTCGCACACGGCACTTGCGTTCACGTCCGTCGCGGTAGCGAGTGATGTATGCCGGTTAGCCGATTTGGTAATCTCAGCTGGCTATTCTTATCATCTGCTACTTGATGAGTTCTTTTGCATATGGGTACTATATAAAACCCATCCTGAGCGGATAATAGTTGTTATTTGTCAACTGCAAGCAAGCCTCGGAGGCAACCTAGTTACCGTCATTCAGTAGGTAGGTAGTGAGCAAATTGCGGGATTATTTGCCAGACATTTATTACAGCTGCTCATGGTATTAGTGAACGGGGATATTTTAGGCACGTGATAGTGAAAAACTCTTTCCCCTTATTAGCTGGTGAGTTACAAAATCGCCGTCTTCTCAGCGGGTGTGCTCCAAAGTAGATGTGTTATTCATCTTGTCGGTTCGTCAGAATGGGTGGCAGATTCACCTGAGTGATATCATCGTTGGCTACGAAGGACCATAAATCCTGAGCTCTATTCTCTTTCATACCTATAATTCAACTTTGTGGTTTGTGCTGCGTGTCGACGAGTTCTAATATAGGTATGTAGCAAAATAGAATATTCGGCACGGGTGTGCCCGCTTACTCATCCCAATCCACATTCCTTTTTGGGTTCTGCCAGACCACACCGCCCTTTCTTCAGGTTTAATCGGAACCGCTAACATATCTTTCCCTCCCAAATCTCTCCCCGAAGGAACGCTCGTTCATGTTTTCCATAACTTTAAGGGAATATGTTTGGCGCCAGATAAGGAGACAGCGGTTACCTTTCCGCTTACGAGACATGATTTGAGATCCTGGGATGTTGAGAAACAAGAGTGCCAAATTACAACTGGTAAATTCATCTTCAGCGCCCGTTTCGGCTCAAGGCATTTTGAAGCTCAGGTGGAATATATAATACTATAGCAAGTCTCCTAAACCCGTGACATAGCGCTGCTGCAACCCAATGGAGCTCGCTGTTTTGGCTGAGGTGACTGTCGCCAGCTGCTGTTAGCCTGCCGATGTGGCGGAATGTTGGTGCTAAATCTCTAGTGCTGTGCTCCCGCCAACAGTTACATTATGAGCATGATATACCAACCAACAAAAGACAATCCAACATACGAGAATGTTGGACATGTATGGAAATTCCTGCCGCATCAGCCCGCAACCTTTCGTTCCCCCAAAGGTGGCACATCACTTTCAACTATTCGGGTATATAGTTTGTGTTATCCAATCTAGCTCCTATGTTTAGAATAATGTGGTTCTTTTTTATTTCTACGTGAATGAGTGATGTTTCTATCATCCTATCATCCACCAAGAGATCTATGGGTACGATCAATATTGTACTCATGCTTGGTGTCACGAACTCCTAACTTACTAAGACTCTATTTGGTCTTAATTTCGAAAACACCCGTAGCGGTCGGCTTGGATAGAGTCCAGAGTATTCCCTCGTCCATTACCGTGTTCCATCGTTTGCTTTCCGACAGAGAGGGAAATACGGTTGCAAAACTGTGTGGTAGTCCTGGAAACATGTGCACATCTGTTGGTACCCTAGAGCAACGTCAGTTAATATTTCAACGATATGGAAGCACTATTGGAATAGGCTTTGGGCTTACCCAGCTTCGACCAACGCTTTCGCATATAGCAGGCCCTCGTCCCTGAAAAGATCGAGCCCTGCTACCGCGCACACTGTTGGAGGAAATCCCGCAACTTGCGAAGATGATGCGTAGCCAGGGTTCAAGCGAAGGTCATTCTCATCCGGATTATCAATCTTGAGCAAGTCCTGTGAAACCCATAGTTAGCCATACCTAATAAAATATCGATGCACACAGAGTGCAATGTAAAGTTCACGTACTGTATAGACTCGGAAAGTAGCCATCGAAACTATTGGCGCATTTCGATTCTGGTTTATAGAAAATTTCGTTGGGTCTTTGAACTTTTGAGTCATCGGTCTGTAACAGTCAATGTTGATCAGAGGGGGGACCATTAGTATTTGGCCTGCAATGGGCGGGCGTGATACAGACAGCCGACCCAAATGCTTTTGGAGCACAAAAGATGCAACTAGCTGCGCTCCTGCTGAGATGCCTCCAAGAACAACCTGTTGTGGGTCGCCGCCTAAGTCTTCGATATGGCTGTGTAGCCATTCGAATGAATCATGGGTGTCATTCCATGCTGTAGGATATGTATACTCAGGGGTATGTCGATAGCACACGTTCAGAACGACGGCTTTGGTGTTCACGGCAATACGAGAACAAACAGCGTCTTCAGAGGCAATGGTACCAGACAAAAAGCCACCGCCATGGAAGTACATAAAGACCGGAAGCTGTTGGGTGGTGTCTGAGTCCACCGACCTATAGCTACGTGCCACGATGTTGGATTCATCTCGAGTCGGGATGGCATGGTCACGCATTCGGACCAGAGGAGCCAAAGGTTTCATTTGCTCGGCAGCAAGCTTTTCGCGTTGCCTATTAGCGAGGGTGCGACTCTCAGTTATAGATAGGTTCGGCTGCGGTGTCGGCGCCTTGCTGCTCACTTCGAGCCAGTTTTCACTAGGTACGCCATATTCCGAGAAGTCGCACATGTTATGAAATTGTAGATTTCAAAGGACGCCAGCCAGCCCGACTTATTTAATTGAAGATAGCAGTTTAAATGCCCGAGTAGCGTCCTGTTTTGGTAGAGAATAATCAAATCGTCAGAAACGGCGGTGAAAATAAAAAGAGGAGATCGTGAAATGATTATTGTTCACATGTATACTGCTATATGGCTCAAAAGTTCCTGATCATGCTTGAGAATACAACCAACAGCGTGTTAACGATGCCCTTACATTGTATCCTCCCTCCTCGGTCTATATGCAATGATTGATAAACCCCCCCGTCGAGCTATCTTTATATGATCTAATTTTGTCGATCTTTGGTTAGGGGTCCATACGTAGGCTCTCGTAATAATTGATAAACCTGGGCGCAAAGAGTAAGGACTAAAGGTTTTATTTGAGCGACGTCCTTTAAAATGCACATTTAGGTAGGCTACATGTTAAAAATAGGTCGCTAGCTTACAGTCCGCATGAGGCGTTAGGGAGAACAACTCAAGGCTGCTCCCGCCACTACAGCTCCTGCCACACTGCCACAGCTCCTTATCGCACCAATTAGGTCTCAAAGACGGTGGTCGACGAAATTCGAAGATTTTATGTAACCTTTTGACCAAAAATTTGCGATCTATATCCATAATCTCTTGAATAGGAGATTTTTGATAAGAGTTCGGGGAGAGCGACATAATAGCCCTCGTAAAACTCGGGTATTACTTTATTTATTTCTACCAAGTATATTGAATTCAATCAACACTATTATACCGAGAGATTTCGTGCGTTGAGTGGATTAACTGCCCGCCCCGATCGCAAGCATGAAGCGCGGGAAGTATCGCCGAATGATTGCCAGATAAGTCGGGGTAGAAACAGCGGGATTCCAATCATGAGTTCTACCTCGGAACATAGGGTTGCAGGTACAGAGTCCCCTAAAGTCATGAGATACAGGTGGGAGAGAAGGTCGAATCAGAATTAACTCACAACTTCCATTATTGGCCCCGAGTTGAAGGGTTAATCATGCTTAAGCAAACGTATGACGACGCTACTCCCAAGACAATATTGCAATGGTGGCATGATAGGCGAAACGGAGAACGTTGGTACATCTTTCGGATAGCCATACTTGTGCTAATCATCACCGCAATCTTAGGTATGGCCCAATGTGTTAAAAGACGCTTATAAGCTTATAAAGCGTATCACCTTACCAGTATTTAAACAGATATTTAGGTACTAACAGGAGAGAAGAAAGGTCGTCTGTAATTAATCAGGTGACTTACCACAGATATCACGTGATATATTGTCAGCAAGAAGATTTACGTCATCAAAATCTTTCTTTTAACTCCTAAAGAAATATAACGACAATAAACGGAATCGCTCTTTGCTTAATATATGAAAAGTATATCAAATATCTACGAAAATATCTCTAACTACCTTATACTAAACGAGACCCCTCATTCCTTCCTAGTGTTACCTTTTCAAATCAAGTCTAAGGGCCTAGGTCCGTCACAGCGCCTTAAGATAGTTATTATATAAAATAGTAACACATTGGCTTTTCTAAACACAATTAAGTGCCAAGGGTACGGGTAGTTGTTCGAGACAGTGCTGAAATTTAGTAAGATGTCGATATCTGCTTATACGACCATGAAACACTTCGAGCTCAAAAGCTTCGGGTAACCTATTTGTTATGATAAGGTCATGGTTTATGTCACGATTATATTAGTTTTCGGCCGTGAAGATTTGTCCCACAGAATAAGTATAAGATTATATTGATCCCTAGATACTCTTGATACACGTATCCTTACAAAAACTTTGACGCTGTTAGCATTAAGTACCGCAAACAAGGTTTATGACCTTAGAAACTCCCTTATGTGGCTCGCCGGAGCGCAAGGGGTTCATCACTCAATTTCCTGGACTATTCTCGTTTCCTCTCCGACGGGAAGTTGTTAGTGGCGCCATCCCCATTAACCTGTACCCCTCCAGAGCAATGGTTCTGGTTACCATTCCCATTATGGTAGAACTGGGACCCTCCAGCGTAATTGTTTAGAGTTGTGCTTCCTCTATGAACATCTTTCAAAGACGGGCCCAGCGCACCGACTTCGTCTCGAGCGCGCTCAAGCTCCTCGATCAAGTCGTCACTAACAAAGGGCACAACCGCGACATTGACTGCTTGGTCCAGCAGTTTGCGCATCACACTCTCTATTCTGGCGCCGTCAGCGTCGGCTACGGCGTTGTGGTAATGGTCTATCTTCGGGACGGAGTCGTTGACTGCGATAGCAGTGAAGATATCTTGGAAGTACCCGGCCTGGCTTCGACATATTTCGGCGAACTGGGATACAGCCTTGTACTTCTTCTTGAACTCTTCTTTTTCCTCGGTGTTTCCTAGATGTCCTTTCATTGATTCAAGTGTCTGCAAGAGGATTGGGAGGCGCTTAGCGACTACGGGGAAGGCATCACCAAGACCGGTGAAATCCTGGTCAGCATTGCACCGCCCGAGTGCTCCGCTCAAGGCATAGGTGGCGTTGTCGAGGGTTCTAATAACTTGGTCTTTTTTGACTTGGCCCCCCATACTGATAATGATAGGCGAGGCTTAGGTTTTGTGAGAGTAGGATTCTGGGCGATAGGTGAAATATGGTGGTGTCGACACTCGTCAGTGAGAAGAGGTGTATTTCCGGAAGAAAGTGGTAAGGCTCGATACAACTTAAAAACTGCAGAATAAAAAGGAGCCATGATGGTGACTAAACGCAAGAGCCTCAAATGTACATGCCAACTCAGCGATCTCTTACCTGACAAATAGGACCAAGGGGTAAGGATCTCCTCGGCCGATTACTGTAATAGGCAACTTAGCACTTCTTTTTCGAATGTTTCTTATAGTGGTCCGTGGGGGGAGCCTCGACTTCGAGGCTACTGCGTGATGATGACGTTTCACAAAATCTAGCTCTTTTGCGTTTATTGGAGCATGTTTAATTTAATCGCATTAGAATGCGGCTGGCTTATCGAAAAGGTGCAGATATTGGTGCAGATATTGGTGGTACATGCTTATTAAGAATGTAGTCAGGGGTATGTAGGTAGGTATTTACCGGGCTGAAAAGAATCAGCGGGGTTAGTCTTAACCCCACCCGCAGAGCCTCAGCTACCATGTCGGGCGCGGATGTGATCAGTTTGATCTCGGGTATCATCGCTATTATTGATGCCTCACTAAAACTTTATGAAGCTGTAAATGATGCCTCAGGCCTGCCACAGTCGTTTCGAGATGTTGCTACGCGGCTGCCTCTTGTCCATGATACGTTGGAGGTGGCATCTGTGGGCCTTGCTGATGAGGAGGACATACCGTCAGCAACGTCACGTATCGCACTAACCAAGGTGCTCGAGGGCTGTCACGATAAGGCAGATGCTCTCAAAAGGGTTATGCAGGCTGTCATACCGCAGGCAGGCGCTTCGCGTATGGAGCGCTATTTTAGGGCGCTCAGGACAATCCCCAACGCTGACAAGGTCGAGAATCTGATGGACGGGATCTTGTGCGACATCCAGGTGTTGACGGGAAATCGCGCAGTTAAGGCTGCCACGCAAACGCAGGTCAAGCACCTCATCGACGGCATGAAAGCTCGGGAGAGATCCAACGGCGGCGGCAGGACCCCTGCATCGTTGTACAACGCCAGCACTGGTTCGCAGTATGTTCATTCAGGGTATGGAAACCAGAATGTGGCAACTAGAGGAGGGATACAAATCAACGGGACATCAGCCGGACCATTTTACTTTGGCCGATTCTCCGACTAAGCAAGAGGAAGAGACACCCCTGAAAACCAGGGAGATCATTGTCACGGTGATCACCGGCTTATAGGACAACCACCACCAATCATTCACGCCACCGACGTATGTATATGTGAGGCACAAAGATTAGCTCGCATATTGGTGCCTGATCTTGGTACCTGCGTGTAGATATTGTGCATATGACCACCCTCCAGCCCTACTACGTACATATCACAAAATAAAGTACATCGCTCACATGCCCACCTCGTGACACCATATCCCAGCATCAAGCCTGAACTAAACTTTTTTCTTGGTAGCGCTAGTTCGTAATTAGCATGGAAGAAAAGACTCATGATCGTGTTTCTCTGTAGTGCTCCGATGTAGGAGATCGCTCCCCTGACTGTTGGACTTGGTAAAGAAGGCTCTAAATATCAAGAAAATCCCTCGCGTAAGAGACCACCATCCACCCATTGCCGTCCTGTGCTTGGGGATCAGCCCCCTCTATCAACAGGCTGCGCACTAATTCCTCGCGACCTAACTGCGCAGCGAGCATCAGTGGGGTCCGCCCATCCTTGTCCCGTGCCTCCATGTTGGCACCCGCCTTCACCAACATCCCCACGGTCTCCGCATCGACATAGCAATCGTTTATCGCAAGGTGGAGCGGTGTAGAGTCCTTACCGTCCATTGCGTTGGGATCGCCATCGAAGCTTTTATCCAGTAATAGGCTTAGCGCCTTGTTGAATCCCAGGGCGGCAGCGTAGTGCAGCGCCGTCCGACCGTCCGGGTCCGCAACGTTGCACAAGGCGCCGTACCGGAGAAGTGATGTCATGGCAGCCGATCGCTTCTTGCGGGTGGCTAGTAAGAGAGCCGTGTTACCCCTAGCGTCAAGGATATCCAGTCCCGACTCTTGCGAGGCCAATAGATCCGTTAGGTTATCTTGGCCGCTTAGCACAGCGTAATGTAGCGATGTTGAGCCAGTGGAATCCTTGGTGTGAACAGTTCCGCCACGCTGGACGAGGGACTGCGCAGCCCTAGTGTGTCCCCTCTTAACGGCATCGTGTAGTTGTGTTGTGCCCTTGTCGTTGGCGGCACTTGGCGAAGCAGAGTGCTCGTATAGTAGACACGCTATCGAGAGGTTATCGTACGTCATAGCGAGCTTAGAGCTGTCCATAAGAAACTTAATGCCAAATACTGCGCCTCTGAGTCGATTTCGTGTCCTGGGTGGCTAAGGTGTGCCCACCAATACTTTGCGGCATATTGAAGCAGCAAATCTCCGTTCTCCTGGTCGCATGCATCACTTAGGAGGCAGTAAAGACACGTCTTGGTGATTTCAAGATTGGAATTTTCCGGAATAATGCTGTGATTTTGCAAGTACTTCTGTACTGACTTGTGGACAAGGTTGAGCGTCTCATTCGCCGAGTCCATGATGACTAGGCCGTTGCAAGCAGGTATGAGAAGTTCTTTCCTAGGTCGATGCTCATGATAAAGCTGTCCGCCGCTTTTTCTTATGGCGAAGCTATCACAGATTTGCTGGGCAGTCAATTCTGTCTTCGCATGGATCACCCAAGTGAGAATGTGCTTGACCAGTGCAGTTTCAAAATTATTGCTTCTATCGTTGATCTCCTGGGCTATTCGCCTTGCTGAAGTATTATTAAAGATCTTGAATGCGCTGGCGGGATGTTGGCCCAGAGCATTCTTAATGTCGCTAAGTGTACCTCGTTTGCTCAGGTTGTCCATATGTAGCCTAGCTAATAAGAACCTGTATATACCATAGCGGGAAGGGGGGTGTAGCAACAACGGTTGTTGGATCAGAAACGATTGTCTGCCGAAAAACGCTTTCGGGATCCTGGAGCTCTGATTGGTTAAAAGTAGTGGGGCCGGCTTTTACCCAAGCTAGGGTTATAAGGTTGAATTAGCGCAGAGTTTTCAATAAGCTGCGGGTCGGATTGGCCACCTGGTCCTGTAGCGCTTTCCGTTGTATGTGTAACCCCACTATAGCGGAAGCGCTGCGTTCGAGCCACACGCTTTTTAGATTTTTTAATATTTTAGTCTTTTGCCCCACATACCAAAAATCTGACCAATCAGAGAGCTTCAGGATTTAGGAAAGCGTACAACCATTATTAAAAAAAAAAAGCGTTGTACGAGATTTATTGCGTATATTGTTTTGACAACGCTTTTTTTAAAAAAACGATTGTTAATTCCTAGTGTTTCCCGCTACGGTAGTCAGTTTTGCGAGATGGGTTGAAGACTCGGGACATCAAACTGACATATTACTGGCCAATGTCATATCGGCAACATTTGTTATAACGTAATCTCGATCCAGGTCTTTTCCCAATGCGATTCTTAACAACTTGCTATCTTCAATTCGCTTCTTTATATAGATTTCCACATCCTGTCGTTGCGGTGTGATGGTTAGCTTCAGATTTGCTCCCACTTCTACGGAAGCTGAATCGTTTCTAGAGGTGAAGAGAACCCGTATACCGCCAGGGAGTGTTTTGAGAGCGTCTTGCATTTTTTGCTGTGTGTCTTCCTCGGAAGTGTTCTGACACTTGTCCAAAGCATCAATGACTAGATAAACTGTTTTAATGGTGGCAGCCTGGGCTATAAATAGCTCTAGATACTCAGATGAGTTGGGCCGAATCGATCCTTGGAATGAATCGTCGAATTTCGCCTTTAATTTCCCTGCCAGGTCTCCTGACGCTCGTAGCAGCTGTTCTAGCAAGGTCGCCCATATACGCGCGAACGATACCTGGTGCTTCTCTCCCTCTTGGAAGTAGAAATAAACACAGGCAACATCCTTCGTACTCTTAATTTCTCTTTCGAGTGAGTCGATGATAAGGGAACTAAGAGAAAAGATTTCAGTATGCGGAACCCAAAATAGTATAAATGCTTTGATACTAACATAAGCATAGTTTTGCCGGATCCGACTATAGAGAAATGGTTAAAAACTAGGAATAGTTTAAGATTGCGACTGGAGTATGGCGTACGAATTCCGTGCATCCACAATAGTCGCAAAGGACTTGAGATGTCTTTCCACGCGAGGAACTCCTCGGTCTCTAGGATCCATTGGCCCGTACCTCGGGCTATTTGGCGGAGGAGCTCATTTTGATGCCGGTGAAGATTTAGAGGAGTTTGATCCGGCTGGCGCATCAGCCAGTCGACTACGTCCGCACCTTGAAACCCTTGTCAGTGTGTTGCTATTTAGATCACTTTGAATATTAGACAAAACGTACGATTCGCTTCCTGAAGGCAACTCCCTGTCTCATTAAACGACTTGGACTGGGCGAGGTGGAATAGGGAAGGTATTTCCTTTCCTGCCGTGTTCGATATATAGAATACTGGACGATACTCAGCGATTGAGGTGACGTAACAGGCAGATCCGGCGGCTTACTGAATTGACGCTCAGTTTTGTAGACTCGGCCACTAGTAGTGGCAACAATTTGGTCTCCAGATCGGTCGTTGATGTACTGACTTCCCTGACCTTCATTTTCTGCGTTTAAATTTACGTTGAGGTGGAAATTCTCATCAGGGGGCAACATTTCCATGGCTGCGCTCCGATTGATTACCGTGTTGAACACCGGTTTCTCGCCTGATATACTACATTTATATAGAATTAGCTATAATTACTACCCTAATCGGTGTTCAGGTAGCTAGGTCTTGCCGCTGCTGTGTTATCGAAGCTGAGAAAGACGGAAATAGCCGAAGATAGAAGAGCCTCTCCTGAACTTCCTCACCTAGTCGTCTTGGCGTTAATTCAAGACGTAGCAGTCGCAAGTTGTTGCACCTCATCGTAGGGCTCAGCTGGCTGTGTCTAACCGCTCTTGCTAAGCCGAGTTGTCTGGCTACAGAAGACGTACATATAGTCTCAAACGCTGAAGGTTTGTGCCTATCAGGGCAGTCGAGCGAAGCAGGCTACCAATCCAACGTTGCACCATCAATCTTTCGATCGCCCCTACCTCCTTTATGGGAGTCACACAGCAGATCTTACGGCCTAACTATTCGTAATGGCCGAAACAGTGCGAATTCCCGGGCAAATTCAAATATCTGCTGGAATCGACTAACAGAAAAAGGTAGCGTAACTCCGGAGTGTGTGCTGCTGATTAAAAAAAAAAAAAAAAAAAAAAAAAAAGAGGATGTCCCCGGTCTAGATGCGGTTGTGTACGCGCCTCTAGCTGTTGCCAATACTATCTTCAGGTGCGCGTTCCATTCCACCATCTCAGTAATACGATACGGAGTTTCACTATCGCCTTTATTAATCCTCAATCATTTTTTATTCGGCGTGGTTAAGATTATCACAAGGTCGGCATCGCATAACGTCGTACCTGGGATATCTTGGCGA
Source organism: Hypoxylon sp. EC38 (assembly GCA_002120335.1). Classification (NCBI taxonomy): domain Eukaryota; kingdom Fungi; phylum Ascomycota; class Sordariomycetes; order Xylariales; family Hypoxylaceae; genus Hypoxylon; species Hypoxylon sp. EC38. The sequence continues at coordinate 910,846 of KZ111237.1, read as the reverse complement.
CCATTCTGCGACAATATGACCGAATCCCCTAGGATTCATTCTGAACCTCGCCATCAGCAGCATTCTGATCCTACAATCGAAGATGTCGATAAAAGCCACGCTTATTCTGATGGCAATGGTGATGACGTTCCTCACGACCCGCATTCGTACTCCTCCCCATTTCCAGGGTTTGCTGCGTCCTGCAATATCTCGTGGAATAGGACTCACTGACTAATTCTATCTAGACCTGTACGTGTCAGCTGGGGACAAGATTCTTCACCTCAGGTGCCAAGAACGCAGATCCGCACTGGTCATCAGCCGAGCCCTCAGCCCGCTGAGGGATCGGCCTCCCAACGTAAGGCTATCACGAACCAGAACACGGTGCGCGGTCTCAGCCCAGTCTCTACGTCGGATTATGTTCTTCCCCAGGGGAGCCCCACTATTCAACGGCGCCAGAGCTGCTACGGCCAGCCGTTAATTCCGGCGAACCGAAACAGTCACCCATTCATGCCGGGTCAGTCGCTCCACGTTACTCACGTCCCCGCTGTAAGTGAGAGAGCCCCCATCCCGGGGAACACCATCGATTTATCGTACCCAAACGATCAACTTAGTTACACTCCCGCCCCTACGATGCCATCTCCATCATCTCCCGGGTTCTATCCGGTCGTGGATGTCAACTACCGCGGGCCTCGTGCAGATTTGAGTGACATTCTGGACGACATAAACCGGGTGAATGCTCTCCTGTATGAAGACATAGCGAAACTTAATATTCTCGCAACCAGAGAGCGAGAAGAGGAACAAAAAGTCGCCAAGAACATAACGGCCCCTAAGGCGAGAGAGGATGAGATGACGCCGGATGAAGAGTCGGCAAAGTTCATCCTCCAGAAAGTAGAGCAGGGCTTTGATGAGATAATGCTCCTAATAAAGGAGAAAATTCAGCAAGAACTAGGAACACATAGGCTGACGGATACGGGTAAGCGAGGGGCAGGCGAGCGAAAAATTCCCGCACGATCTGTGCAACGATTGCCCTCTAGTTCTCAACCCAGTCACACCGGACATTTCTCTGAGTCGCCCGTTCCGACCGCGAACACTCTACGCAAGTTACTATTATCTGAGGACGGCCAATCATTGGCGCAACGACCGACCAATGTACCGCAGCCGCCAGCCGCATATGCCGGGACCGAAAGTGGGGGACAAACGGCGACGACTTCCTCTGTTAGCAAAACGAGGAGGGAGCGCAAGAAGTATAAGAGGCTGCGCACAATGAGGGAAGAGGCGGTTTCTCACATCGCCGAGACCTTAGCAGCCGGACTAGCCAGAGCCGCACACGGGTACGCGCGACCCATACCACCCCCGTTCTGCCAACACCATTTACCCCATCCTTCCAGCGGTGGTTTTAGGTCCACATACCGGCGGCTCGGTTGGGACCCGGAATCATCTCATTACGAGTCCGAATCCGGCGACGCGATGGACATGCCCCGCAGGCATATGCGGGCGAGGGCATGTCACCAATCGAGAGGACAACCACTGCGACGTAACATCGAGAAATTCCATCGTAAAGTGGGGGTGTCCTCTCAGCACAAAGTTCCCACCAAGCGAAGGGTCGCAGACATTTCTACTCGTAAGCGGGGAAGTGACGAGGAAAACGTTTTGGAAGAATCGATGGAAAATAATGTGAACGGTGTGATATTATCATTGTTGTTTCTATTATTGCTCCTGTCATACTTGTTGTTTATTTAGAAATCGCTATCTTCAATAATGCAAATTTAACTCTTCCCTGCCCCGCTTTTCCATATATCAGGTGATGCTGAACAGGGTGACTAATACGCAACCGGAATTCATTGAGTCGCCTAGCTCACCTGCCTGTAGGTACCTATACCTAGGTATTTCAGGGCTACATTCAAGCCCACAGAACATACCAGGTATGAAAGCAATATTGAGAATCTCCGCTACGCGATGAGCCAAAATGATAGAAATAATAAACACTTAAATTCATCATGTGCGCATGATACTGTGACTGTATAGTCCGAGGACCTACTTCTAGATCTGCTAGATAACCCAGCCGGGAATACCGATCATGCTGTCTGTACTGCCTGTATGCGCCTTCATCATCCAAGTTACGCCGTTGGCCTCGATATATGGAGGCATCCTACCAATCGTCGAACAATATAACGCCATAATGCTAAGATCAATATATGAGAACCCAATCCCGAATGTCCAACGGGTTGAGCCGTTGATTGAATGCCTTCCGTCCCCCCTCCCCCTCTATCAACTGCCCTGTCTCTGGGAAGCACAGCCTCCCGTGTAACCTCAACAGATGGTAAAAAATACCACCCCCCTTGGAAGCTCTAGCTGACGTATGGTTGGAGATCAACCTGCCAATATGCCATGGAGTGAATTCCGAACATTCCCGGACGTAGTCAACCCTTCGCCTGGAATCAACGCCAAGGGTCGGAAACCAAGCATATAAACCATAAATGAGGTACCCAATAATATAATCTGTAATAACAGTTAATATAACGATAGCTGAGCGCTATCTCCTCGGGAAACTCACGGTCGTTACACTGAGAATGAGGAGTTCTCTCCGGGTCTCGACGCCCTGATTGGGTCGATCGACCTCTTCAACAATCTTTAGTGGCCGCATGATGTTCAAGAAATTTGACGTAAAGATGTCAGTTAATATCTGCAATTTTCTTTGTCGTCGTTCTTGCTATTTTGTCTTTTTTTGAAAGTTTCTTGTCTTTCGAGAGAAGTTCAATATTTTCTTACTTCAGATTCCTTCTGCTTATTATTGGAACCCAATAGAACCCAAGTAGCCGTAACGTGCCTACGTACAAGGTATGTTATGTAAGCCACGTTAGCACATGACGAAAATAGGAAACGATAGACATGCAGTTTATCTTTGCCAAGGACGAAGGATTCCTCTTACTAATGCTATTTATGTGCCGTTTCCTTGTTCCCAACTTCCAACAAGCAGCTTCGGCGTCGATATCACGAGTTCCTGTTAAAAAGAAAAGCCGTACCTGAATTACCCAAACTGAATCGGCTTTCTGCCTTTGTAGGTAAACCCCGTGGCAGCCCCCGTGGGCTTTAGAAAACACGAGCATTTCCGTTCGCGGAAACCAGCCTTAGGGCTGCCCCACATACCTTATCAGGAAATCCCCTCTTAGTCGAACTTGAAGGGATTAGTGCTTACCTAAGCTCCACAGAGCACGCGCCCTTGTATGGATGATAGCCGCTTCACCTTATTGTACCTCCTACATACCTGGGTTTGTCAATAACGCAGAATGCATTCTATAATAAAATTGATTAGATTCTTCTATTATATGCAATAGAGGCAGGTGTTACGAATCCATTTCACATTAAACCCGTCAATACGCACACGAGTTCGAAATTTGTCTCAGTGATGTATGTTCTTGTCTTAGGGTTCTTCAAAGACCTACCCCGCGCCCTCCGTCGTATTGGATTTGGAACCGAGTTTGACAGGGGCTGACTTGCATGATCAATCCTTCCGCTCCGGGGCGATATAGCTGAAGGCTTGTTTGCCGGAACTACACAACTTTGACCTAGGCTTTCCTCCGTATATCATGATATCAAGGCACCGCTATACTCAGAGACCCTCTTACGTGTCAACAATTCACCCATGGTGATCATTTTAAAGACTCGCTAGAGAAGGTTCTGGGTTGGGTCGATTGTTTCAAGTTACTCGGCGATGTTGCTCTACAATTCAATCCTAGCGGCTCGGTACCGTGAGTCATAAGGGCAATACATTGGGCCACAGGACATAGCAATAGGAGAGACACTAGTAAAAGTTTTAAATGTGTTTTAAGCGAGATTTCTAGTCTTTCCGAGCAAGACAATCAGTTACCTCAACGATGGCATACTCGGTATGCTTTCTCCCTTTTTTTGTTCGAGTCCATCGATTACCATCCCTGGAATCTCAAACTAGAGGTGAGTTTTCTTGATCCATAACACACCAACAATTGTGACGTTAGATCGGCTGGCGAAATGCCGCTTTCACACTATATGTAAAGGATATATGCAAAAGATACGCACTCATGAAGACGAGGTTCTTAGAATCGTCAAGTTAGCTGCCGTGCAAATTTCAGCCGATTTGAACAAGTTCCCACGACAATTGAGTATAGAAAAGTACAAGAGAGTTAGCCGATGGCTCGCGACAATCCCTCATTATAATTATCGTCAATTTGTCTCGGAAGGGAGTTCAGAGGGCTTTGGAGCCTGGTTTCTAAGCCATCCCGTAATATACCTAGGTAATGATTCGGACTCATCAAGTACTCGTTCGATTCGCTTACTTCAAGACATCGCCGGCTATGGGAGGGAAAACCTCTGATCAGGAGTTGTAGACGGTCTCCTTGAAGCAGCAACCTCGAATTCAGCTACACCGCCGTTCACGTACTTATACAGATCAACCCAGAATTGGCAAACGCGAATCTTAATAGGTATGAGAATTCAAAGTATAAGATGTTCTTTGGTCTGGATACGAACGATAGTAAGCATTTCCTAGGATTGACAGGCTAGGTTTACTAAAATTAAAAACTCATTTCCGGGTGTGAGAAGATTGTTTTTCTTCCAACCGAAAACGAAGCTGATGCCGAAGGCTCCATTACTGATTTTCGAAAAAACCACTGCATCTATCCTGCCTGATAGGAAACAAGTCCACAGTTCGAGAACTTCTCAGTCAATTCACTTCATGGATGTTTCGGCCGAACGTTACGGGAGGACCGTCACCCGGACATGATAGATGTCCTCGCCGAGCATAGGGCGGACATACGGCATATATGAAACATAAAGCATATGTTTGGAATAGGGTATCGGATAGGTGGGTGTTTCAGGGGCCTGCAACAGTCCAAGTGATGAAGACAGTCGTGATTAATTGATCAACAAAAAATCCCCTTGAACATTCGTTTTCCCAGTTCCCTTTTTCTAGGCAGATAATTTCAGTCACTAATGCCGACAATGCTAGGTAGACTGGAGATGACATGTTACCTAATGTCAAACCAGCGAATGCACATACAAACTTGTAAGTTTATGTCAATCTTATCTAAACTTCGCTCGTAATCTAGTTTTCGCGGTGCTGAGCCTAGAAAAGACTAAAACAGAACTACATGGAGTTAGTTTCGGATGAAATCCACTATAGAAACTCTTGGAGTCTAGGGTAGACTAGACCATCATGGCAACAAAGTAAGGATCGCGGCCTTGGCTCTTGGCGATTTGCACTCTAGACAAGCACGTGTTGATTTGAGACATATGTTTCGACGTTCTGATGATGCTAGTAAAATTATCCAACTTTTTCATCTTCATGTCGAGCCACTACGTGAAAAATTCTATCTCCAGAAAATTCGAGAGTTGTGAGGAGCATCAACTAGGGCTTCGACCTTGCCACTCTGATGAAAAGAATCAATCGACACACAGCGTGTTAGTCATAAGCCCTCAAATCGATTTACAGTAAGATATTATTAACGAATTGCGTGCAGTACTGTGGCTTGAACTTCACATCACAGCAACCCCACGCCCTCGTTACCGACACCTCTTTATAGTAAGGTTGAGCGAATTGCTCGTGGCAAGTTATTCGATTTCCATGCGAGCGGCTGAGATCTCTTTGACTTATCCAATGCTCCGGAACCACCCATAGACTAATACATCATATATGAGATCTCTGCTAGCTGCCAAGATAGAACTCAGGAGGGATACTCCGGTTTGCCGCGCTTTTTAGTAATTATTTAGTGCTCGAGCTAACCGATGGACGAACGAGATTCTGCAACTTTGCTACCCAGGAGAATACAAGCTATCAGGTACGACAGTAGCTTATCAATGTGCCACTTGTAGAACAAGTTCATCAACGTCATTCTCCGCCTCAAGGTCTTACTTTGAGCATTATACCATCCAGTGTGCCGTTACAGAGCTATCTTCGCACGTGTTCCCGTTGTAGGGCTGCACTGCAGCGTATATCTAGGAGGTCTTTCATTGGGTTAATCGCGAAAGACCGTTTCTTTCTTTTGTTCTAGAATCTTTCCATTGCAGGAATGCGACTATCGTCCCTTACTCGAGAGTTTCTCAGTTGGTCCGAGGTCAGGTTATCTTAAGCCATCCCTGTCAGTAGTTACCCGGGCGTCTGGGCATGCAGGGTCCCCCGTACTCCATCGCAGGCCGCTCACGACGGGAGATCTTCCCACGTGGGGTGCTTCGAGGGCTCCCATTGGTCGGCGCAGGCTTGGGGTCCGTCAGTATGCCAAGAGCCTCAGCCGCGAACATGCGGCGAACCAGAGCGGGTGGTTCTCAACTTCATATATCATCGCGGATATTGAGTCCTCTTTCACTTGCCGCCAAGCTGCGCCAAGTTCGACCGAATCCTGCCTTTACGATGGCGTGCGGTTCAAGCTTCCCAAGAAAGCGACCCAGATGGACAAGCCCAGAATGCGTGGGTAAAGGGCCGAGAGGTCTGCTAGCCTGTGAAGGTGGCTTGCTGGCTGTACCACCGAATCACAATCTGCAAGAGACAGAGCGTTGCAAGGGCCAACCTTAAAACGTGCCCCCTCGGTGAGCCCACACGAGGCGCTACGTATCAGTCTCAAATGTTATGGAGATAGGCAACATAGGGCATATATAATCTCCCTATCGCACTACATTCCTTTCTCTCCTGCCCTTGATAGGCAGCGACCATCATCAAGCCATCGTTTGCCTACGACACGATTTTAACGTTTACCTATACGTTTCTCGTGTCAAAATGGCTCTCGATCAGTATACTTACGTCTTCGTCATTGGCACTCTGTTTGCCATGCTCGATGCCTTCAACAACGGAGCCAGTAAGTACCTATCTTTCATTCATCACATAAGGACTGTTTATATGTATCTATGAAAGTAGCTATGGAGACTTTTTAAATCCTGACCATTTCACAGACGATGTAGCAAATGCCTGGGCAACCAGCGTCTCGTCGAGGTCCATCTCGTACAGACAAGCGATGATATTCGGTACCATATTCGAAATGCTCGGCGCCATCACGGTCGGTGCGCGCACGGCCGAGACGATCAAGAACGGCATCATTCCCACCACGGCATTCAGAGAAAACGCCGGTGTGCAGATGCTCGCCTTTACTTGTGCTTTAGCTGCCGCTTCGACGTGGGTCATGTGGTGTACACGACACTCGGCTCACGTTTCATCCACATACTCGCTCATTTCTGCCGTCGCTGGCGTCGGTGTCGCAACAGTCGGTGCCTCACAAGTCCAATGGGGTTGGAACGATGGTAAAGGTCTCGGTGCCATCTTTGCCGGTCTAGGAATGGCCCCCGCAATCTCGGCTGGCTTCGCCGCTTCCATCTTCATGCTCATCAAGGTCGTCGTACACATTCGCAAGAACCCCGTTCCTTGGGCCGTGTACACCTCGCCCTTTTTCTTCCTCATCGCCGGCACCGTCTGCACCCTATCAATCGTGTACAAGGGTTCGCCCAATCTCGGCCTAAACAAGAAGCCCGGCTGGTACGTAGCAGCAGTGACCATGGGATGCGGCGGGGGCGTCGGAATCCTAGCCGCCATCTTCTTCGTCCCGTTCGTGCACGCCAAGGTTATCAAGAGGGACCATAGCGTCAAGCCGTGGATGTTCATCTACGGGCCTCTGCTCTTCCGGCGCCCCGCCGTTGAACTCTCCGAACGCGCCAACGTCCCCAACTACGCCGTCGTCCAAGACGACGAGACGGACCATACCTCTAACCACACCAGCTCCTCCCCAGAATCTTTCTCCGAACTCCCGCGCACCTCGGACCCCAGCGAGGAACACGAGAAGAAGCTCGTCACGATGGAGGCACGGCAAACGACGTACAAGGAGATCATGGCGCAGGGCGAGAGCAAACTACACGCGAAGCTACTAAAGCGCAAGGGACCAATGGGGTGGGCGATGCGCACACTGCGCGACAACCCGATGGGGGCCGGGGAGATATACGAGCTGCACAACATCCGGATCCTGCTGAAGCGCATCCCGGCCATGATCGTCTGCGGCGCTTTGTACGGCCTGCACTACGACATCCACGCGGCGCAGACGGGGATCGCGGGGACGCCCGAGGGCAAGCGTATGGAGCGCGTGTACGCGCACGCCAAGAAGTACCCCAACGAGGTCGAGCACACGTATTCCTTCGTCCAGATCCTGACTGCGTGCACGGCGTCCTTCGCTCACGGCGCAAACGACATTGGGAACTCGGTGGGGCCCTGGGCTGTTATCTACTCGGCCTGGTCGACCGGCAACGCCGCGGCGTCGAAGGCCCCGGTGCCTGTCTGGCAATTGGCTGTGCTGTCAGCGACTATCTCGCTCGGTCTTATCACGTACGGCTATAACATCATGAAGGTCATGGGCAACAAGATCACGTACCACTCGCCCAGCCGAGGCTGCTCTATGGAGATGGGCGCTGCTATTACGGTTCTTGTGTTCTCTCAATATTCGCTTCCGGTGTCCACTTCCATGTGTATCACAGGCGCCACGGTGGGTGTTGGTTTGTGCAATGGCACCCTCAAGGCGGTCAACTTCCAACGTGTTGGGCTACTGATGCTTTCGTGGATCGCTACGATACCTATCGCCGGCACGCTTGGTGGCATTCTCATGGGGTTGTTCCTCAACGCGCCTCACTTTTCCTCGTAAATAAGATATCTTGGGCCTTGATCAATGGCGATCCCACAGACTTAGAGAAAGTTCTTGAAGCGATGTTTTGATATATTTGATTAGGTATTGAATGAGGGTTGCATGGTTTGGTTAGCGGATACCACATAGAGCTCAACTAGGAAAAGGGGATACTATGATATATGTAAGACAAATAGGACGGGTGGGTTGTGAAGGATCGAACAAGAAAGCCATGCTGATAAAAATGAAGAATGCATCAAAGTGCTATCCAATCTCAGATATATAAGAGAATAGACAGCGCAATTTCACAATTTGACTGGTCATAATTTCCCCCTAAATAGACTTTGGTGTCTATTATGTCCATCGACTCTATGGCTGAGTTCTACTCTAATCTAGAATATCAGGTAGGTATTCAGAATAGCCAAAGAAATGAGTCATGCACAGATTGAGAGGCAGTAGATAGGAGCTCGTAAGTAGCTCTCCTGCAATAGAGTGTCACGGTGTGAGTTATAAAGCTATTATAGCTAACAACATTATTAGTTAACTACCTAATTGACTCCTGTTGGGATCTATCCTTGTTGTACACAACTGAAACCACACAAGTGTATCTCTATGCCCATACGTGCATAACCTTGAGCAACACCCAGGTGGGAAGGCCGACGGCTTTGATCCTTCTTGTAAGCGGATCCCGTTCCCGCCCTCCAGGTGTTGCTTACAACTGTGAGAACCAATGTTCTCCTTCTTCATTTGGGAGCCGCAACACACGGCCGCGTCCTTTGCGAGGACGCGGCACTCAGCTTTCGCTGCTGTTGCACCAATAGTAGGCGTCGACAAAAGATAATGAAAGAAGTTGACTTCGGTGAAGATCTACTCCTAAATTAATAAGGTGCTATTCAGAACAGTGTTCTACAGTGATTATAACGGAGCGACGTACGTCTCAAGGCAGTATCTTACAGCCGAAACAGCTCGAAGAGCCCATTGTTTAGCCCCGCTCGGAGACTCAACCTCCTAGGGTTCATTGTTAATCTTATGGGCGACCTTGACGAGGTTGTCTACCGAAGCGTCGTTCCCTGATGTATTGGTCGCGTTGGACGTCTCTGCCTCTGTCACACCAACAACATGCTTCTCTTCTTCCTTTACAGCCTTTCTGGCTTTCCCTTTAAGCCTTTGCGATGGCCCTGGAGCTTTGAGGCCCATGTTAGCCGCCTGCATGGCCACTCTCGGCCAAGAACCCTTGAAGAACCTTTTGAAGAGCCTACGTGGTCCCTCTAGATAGTACATCAATCTGCATCCGGCGACGAAAGATCAGAAGAATCACGCAGGCTCTTCGAAAGGTTCTTCAAGGGTGTTTGTGTACTTCTGAAACAGTTTAAGGTCTTGTTCAGGACCCATCTGAGTAGGAATGGTATGTGGTGGAAGGGGGTATGCCGAGCCCACCCCGTGCGACGGGAACACCAGTGAAACCCCAAACCAAAGGGCTCCTCCATGAGGAGAGATCTTTCCCAACTTTAATTGAGTTAGCATTTCCTAAATTTCGGCTGCAGGTATATAAATGGAACTCACAATGTGCCCAACTTCCAGTGGCGGCAGCAGTAGGGCTTCTCCAACTCCTGTCCAGACAGGTGAAGATGCTGCTAGAGCAGTTTAAGGTCTTGCTCGGGACCCATCTAGCCTCTGTTGTGATTTAGATCTAGGTAGCTATCAGCACTCGTTCGACTAAACTGCCAGGGTATAGAAAATAACATAACGACAAACCCGTTCAGGAAAAGGATGACGCAACAAGAAGACCACCTACCAAACGAAACCACCCTTTGATCAGTGTCACATCTGATACTTGTCTTACGGTGACAAGCTTTCTAGGGCTTTGTTCTTCTATGTCGGATATTCGCTAGGTGATGGAGTCTACTAGAGATACGAAGTCAGATATTAATCGCTCGGGATAGGGGATGGATTGACTGAACTCGTTAAAAGCGTACCTTATTTTAGAGAGGACTCCGTCGTTCCTCGGCTCGATGTGTCTCTCCCAGTGGGTCCACGATAGTGGCTGGGTTCTTGATCTTGTGTTTGTGCTGGTATCTTCTGAGTGTATGCGAACTTTACATGACCGTGAATCTCTTGGACGACGTTTAGCTCCTCGTATGGATGCTCTCTGGTAGAGTCCATGAGTACCTGATTGGGAGCAGCTTCGAATTAGGATAACTGTTAGAATAGTAGAAGTATAGCGTAATTGACGCAATTTTTATTCTTATGTCCCTAAAGGAATGATTGCGTACCTCTGTTTTGGCGATGATCAGTCGCGTGCTGCAATCATGCTATTAAAGGACCCTTCGGGTTACTAGAATGGGGTGATAGCAAGGGGTAGTTGGCCATGTTTGAAAGTGGTGAATAGATCTGACATCTATGGTTATAGACAATAACACTGGTCGGCGATACCTCAGATGGGCCATGACCATCATGTTAGAATAGGAGATGATAGGCCAAGGATGCTGCCGATAATACTCTAGACGCCGATATTGCAAACAACGTGAGGATAGAGGACTTTGATGGTGAAGGGGATGTCATTAGATAGATGTGGTGGTAAACGACGTAGGAAAACAAGGGAGAGAGGGAAATATTTTGGGAGGACGACGTTGGGGGAAATTAACAGAATTGAGTTGGCGTGCAGTGAAAGAGTGGAAATAATACAGATAAAAAGGGAGAAACCGCGGTGACGCGAGAAGACAAAAGGTTTAGGAAACAAGTGAAAATTTTAAGCGCCCCTGAGTCACCGTGGGAAATAGGGGGTGAGACTTGCCTACCCAAGGCAGCGACGAACGCGAGGTACGGGATTATTCATACACAAGGAGGCGTATCAGTACGTGTATGGTACGCGTATTTACCAGTGTTTCAGCGCGTAGAGCGAAGTCTAGTACATCCGCTGTCTACTTGTTCCCATCGAGTGGCCTAAATGTACCCAAGTAATGATGCCAGTGAAGACTTCCCTGTATTGTGCTGTACATACGCCTCACAGCTTCCTGGTCGACCGTAAATGGAAGTAAAACGTCATCGACTTCCCATGAACAAAGTATATCGTCTTGACTCGAAAGAACCCTCACAAGTTGAAAAGGGCATCACACGTTAGATGGCCTGTCCGTATGACCTTCTGGATGTGAAAATCGTACGACTCTAAGTATTTTACTTACGTTTCTAGTATGAATCAAAGGTTAAGAAGTTGTGTACAACGATTCCTACGCATGTCGCGGAGTTTTGGGGCTTATAGGTATCTACTATTACTTGTCCACTCTAACGAGGTGACTGAATACAATCCCCAAACCTTAGTTTAATACTCATTTAGGACGTTACACGACGAAATAGACCCTGTAAACTGTAAGAAACAGACACGATGTACATACATGTATATAGTATATGAAGCCAAAGCCAAGTTCAATCCATCTGGAAACCATTGATGGGACTTCTTTCTATATGGCCATTCACCAGAGAAGTCATTTGCTTGTACGTACAAATATTGAGCTTTTCGCCTGCTTTACTTCATCTTCGAAGAACAAAAAGATGCACAGGGGCCTCCAAGACTGGTGATCTACTTTGATTTTAGATCCCCCCTTCCATCTGCCCAAATGTAGGCATCTACCACGCCAGAAGAGCTATAGAAATTAAGTTAAATTCTGTGACTATTACACTTGAGCAAATTAAAGAGTTGGTGTTACTCAGTGCACTTGGTTTTATGGCACTTCAATGTTCGTCGATGTGATAGATGTTGGTGCAAGGTCGTACCTTACGATAGGGCAGATGGCCCCTTTCTCCCCAATATATCCCAAATTCAGAAGAACTCGCAATCTCTGACGAGCGTTGCCTTATATAGGTCTAGCTCGTATCCCACAGGAGCGCTATAGATACTGTGGTGTCAGCCTAGTATATTCCTCAGCTCTTGATCTTCAGCTGAGTCTTAGCCCTACCTAAGGTATCGACACTATTTTTCTGGAGGGCCGCTACAACCAAATCGCACCTATCTACCAGAATTCGCAACGCACAATTACTTGAAATCTTTATACACATCTTTCCAAGACTGCACTCTCGTATCCTGGCCCCGCCTTCTTGGCATACGGCTTCATAATGCGTCTTCTAAACGCTCGCAGTTTGGAGCTAGTCAATTTTATAGGTCGTGATGTTCCCGAATACAGCATATTATCGCATACCTGGGGAAGTGATGAGGTTACCTTTGAAGACTTGACGGGTAAAGGAAGCAATGATTTTAAACATAAGCTCGGCTATTCCAAAATCGAAGGTTGCCGACGGCAGACTCTGGAAGGTCAATATGAATGGTTCTGGATCGATACATGCTGCATTGACAAGTCTAGTAGCGCCGAGCTTTCTGAGGCGATAAATTCAATGTACACCTGGTATCATCGAGCTGCTGTTTGTTACGCCTACCTCGCCGATGTCACAGACTCATCTGGGGTTGATGATGGCAATGATTCCCTAGAATCAAGTGACTCGACGTTTCGGAAAAGTCGGTGGTTCGAAAGGGGCTGGACCCTGCAAGAACTTCTAGCACCACGGCTGATATTCTTTTATGACGCATCGTGGAATTTTATTGACGATCGGCTAGGCTTGTCTAATCTCATCAGCGAAATCACAGGCATTGGCGTCGATTATATCCGAGATCCTCACATTCAGGCACAGAACGTCAGCACCGCGCAAAAGTTGTCCTGGGCTTCGCGGCGAATGACATCAAGAGAAGAAGATGCGGCGTACTGTTTGATGGGACTCCTCGCAGTCAACATGCCGCTACTATACGGAGAAGGTAGTTTCAAAGCCTTCCAGAGACTCCAGAACGAGATAATGAAAGATCGTTACGACCATACCATTCTAGCGTGGGGACTGAAGACGAAAAAAACTCCCCTACGATACTGGTTTGGACATATGCCACTGTTAGCATCCTCGCCAGCCTTTTTCAACGACTGGGATGCAAATATCGTTCCCGTGCCACCGGAAAACATCCACTACGTCGCAACAAATCTAGGCCTACTCATTTCACTCCCAATTATCTCTCTCGATACCGAAGGGGAGATTGCGCTAGGGCTGCTAGAATGTAACGACCGATCGACTGGTGAGCGCGTTGCCTTGCCGCTGACCATCAAACGGCGCCCCAATGCCTCTCCTCTCGGAACAAGATGTCGCGGCATTTCCCCATTCATGGTGCCGTCCTCGACAATCGCGCTCCCTTCAATTCGGTTCACCACTCTCTATCTCCGCGACGCCGACGCCAACGAGACATCCAACTCTCACTTTAACGACACTATCGACTGGCGCCGTCTAGACGAGAACGGTTATAAGCTCGCCGACTACTTCCCACCCAATAAATTTCATCCTGCGTACCCTTACCGCGGCTTCTTTTCCAGTAAAGACGGCGTCGATCTCCTCCTGCGGTTCCGTCATAAACACCTCGATGATCTGTTTCTCCTATACTGTCGCGATGCGGCAGGCCTCCCTATTAATAGTTTCGTACGTATATTTAGAGGTTACGCTTCCATAGCTACCCTCTCTAGTTACAATGGACAGCAGGATTGGCAGAAATCCCATCCTACCACCGCATGGGAACTCCTCCTCTGGCCAGACTTTGAAAAGGTCAACTTCGGGCAGCTCAAGGGATCCTTTCAGTGGAACTCAGCCGTGAATATGGCCTCAGACAATGTTGTTAACAATCCCCTTTCTGCTGACCCCGTGCCTTCGTCCCCAAAATCGGAGAGCATGGTTCAGTTCACCTTGAGGAAAGTAAAGGATGCAGAAGACATCAGCATTTTATCTGTAGAGTCAAGCGCACACCAAGGGACGTTTCTCAAGTAACATTAGACTTGATAATTACCTGTCATTGGCGAGCCTGATCATTCCCAATCGCGGCGCAACCTCGTGAGCTACCTACCTGATTGCAGCTACTTTGGCGTCGGCGGAGAGGACGGAGAGGCAATGGGATACACTTCTTGACAGAGCAGGACTTGCTGTGCGACAGAAAACTGCGTATAATACTATCACAGGAGAGAGCGTTGTCCACATGTCATTTCTTCGACAGCTCATCCTTCAGGGCATTCTTATCTCATTGAAGTCTATCCGGAGCTTGAAAATTTTGAGGCTTTTTTTTAATGAAATACATTGAGAGCTATCCTAAGTTGTATGCGATTAAGTAGAATTATTCCGTGCCCCAAGCACCTGGAAACTGTTAATCAGGGGTGTAGCATTTGCCTGCGTAACGCGAAAGCGTATCTGACTCGTATCGATGGATGTGTTGAGTCTATCAATACGCTTATACCCTAGCGACGTGCCTCTAATCACCGTCTTATAGGTGTCGTTTACAAGAGCGTCAATAACATAACCGCCGATACGCTGGCCGAGGGCGATATGCTCCTGTGTAATGAAAGCGTCGACGGTGTAGTTACCACCCAAGTCGATTTCCAATGACCCCGTTGTCTCATCGTCGTGGACCGCCCAGTACGTATCGCGATTGCCGTCAAGCACATTGGCTGGTCCGTAGAGCGTATCATTGCCGTCGCGAATGCTGCTTGCACTCACCGATAACCCTGGTTTGAGCACCGCGCGGTTGAGGAACGCGTCACGCTGGGCTTTGAACTGTAGCAAGACATCTACATCGCTTTTGACGATCTGCCCAGTTGTATCTGGAGGGACGTCGAGCAGAAGGTTAACGCTTCGGCCGACGGATTGCAGATACATGTCCATCAGAGCGCCAGCAGTCTTGGGCTTCTCATTGGAATGATAGAACCAGCCATCTCGTAGACGCGCATCTGCCTCCGCCGGTGTCCAATATGTGCCATCACGTACTCCAGTCTGTAGCTCGTCGCCAGAGTAGTGTGTTTGGTCCTGCGTTCGGCTGATGGTGTGCCAATTCGTCGCCACTGTGACTCCATCCTCATTGCCTACCCATCTAGCATCAACACCTTGATGTCCCCACATGATCGCGCCCGGCTGGTATTTGCGGATGATGTTTCGGAAATCCGTCCAGTTGAATGTCTGCACAGTATTGGACCCACTGTTTCCATCAAGCCACAACTCAGATACCTCAACAGGTGAGCCGTCGCTCAACCGCAACGTCACCAACTCCGTCAACTGCTGCGCATAGAGTTTATTGTAATCACCAGGTGTTTTATCCCCGAAAATCTGTGGCTCATCATAGATAGTGCCTGCCAAGTTGGGCTTTGGCATGGCCGGGTCACGGTGAATGTCCCACGGCGAGAGATATATGCCAAACTTGATGCCGTACTTCTTCGCAGACGCGGCTGCTAACTGCACCACATTGGCGTTAAGGCCTTTGGCAACGCGATCTTTCGCCCATTTTCCGTTGCGAATCTTGTATGTTGTTGTGTTGGTATCCCATAGCGCCATGCCATCATGATGCTTCGCCGTCAAGATCATACCCGCCATGCCAGCATCGGCGAATGACTTGGCCCATTGATCAGTGTCGAGCGCTGTTGGCGCGAACACATCAGGGGGTATTTGACTCTGCCCCCATTCTTCGTTCGTGAACGTGTTAGGGCCAAAGTGTACAAATGCGTAGTACTCTAATCGATGCCATTCAAGCTGCTGGGTAGACGGTGTCCGCAAATATGCGGCGGGTGGAGCTTGACCACACACTACTATCGCCAGCCAACATGCTGTACCAACAAGGGATATTGCCCATCGTCGGCCTGATGCGCACCATACTCCGTTCAGCATCGCAATTAACATAAAGCACTAAAATTATGTCGATATATGCAGCAACAATATATCCTTGGCGAAAGGGATTTGCACTTTTGCAGATCCATATTGAAGAAAGCCACTTGTAGTGATCTCGCTATGTGGCATTCAGACATATTTTCCCGGCTCTCCTCTCCCGAATCGGGCGGGGATGCTCTTCGAGGTTGCTGCCGAGATGGACCATGACTGGTGGAAGCTCACCTGAGTTTTGCCGTATTCTATTTTGGGAAGCTGCCTAGAAAGTATAGCGAGAAACGCGTGATCTTACCGAGACACGCAGTCTTGTAAGAAATAGAGGTGCTGTGTAGTTGGTTTCGTATATGGAAGGGTGATTGAATCTAGAATAGGGAATTTAGCACTTATATTTTAGGGGTCAATGTCACTGGAAAAGATTTATAACAGAACCCAGTCTTGCAAGAGGTTCGCCTCAGATTTAAAACTTAAAGCCAACAAGTTTGGGAATGAAACAGCACCCATTCTAATTGCAATTGGGTTTCAATTGTGGTCAGGAGTACCGCTAGGATCAAGAGAGCCTCAAACTTGAAGGCATTGATCCCCTTGCGTTTGCCATTGATGAGATGTTGATTGTTTGTACTCCCGCGTAATTTGTAAGCAGCCCTGAATTTAGATCGCGGGGCACTTGTATTCGCATGCCGAACGTCGCACCAAATCACGTGATGACGTCATTGTAGGATCGTGCCATCGGTCTTTGGAGCTCTCCGAGCTTTAACGCCTTGTTGACTAACAACAATACAAACTAACAAGGTATTTTCTCGCCATTCAACAAATACATAGATTTTGAGGTCCTTCGTTTCTCGCTCAATTGAGTCTTAACATCACTTCCCACCCTCATTCATCCACAATCTATATACGAAATGTTC
Organism: Hypoxylon sp. EC38; assembly: GCA_002120335.1. Lineage (NCBI taxonomy): Eukaryota > Fungi > Ascomycota > Sordariomycetes > Xylariales > Hypoxylaceae > Hypoxylon > Hypoxylon sp. EC38. The sequence continues at coordinate 893,619 of KZ111237.1, read as the reverse complement.
GCCAGATCAGCATTTCGTGCCGCCCAGCCGCTGAAGCGGGTAAGTTCATCACGCAATCGTCTCCGGAGCTCCGAGTTTGAGTTTCGAAGGGTTTCGGAACAAGACAACACCTCAATTGCACTCAATTGGGTTCTAGCTAATGTATTTTATAATATAGAACCTCCTTTCGCGCACCTACGCGACCGAGCCCTCGAAGGGCGGCTCTTCCAATGCCCTTCTCTACACCCTTGGTGGAGCTGTTGTAGCGGGTGGAGGCTACTACTACTTCACGTCATCGGGTAAGGGTGTTGATTCGGTCTCGGCGAAAGCTAAGGAGGCCCTGAGCGGTCCGCCGAAGAAGGCCTTCACCGGCGGCGACCAGGGCTTCATTTCCTTACTTCTGAAGGACGTCCAGATCATCAACCACAACACCAAGAAGTTCATTTTCAAACTGCCCGAAGATGACATGGTGTCGGGTTTGGTTGTTGCCAGCGCGCTCCTGACGAAATACCAGTATGAGGGACAGAAGCCGGTCATACGGCCATACACTCCTACGAGCGATGAGGGCAAGTTGCTATAAAACCCGGAGCGAAAAGTGCGCTAGCTAATGCAAGGGCTATACAGACGCTAAGGGCTACATCGAGCTCATCGTCAAGAAGTACCCCAACGGTCCCATGTCCACGCACCTGCACGACATGGTCCCAGGCCAGCGCCTCGACTTCAAGGGCCCTATCCCCAAGTACCCGTGGTCGGCCAACAAGCACGACCACATCGCGCTAATCGCAGGTGGCACAGGTATCACGCCCATGTACCAGCTCGCACGCGCCATCTTCAAGAACCCCGACGACAAGACCAAGGTGACGCTAGTCTTCGGCAACGTCTCGGAGGAGGACATCTTACTCAAGCGCGAGTTCGAGGACCTTGAGAACACGTACCCGAACCGATTCCGCGCCTTCTACGTCCTCGACAACCCGCCTAAGGAGTGGACCGGCGGCAAAGGCTACATCACCAAGGACCTCCTGAAGACGGTCCTGCCCGAGCCCAAGAGCGAGAACATCAAGATCTTCGTGTGCGGTCCCCCCGGTATGTACAAGGCGATATCCGGCACCAAGGTCAGCCCGACAGACCAGGGCGAGCTTTCCGGTATCCTGAAGGAGCTCGGATACTCGAAGGACCAGGTTTACAAGTTCTAAGTTTGTGCGAGCGCGCAGGTATAGAGCAACTGATGTTGGTGCGAGGGCGTTGGCTTGGTCTTGCTTGACTTTGCGTCTGCGAGATGGACTGGTAGATTCCTCTGCGGAAGAGATGGATGGATGGTCCTTGTTGCTCGCAAAATGTGATCATCCTTCCGCGTGTACTCTAGCTTAACCCAGCACGGGATTACTCACAAATGAATTATTTTACGAAATTTGCTCCTCTTGCGTCATTGATAATCTAAATTCTTGTGTATTCTCCTAGGTAGCCCAGTTTAAGACACGTCTCCTTTTCTGACGATACTATTTGCTAACACCTTAGATCGATTACCAAACAACAGATGATTCTCTCGCCAGTGTCCTCCACCTACATAGATCAGGAGAGATGGCGGGTAAGGCGGCTTCGTCACATCTCCAGCCATCCCAGCGATGGAGTGTCATCATTATTGTTGTCGTTTCTCAACATTCTCGCCAAGATTCCTCTATTTAAATTGACGGCGGCTAGACTATCCTCTTCTCCTGAATTCTAAGTCCGCAAGAAGCGAGCTCGGTCCCTTGTCCAAAGAGAGTAAGTATTTCGCAAGAAACATCGCGAAGGCGCTTATACGGGGGAACACAAGCGTCGTTGTGAAATCACCGAGACGACGAATACGATGGCAGGAATAGTAGCACGGGGGGGCTATCGTCTTACCTGCATTTTATTTTTATTTGCGTGCTGCTGCCTTGCAGCATTTCCCATACATATATCAGCGTTCTCGACCCGGTGCTACATGAACCCAAATAAATCCAAGCATGACATCGACAATAAGCTTCTAGACTTAGCGTAAGGGACATTTACTGCCTACATACAATATCAAGCTCGACGCACGCAACGCGTCAGCGCAATATCGTTTCTCAGCCGCGCCGGATGTGATGTCCTTGCAGCAGGAAGAGCTGATGTTGGGCCTTTTACTCGCGAGGTATTTAATTTTACGTACTCGATGGAACGGGGGACGGACATAGCACTCGAGATCAGAGTCTGACATGTTCCAGAAGCACCGCCGCGATCTATGGCAGGAGCAGCCGCCGGCCCAGAGAAAAGGTGAGCCCCCTTATGCGGCAGAGGTTTTATGTGCGTATGTAATGTATGTACGCATGCTTACGCAGGCGCGCAATGGCAGCTCGCCATCCTGAAATTGCCGGTGTTCTCGGTGTGGAGTCGCGTATGTAGTGGCTGTCGTATGAGTAAGTAGGAGTAAGTAGGAGTAAGTAGGTAAGAGGTAATCTCGCTTCTCCCCTGAGACGACGAGTCCGCCATCGCGAGATCTCGGGTCAGCAATAGGCGCGTCGGGCGTCTCGTGGGCATACCAAGAACAATATATGCCGTGAAACAAGGCGGGTCATTTACGCACCCTGTTCGCTTCAACCTTGACGCACTTACCAAATGCTTCCCTAATGACGGGGGAGTCAGGCCAGAAATGAAAATCCCCTTTCCCACCGAGACACACATACCGTAGCCTGCAGCACCTAATTGTCTTAGGTACCTACTCATATAGCGTCAACACCCAGCTAGCCACTTTGCCTCGCCCCATGCTTCCCCAGACATTCGACGCAGACATGCCGGCTAAAATGGTCTAGCGCACGCCGACATATGGCCGACGAGATTTTTCCTCTTTCTTTTTTTTTTTTTTTTTTTTTTTTTTTTTAGCTGGGCCGCGATTCCATAGCCGCATGGGCTGGAAGATGTAATATCTAATATATAAAAGGTGCGTCTGCGCTTCGCTCTTGGCATCGAGCCATTCGCCGCGTCATCCACGTGCGAGGGCAGCTGGACGACGACAAAGTCGCCCATTGGTTTCTGCCATTGGTTACACTGTGATTGGCGACATCCGCCTGCCGATTGACGAAATGGCTAGGTCGTTTAATTTTCCGCGCTGCGCTACTATTGCCGCTGCCGCTGATGGGGATATGGCCTGGTGGTGCGGTGCGGTGCGGTGCAGCACAGTCCAGCGCAGGGTAAAATCGAGCCCAAGCAGATCCCGGACATACTGGGTAGTAGCTTGCGATGCTTTCTTCTTTTACCAGGCTCAGTCAGTTGCTAGCAGGGCTGGCAGCTCGTCCTTCGACCCAGGTGGATCTGGATCTGGGGAAAGGAATGCGGGACCGAGAGCGTCGCATCAAGGAGAATTTATCCAGCTGCGGGATGGATTCGGTTCGGTTCGGTGGTTAAGCGAGAGGCGCCTTGCAGACTTGAAAGTAAGCCTGCCTTTTTTCCATGTATGGTGTTTCTCCGAGGAGGCGCTAGCTCAAATGAAAGAGGGTACGCGTTAATTCCTTTTTTCTTGAACCGGGTTTTAGTCATTCATGACAGTTCCAGGAGGTAATATTGTATCTTGGCTTGAGAAAACAGCTCATAGAATTGTCCATGTTTGAAGTTGAGAGACAATCCAATCCAATTATAATATCTCATTGCGGAATATAGCATCATTTCATAAGTGTGCTCATAATTGCAGCGCCGCCTGTAAGTGGATGCTGTGTACCTGACTCAAGACTGCGGGTGAACCACAGACACGGGATTCGGAGCACAACGTTATTGCTTTTAGAATTAAGGTTAAAGGAACGGGTACGAATAACGTTAGCTACTAAGGTAAGTAGATGCAGGAACGGTTGTTGTACCGGTTGAGACCAGTTTAGGATATCTCATCCACCCGTTACGCCAAAGTGTTACGTAGAAGAGACCAAAAAAATTATTCAAGAGCCGAGGCCAATGGTACGTGGCGAGATATCTTCAAAACACCGAGAACTCATACGAGCCAGGGGGATAACGAGAAGAACATTCAATCGCATCCCTTTACAATTGGGTTGAATAAGAAGTCATTATCATTTTATTATGATGACCTAGTTGTAACCTCTATCATGTATGACGTCAGTACCACCTACACGGAGCTTAGCTCCGCCCAAATCCGCAGTACATCGTCATTGTATAAGACGTTATTGGCATAACTTGTTCACTTGCTTCAAGTAACCTTGTGGCTCGAATTGTAACTTATGGCACTTATAACTTAAATGCACAGCCTGATAAGATGAAATCTAGCCCTATATATTTCCCATTATCGTATTGTAATGAGGTACATATCGCCACCAAACATCGATTATGGCAACCCACTTAGACGCGAAAATGGAAGCCGAAAAGGTCAGTAACCAACATCGACAACCAGGTCCTAGTCCACCACGCAAATTGGAAGAGCGATTGTTTCACACACTGCCAGATTATGTTGGTCCATACAGCGTCGGCGTGATGGAGATAGAGATGCCGGTACGCGAGCCGCGCACGTTTTCACGCATCAAGCGCAACCACATGCATGCGCTTCGGATGGACACAGTCCTCTTCTCGATCTTCTACCCCTGCGACTATGCCTCGTCTTACGCGTCTAAGTCCAATAACAGGGGAAAGTCTTCAAAAGCCACGTGGTTACCGAGGCCGCACACCTCGACTAGTAAGGGGTACGCGAAGTTCTTCAACGTGCCGCATTTGCCTATTACGGCGTATATTGCGGCTACCACTATGTTCACCAAGCTCCCGGCTTTCCGGAATGCCAAGATTGCCCGTCATCAAGTTGGCGCTGCACCTCGCGCATCTTCTAGCGCCTTTAGTGAAGACACATTGACGGAAAGTGGGGATGACAGGCCCAGATTCCCAGTTATCATTTTCAGCCATGGGTTAGGAGGCTCACGAACTTGCTATAGCGCAGTGTGCGGAGAATTAGCTAGTAATGGCTTCGTTGTCGTTGCAATGGAACATCGAGATGGTAGTGGTGCACGTTCCTATGTCAATATGCCAGCGAACGGCAAGCTTGCAACCGGTTCACAGATTGATAGCACGAATTCGAGGCCGTACTACAAGGTGGACTATATATTCCCTCGAGATAATGCTCAGGATACATCGCCCCATAGTGCTCGAGGCGTAGATGTCGAGCTTAGACACGCCCAAATTCAAATGCGTATGTCTGAGATTGAAGAGGCCTACCATATCCTAGAGCTCCTTAACAATGGGCAGGGGGATTTCATCTACAAGAGTAATTTGAGAAAGAAAGGCAATATTGGGTCAAGCTCAAAGGAGTTAGAAGGAATCAACTGGGCAGAATGGGAGGACGGACTCTTGTTGAGAAATGTCACAGTAATGGGGCATTCTTTTGGCGGAGCAACGATAGTCGAGATCGTTCGCGAGAGTAACCGGTTCCCCTATGTCGGCCAAGGCATTCTACTCGACGCGTGGGGTCAGGCAACTCCAAAAGCAGGAGAATTATCACATCAATCGTTACGCAAGCCTCTCTTGGCCATAAACTCCGAGGCCTTCATGCATTGGCCTGAAAACTTCAAGAGATTAAGTGACATTGCAAAAGAGGCTAGAGACGGAGGTGCCTGTTGCTGGATGATGACCATCAAAGGATCCACCCACCTATCCCAAACTGATTTCGCTATACTGTATCCTCATTGGATGTCGTTATTTATGAAAACAATGGTTAACCCGAGACGAGCAGTGTATCTGACAGTAAACTCATCCTTGGAGTTTTTGAGCCGAGTGCTACCTCCTGAAATCACGGCTAGGTATGGCTGGATCAATGAGGGGATCCTACAGACGAAAATGATTGTTGGAGATGAGTTGCCACGCAAATATCGACCTGATAGCAGGTGGATGGCTTCTCGCCTTAAGATACCCAACGAGCTACAGCTCCGGATTGCCCATTGGTTTCGACGAAAGCCCAAAGAATTAATGGTGGCTACTGATATGAAAGGGAAGCCGCTAATAGGATTGGTTCATTTTGCGCCTGGAAGTGAGATTTGGATGCACCTTAGTCCAACGCAGGAAAAACTACAATACCAGACTCAGCGGAGCCAAGAAGGTACATAAAAAGATTCTTCCTCTGTGCTAGAATGATTTATTGCCATTCATTGAAACTCCCTGCCGGATACTCCGGAGGCACCCTTTCAGCGAATCTGCAAACCCAATCGTGTTGAGATCAAAGTCTATGAGTAATATTGGCGCTGGCAGCCAGTAAGGAAGCTAGATTCTGGGATGTTGTGCCAGGTAACAGCGGATGTGCGTCGAACCAGAATCTGGCGTGATTGATACATGATGCTCCCACTACTACGTATGGAGCATGATACATAAGCGTGCAGAACTGGCGTCAAATAGCCGCTCTCGCCCTCATCATAAACAAGGGCTATACCGACTGTGGCTTAACAGGCCAAGACGCCAGGAATAGAAATACGAGATGAGGCTCTCAGCAGGCATTGGGGTTTGTGACGCCTCAAAATGCAACTCAAAAGAAGTGCAGGAATGCGGGATTCGCTAGAACTTCCCTCCCATCACCCGACCAAATTCGCTAAATGTCAGTAGTTTGCTTGGCTAGAAGTTCTTTCAATGTCGTTAGATCTCGCCCGATCGGTGCCTCGAAGCAAGTCAACGCAATCCAATGGCCCTCGAGGAAGATCACGACTTCGCGAAGTACAAGCTCGTTTACCGTTCTAGAACAAGATTACCTAGAAAATTTTCACTGCAATTAAAATTGAAGTTCTTTTGAATCCCAGTAATCAAATAGAGTAGAATAGAGTAGCAGCTCTGGTGGGCTGCTTGCGCGTCTTGAACTGGGGGAGAGGCTGATGGTTCACACATGTCGCTGTCGGCTTCTAGCCGTGCCTAGATTCGGTGGCCCGGGTCTGTTGCCATCTGGTGGTTGCATTGCGTGCAAGGACATGTAGGGCAGAATTGACAGGCGTGGCGAAATGCGGAGTTGGAGGGTAGCTGGAGGGCCAAGAAAAGTAAAGATTCGGTTGTAGTGAATCGAGTTCGCATAGGGGCGCTAAATGGCTATTCCGGTTAAAATGGACATAATACTGTTCCGATGAGATGGGTTTGCACGCGCATCGTGACGATACCGAGTACTAAGTAATTTTTTGCGACAGACGCGCCGAATTGGGCAATTAACTTGGCACTTCCGAATCATAATTATTTTGTCCATTCTTACTAATAGTAGAAAGAAAGAGACTTGTCGATCGTGACCTGAAATGCGAATAGCAGTAACGAGGCCCCTCTCTTGAAGTCCAGGCTGAACCTAAAGGCTCAACGGCAGTGGCTTTCTGGTACCTTCCTAGAGCGATGGCTTGTGAGGCGGTTTAAGTGGCGATCCAACAAACATGAAGAGCTAGGTTTAGGTTACTTAGCCATGAATAATTTCTGTGGCGCTAGAGAGTAAGTACGAAAGAGTCGGAAGGGGCTGTTTATGTAGGTATGTAAGGGCGGGTATGTGTTGGATTGAATATCAATTCGTGTTCTTCCCTGAAGCTCGTATTATTTCAGATGGAGCTTGCCATAACCAACCATATGGTAACACCCCAGGCGCTAAGGCCACTAGTAGCTTAACGGGCAAGCAGCCCTACGTCAGGCACGCTAATGAACACAGCCGTCATCTTCCAAGCTGAACCTTACATAGATCCATATATGTATTTACTTAAACTTCTTTCATACAAGAACATTAAACCTTAGGACTTTTGCGTTACCATGCCAAATGTTAAATGAATATAAATCGTATATCTAATCTTAATATCCTTCTTCAAATACTAACTCCGGAACTATTCCACTGCCGGTGTGTTCCTTTTCATATCGACCTCATGTGGGTAATATCCCTACCTGCGTACTTAAGTTAAGAGGTGGTATACATGTAGCGTTCGTCTTAAGCTGTGAAACCAACGCAGCCTTAGAATGTTTAGCCTTAGAAACATCAACTAGCTTAGTGGATTGCGTAGCTGTTGTCCCCTATAACATTTCCTTCATAGTAGTGGCAGTGGAGATTATGAAGATGCAGCTGACCGAACGAAGGACAGGTACCTCAATAGTTTCTCTTAGCACTAGGCCTGCCACCTACGTAGTCTTCTGGGATCATCTTCTCGGGACTTCGCACCTTGCCTCATAAGTATATCGTCATTTCATGCTGTATAACACGAAAGAAAATCAATCCGACGTACATGCAGTCTGCTGTGAACGACGAACCTAATCCTTCTAAGGTAAGTGCATACAAAAGTACATGTGGTATATTAGGTACTAACATTGTATACAACGCTGGCTGGTAGAAGCTATAATAGTATTAGAGTAGGTACGGGTAATGCAGTTGGGTTTAATGGGCAGTGCAATCCTTGTCACCCTCCGGCCCGTACCTAAAACCCACTGTTTCTGTTTTTGGCATCACTTGCAGTCCACTTATGCTTTTTTTGGACCCAATCGGTGGTGTACCTAGGAAGCATCGATTTAGGTACATGTACAGCTAAAAAGCTGCTGTCGACTCATGTTGTCAGCCCCCAGGCCCCGACAGACCGTTTCTATTCCCCATCTCGTGTCGATCATAGGTCCACGATACTCCCTGTTCTTCCTTGTCTTCGGTTGGTAGCTTGCATACAATGTTTCTCTGGCCCTGTGTGAGTGGAAAGCCACCTAAAGGTAGAAAACAAACGCCTCTTGTTCTCGTCACTTTCTATCAATTATTCCTTTTCTATTTTCTCTGATTTTCCTGTTTCTCAGCCGGCATGCCTACTCTTCCTTCAGTCGTTCGTTTCTAGAAAGTGTGCTGCACGTCTGTTCAAATGTTTAATACATGACAAGCTTGTATCTAATCTAATTCGATCCGATCCGATCCATCAACATCCCATACCCCACGAAGCTTGCCAAAGGATACGTCCACTCGTTAGTCACAGTAACCACCAAATTCTACGATCGTGATAATCCAAGACTGCCAACCTAATGTCTTTCGCTGCTTGCTTCATCCCGAGTTCCTGTTTAGCGCACTTCTAACCTGTCCTGGTAAACAAACACGGCAGAGAGGGAGGCGAATTCATCCCAACTAATCTAGAATACCACCAGTCAAGCAAGTCCCGGACCCCAGATAGAACCCGGCTATACGGACATACGCATCTGGAAGCCAAGACCAACGGGATATATTCATTTTTCTTTAACTTTCCCCCCTACTCACTTGCGCTATTCATTGCCGCTGCCGGGCCTACTCTCATTAAGAGGGCCCGAACAAAAATAGCACTATCCAGTTGGCTTGTTTTCTTACCAAACGTGCAGCATCTCGACCGCGGCGACCCGGCCCTTTTTCCCAGCGCGGATCTTCCAGTCCTCCCAATCAAAATACTTGGGAGCAGAATTTACTAGCCCAGATCAATAATTGCGATTAACTTGCTACATACCTGTTGACGCGTAATCCTCAATATGACAAAGGTACAGAAGTCAGATCCAGGCCTGCCATCTAGGTCTGATAGTTTCTTGCGTATGCTGGAGCTGGAGAAGATGTACAAGGTATCTCAATTCTCGGCATGCAACCCTCCTTTTGTACCATTTTCAGACACACTAATTCCCCTTTTTCCCTAAACCCCCTCCGCTTTCCGACGCACCATTAATACGCTGGCTACTGACATCTTATAGATGCAACGCATCCAAGGTCATGCCCCCGCGACGATCGCATCGCCAAGTACAAGTTCACCCTCCGCCCAGCCAAATAAACCCTTTAAGGCTCGGCGTGCGAGCGGACATCCTCCGCTTTCGCACCAAACCCAGATAATGAAAGCCGTGCGGCGGAGCTCTGCCCTACCTTCGCTTTCAATATCTATACCACCTTCACCAACTGACAAACCTCTCGCGGGAACGAATGGACTTCCCGGGGATCTGCAGACGAAGGAGGAGCGTACCAAGACGGTGACATTTTCCGGTCCCGATGAGGAGGGCGACGACGGCCATTCTTCCGATCAGTCCTCCATATGTCAATCACCTAGTTGGGAGCAATACGGCCGCAAGAAAAAGAAGAAGCCCAAGAAGCGTGACGAGGAGCAAAGCAAAAAAAGTAAGGAGGAAAAATCCTCAAGCACTCTAAAGAAAGGGGGAAACAAATTGAGCAAGGTTCCGCCGCATGTTCAGGGGGTTGAGCCATTGACGGCGAGCCGTGCACAATCAGCCCCCGAGTTAGATTTATATTCTAAATCTGACACTGCGAACCTAGATATTCGAGGCCCAGCTCCTCCGGGCGCAATGGCCAATCCAAAAGTCGACAATAAGCCAAAAAAGGGCTTTCTATCTGGTTTCAGACTCCAGCATGGGAATGTAGCTGCGGTACAGAAAATCATCGAAAACCAGCGAACTAGCAGCGATGGAAACCAACATACAGCATCACCTATGCTGAAGCCACATCCAGCTGCATCTAGAGTCGAGCCTGATTTCACAAATCCCCGAAAGCCGCCTTCGATTAGATCGGCTGTTTCAAATTCGACTCGGTCAATTTCATCGCTAGATCAGCTTCCCCCAAGCGCACGGCATTCGTCTAGCTCAAGTCACGGGCGCTCACAATCATTACTGTCTTCTACTTTGAATAAGCTAAAGGGACCATCTTATCTTTACTATCGCCCTGGTGATGTCACTGATAATGCTCATTTTCATCGTCCTAGTAGCTCTCAAGAACGGGATACGTCGAAATGGTTGAATGACCAACCTCCTAGACAACTTGTGGAACGACCCGCGGAGAAACCCGTGAATATACCTGTGGAGCAACTGCCGGAGCGCTCCAAAGAACGGTTGATGACTTCCAACGAAGTCACGCAACAGCTCCCCGAATTTACCTTTCCACCGAAACCCAAGCGAGCCACTACTCAACCTCCACCTGGTGCGGCCACTCGTATCGTTCGAGACCAAGCTCACCAAGTTCACCGGGCTCATCTGGAGGAACCAGAGGATTTAGGGAGTGGTTATGAATCACCGGATCCCACCTCATTCCGGAGCCGCCGTCCGCCGGTACCACAAGCCCGTGCGCCGAGTCGAGAAGCAGCTGCAGAAAAGGAGAGACGACCTCGACCTGAGCGCGGATCCCGGGCGCCAAAGCAGCCAGTTCAGTTACCAGAAAGTAGCGAGAACAGGCAGCCGCAAACTAGACAGCCTCTCCGAGAGGTTGAGCGCCAGTCCCGTGCTAATCCTCAGATCAACGGTTACGTACAGCCTCAGGTGGAAGCTTGGGAGGAATCCAAACACGGCCCAGAATTAACACCTACCAGCCAACACGATGTTACGGACTTGATTAACGAAAATTCCAGTAACACCGAGGTGAATCTTAGCAGGGATGACGATGATGATAGGATATCAGTTGGCACTCATGCATCAACTATCCGGCCAGTTTCTCGAAGACAAGGCCGTAATTCTCCTGTGACAGATGGAAGAAAGCATGTGACTTTCCCCCCTAGTCCGAACGCGATTGGAAGAGCTGTTACATCTGATCCGGTTGATGAAGACCATGAATCAACTGCGGAACCACCGAGACGAGAAGAACCTCCCGAAGTAGAGAAGTTCATACCCACCGGAAAACCACCACGACTAGATAGATCAGCGGATTACTTCTCCTTCATCAGTCAATCATATGCCCCTCCATCTTTGGAGTTGCGGTCACCTATGGAGGGTAAATTTCCATCACCAAGAATTGATGAAGAGCCGGAAGACGATGACGATTTAGATCATATCCTAAGGCATATCCCGGTCAGAGGCCACGTCCAAGAAGTGTCTACTCCGTCTGAAACCGGGAACCACGTTACTATATCGAATTCGAATGGTACCTACAGGATCTCAAAGCAAAAACTGCCTAAGAATTCGCCTTCCATGTCTTCTCATTATTCAGATAGTGATGTTCCCGCCTTCGAACGCCTGGGCCTATCGCCAAAAGCCGCAAGGATCCTAGCAGGGGCAGAAACCTCCAGCACATCTACGTCTCAATCCAACACAGACCCGAGCCGAACCGACTCGGAGAGATCCTCATCTTCTACATGCGATGATATTCCTCCGTCGCCGCCCTCGGTCCCAACGCCAGACAGCTCGCGTCCGCAATCACACAAAGAGCTTTCGCTAAGTCACGCCGATACCACAGGCGATTCTGCAGTGAGAGCAAGTATAGATGACGATGAGAAAACTCCAAAAATGGCCAACCGACCTTTAGCTGCGAACCCACCAATGAAACACTCTTCACGGTCTATTGGTAGGGATGTGGATATTCAGGATGATAGCTGGAGCCGGACTGCATTGCCGATAGATCTTGAAAGTCATCCCAATAGCTCATTCGAGAAGTTAAACGGTCTGACCTCAAGCCCACAGCTGATTTCAACCCCCATGTCGGCTACTTTTGCGGGGGAAATCAAGGAGAATCTTGAGGAAGAGTTCAACAGGAACCCATACCAACAGCCACCTCGGGCCCAATCCGCTCTTGATGTCCATTCAACGAACTTTGTGCCCGAACTGAAGCATCGATCGCCGTATCCAAAGAAAGCGAAGAGCGGAGTATCATCATTCAGTTTACCCAATTCGCCGCCGCCGGAACTAGTAGATGGAGCACCCCGAAAGTCTGCGTTGAGAACGTCTCGCAAGAACAGCTCGAACAACGACGAGTCGTCCACCTTAGTCTCTACTTCTACAGGTGCCGCCTATCTCCAGGAAGCCCGGAAAACCGTGCCAATTCCTCCCGTCTCCACATCCCGGGCTTTGCGACCAAATTACGCGCATAAGAATTCATCTGGTAGCGTTAAGACTGTTATAACTACAGAGAGCCAATCGGATCCGCTAGCAAAAGTGCTGGTGGAATGCTGCAATTGCAAGTTCTTCCACGATATGCCTTCGAGGGTATATGAATGTATGGCCAAGCCCGACTCGCTCGTTGAAGACAAGTTGCTGGGCGTTTCAGCTACCATTACCACGATGGTTAAGTGCCCGTGGTGTGCCCACGGTATGACCACACAATGTTGTTCAGGATACGCCGCAGTTGTCTACCTGAAGGAAAAGCTACACGGAAAATGAAGTATATGGTGATATGTCCTTGTTACAATCTCGCAGATATGGATCTTTAATTGGAGTTATGATACCAGGAGAGGATCAAATGATACTACTCGTTCTACATGGTGGGGAAAACACGACCTCAGCCCCTTTTACCAATTTGTGTCTTCTTTGTTACCGGACTACCAAATTAGCATAGGGCACTTGTCTGCTTTGCATATTCCTTAAATTTAGGTACCTAAGCATTATGCACATTTAAAACATTTTCTGTCGCGTTGCATTAGCTGGATTTGGCTTTGGAGGGAGGTAGCTGAAAAATATTTTGGGTGCACCCCGGACCATTTGAAGATAATCCGCCAACGCGCCAATTCTTAAAAAACCATAATGATTTAACCTACTTTTAACAGGGGTACGCTATAATTACAGGGCGTATACCTCTATAAGGTCATTGTAATTATAGCTACCTATAGTAGGTAAGTTAACCAATTAATCAAATGTCAATACATTCGTTAATCAGTCAGTCAATTAGTCAGTCAGTCAGTCAGTCAGTCAATCAGTCAGTCAATCAGTCAATCAATCAACTAATCAGTTAAATAAACAGTTAAATAAACAGGTATATATATATTACAATTTAAGATATTAATACCAAATAAGTACCTAATATAATAAAAGCTACTCGCAAGGCTCGCGATTTAATTAATTAAAATATTATAAAGGACATATACGCTATAACTCGCTATAATTGTAATAAGCTTATAGTAATATATACCCTATAATTATAGCATACCCCTATATAAAAATAAATCGGATCATCATAATTTTTTATTAATTGGCGCGTTAGCAGATTATCATCACCTGGTCCAGGGTATGGGTATTTAGTTATAGTTCTTAAAATAAATGATATTCTCCCCCCTAACTCGCGTTGGGCCGCCGAAATAATGCCAACTTAGAGTTGCGCTATATGGCGTGCTATGTATACTAGACGATAAAAAGATAATGAACAAGTGAATGGAAAGTACGAGCATGAACATACGCGTCAAGACTAAGTAGAGTAGCGAATGCACAGTGCCGACCTCCTTCCAGTTTTCAATGGTTGTGACTCTACATCCTAAGGGGGTGGCACGTGCGCCGGCCAGTGACAGTGAGCTTGGGAATACATTCAACAAGTACCATGTGTACTTACTACATACCTACGGAAGCAGGTACAATATTTTCTATTTGAAGTGTGCGCCGACTCTTGTTTTTACCACTTCAATCTCCCAAGAGCCAACTGCATCTTTCATGAGAGCTCTTGAGATTCACACCCTACCCTCCCCTACCCTACCCATATTGTCTCATTGATCTCATCATCTCTTCACCTGTCTATTTTTTTTTTCACCTCGGCGTCGCTCCATTTTCACCTCTCCGTCGTCTCTCTCTAGATTTCCCTAGCAACCCCCCTATCCCGGACATGCACCCCATACCCGAACACACGAATTCATCATCTTAGCAAGATGCCTAAGTTCATTGCTTCAGCCTCGCACGAGCTGGTCATTGCTAAAGGAAAGATTGAGGAGCTCACAGATGAAAATCTTAAGCTCAAGGCCAGAGTTCTTCTACTGGAAACGCACGTAAGGACGCACAATATACCCCTGCCGAAGTCAGGATCATCTCGGCGCACGACTAGCAGTGTTGCTTTGGACAAGGGCTTCCTTAAGCCTACGACAGCCTCACTCAACCGAAGTATCCAAGGGGCTCCACAAGAAGTACAACAGGCCCCAAAGACTCCAGCAACGATATATTCAAAGTACCGCGACCGAAAATTTCAGTATCATGACGGCGCTCTAGTGGAAATCTACGCGGCACATTACCAAAGGCAGACTGAGTCGTCTTTTTGGAAGAAAAGCGACAGATTCTTCGAATATAAGACGAAAAAAGATACAAGTAATACACAAAGTAACGAAGACACATGGTCATATACGTCATGGAATACAAGCTGCTACACAGTAGACTCGTCGTGGAAGAAAACGGGTATTGATGATGAGTCTCCTGCACAAGCTGCCAAGAGATCGCTTATAGAGAGATCAAGACTTGAGGATGATGTCAAAGGCAATCTCGACTGGACACCCATCCGCAGCTACCTCCTTTTGAGTCATTTAAGGCGTACTCTTCGCCTAGCTCAAGAGATCTTCTTCTATGGAACGAAGAAGTATTTGCCCGAGGCTGCCAACTTATTACAGGGACCACACGAAGTCCAATGGGGACGTGACGAGATGAGACATCGATTCTTCAGAAAAATTGAGCTTAATGGCTAACTCGATATTGCTGGGGTTCGGTACGGGATGCGCCATCTTGAATGCTCCTTCGACAATATCACCAGACTCCGAAATGCGGTCTGCCACTTTGGTCCAGATTCCACGATTTATAGGCTTTCATTGTATGACGAGATGTTACGCAGCGTCCAATATCTTGCTGTGCTATTCGGAGACGAGCGCAGAGCCTTTGAGGCTCGAGCTTATCGAGATAAGCTGGTCAAGCAAGCAGAAGAATCTGTACGTAACACTAGCACTATTATCCTCCTCAAAGAGTTGCCATTCGCCCTATCTTGGGACCTCGACTATGCTCGAGCATTTACGTACCTGGGCTAGTAGTCGGTACACGAATGAAGATTTGGCAGACAAGGTACATCCTGCATTTGTAAAGGCAGCAGAACAATGGTACTGGCGGCTCCCGAGATCCATATACAATGAACTCAACTACTGGTAATCCTAAAAATGATGGAACTGGCCATCTGATACGGCGTTGGGCAAAATATCACAATCTTGAACCTCGAGTGTCTCTATGAGTCAAGATCAGAGAAACGAGTGCCTGGGATTTAGTCACTTCGCCAAACGGGATAGGAGATAGCAATGTACCAACATTGAACAATCCGGTCTCGATGAAGGCCATACAATCTTTTTTCTTTTGGCAGACAAGGCAGGAGGCAGCTTTGAAATAGGAATGGAAGCACCGGGATGTCACACAAGTGCGTTTCTTTGACATAATGGTACAAGCTATACTTATGCTAACATGTTTAGCCCATCTATCTCTCCCCGCGGTGTCTTCTGTCAATCCATATTTCATGATTCCACGCATGAAGAGTTACGGTTATTGGCCAAGTCACCCAAGGGACGGCTCACCTACCGTTGCTATACACATTTCAGTTGTTTCATATTTCCGCGTTTTCGTTTATACTCAACGTCATGGCCAACAACCATCCCGATCCGAATAAAGATGATGCAGCCACTACTAAGGGAGAAATCTTGCATTACTCTAACGGGCCCTCACATTCCCCTGCCCAGAGAAGTAAGTGCCTTCGACATTGACTTTTAGATATTCATAGACTAACTCGGCTCTTAGGTCTTCTGGACATTGACAAGACGACACGGCTTGTTGAACCAAAGTTTGACTTGCCACGACAGAAATGTTACAGAGCTTTGAGGCTACGCTGAGAGAATTTGCTCTCGCAAAATGTGGTTCGACAGGGGTATAGGATCAGAAAGAGGATCGGAGTGATGGCCATTTTCAGAGTTGTTTCTTTGCGTCTGGTAGTTTTTCAATGAAAATTCATTCCATAAAGAGGTACTTATTCCGTAATCCGTAACTACCTAAATAAAAGGTACCTAGCTATCGTAGACATTCTTTTCCTTTGCTACTTAGGTAGTTTACTATTCATACTATAGAATAACACCGAAAGATGATAACGAGATTATAAGAGAGCTATATAACTTAGCGGTACCTTAATTAATCCTACCTATATACACCCCCTCCTTAAGTCTACATGATATTGTAACATTTGGTCAAGTTTATACGTGATATTATATCCGAATTTTACCAGTGCTATTATATTAACCCAAGGACCCTATCAAAAAATCTCCTATGGGGAGACTGTACATATCGATTACAGTCACAACTTGTAAAATTCTGGCTTCTCTGCTACCAAGAGTAACATCTCCATATGCCTACAACCATTGTTACAATGGTCAGATTAATTTATGTATAATATCGCCTTAGAAGACAGCTAAGTCTATCTAGATTCTACTTCTAGCGCTACCAAGGGTTATGTAATCAGGGGCTGTTCTATTGTTACACACACCCAACTCGTCCCCAACAGAAAACTTCCAACACAGCTATTTCGCACAGAATAGCGCTTGAAATCAGGACCAGATAGCCTTATTCGCCTCCACAAATTCCCTGAACCGGCGCGGTTCCTTTCCACCCACCGTCCTGATAACATCGCTGGTGCGATCCTCGCTTCCATTCCGGATAGCTGTGTCCATGGCCGCTAGCACCGCGGCGTACTCGGCCGGCGCCCCGATTTGCTGGTACCGCTCCGCGAGCTCTGCCTCACTGAGCTCATGGTATGTGATTTTGCGCCCGAGAACGGATGTAAAGATTTCGGCGAGCTGTGGATTTGCGAGTTAAGAATTGCTCCGGCTATTAGACAGAGATGGAAAAGGGGGCAAGAAAAGCGGGGAAGTAATGCAGCAATGTAAGGGGAAGAAACTTACATCGGTATATCTTAGCAGCTCCGGGCCTAACACCAGGTAATCGGTGTTGGGAGGCTGGGGCGATGTTAAGGCGCGGAAACCAACTGCGGCGATATCCTCCGTCGAGACCCAGGGGATTCTGCCTGGTCCTGTAGCAGAATATATTTTGTTTTCTTCCTTAATAGTCTTGACGTGGTAGCCTTCCGAAAAGTTCTCTAGAATACAGCGATGATTTTGTTAGCTGTGTTCTCTATCCAGAAAAGAGTAAAAAGGCCCGAAGCTATTGCCCCTTAATCGACACAACCGCATCCCTTTCTCAAAATCCCATTTCATATACCACATTTATGCTCGAGGGAATTTTCGAAGTTGGGCATTTACTTACGCATAAACCAAGTCGGCCTTAGCACAGCCCATTCAATTTTTCCCTCGTCGCCCAGTTCATGCAGACGCTTATGCGTCGCGCCCATCAATGGACCGCCTTCCTCCACCGAACTAGCGCTCAACAACACGAAGCGCCGAACTCCCTTTGCACGAGCGATATCAATAAATTTGATAATAGGTGACTGATCTGGTGAGGTAGATGCGACGAGGAAGACGGCTTTGATCGGATTTGCAAGGATAGGCTTCCACGTCGATTCGTCGTCCCAGTCGAACTTGACGCCGGTGGCGCCTGCAGGTGCTTTGGCTGACCGCGATGCAACGAGAGTTGGGATACTAGCTTCTATGAGTAGTGGCACGAGGCGACTTCCTACTTTGCCTGTGCCGCCCAGTACTAAGACTGAGTCAGATTGGGTTCCTGCTGATGAAGACATGATCAAGTATTCTTATGTGGTATTTATAGGTTAAGGAGGGCAGCTTATAAAAAGGAGATTCTGGAGGGGAGAAAAGCAACTGATGATATCATTAATGTTGCATCCAGGTCGCCTTATATGTAGGTATTTTCACATGGGTCCAAGGATTCACGGTATAATACCTTATATTGTGACGGCTGGCCATTTGGCAATAAACCGCCAACCCGCCAAAACTCTAAAAATTAATGACATAACATAATATATATTAATAGTATTTTTAAATAATCTATATTATATATTAAAATATATCATAGATATATATATGGTATAGTATAGGTATAAATACAACTAATAAGCTAAAATTTATTATATTTTTTTAATTAAGCCATATTTTATTTTCTTTTTAAGCGTATTAACAAAGGCTGCTATCTTTAATAATAAGGTTATTATTTCTTTTATCTTTTCCTTTATATTACTATATCTTTAATTAATTATTTTACTTTACTTTTATTAAATTATAGCTTTTTAATTAGCTTTAAAGTATAGGAAATACCTTTTAAATAAGCCTTTAAAGTATTTTATATTCCCTTTATAACAATAATATTTATAATGTTATTAATAATGCCTTGTTATAAAATTTATAACATATTATATATATATAATAAATAACCATTTTACCCTAACCATTTAAAATTATTAAAAAGTTATTATAATAATTTTAATTATTAAAGAAAAGCATATTTACCCTTTTAATATCCCTTTTAAATCTTAACCTAAAAATACTACTTTTCCTAATATATATATTTATATAAATATAAGTATATATTTTAATCCAATAATAATTATAAAATGTCTTTTTTTATTATTATAATATATTTTTAAAGCTAAGCCTTATCACTTAAAAAATATTTCCTTTAAAAAAGATGGTATAATTTACTTAATAAGGTTAAATTATCTTATACGAAAAGATTTAAGCTAATTAAATTTAAGTTGGTATATCCTTTTATTAAAAATTTTAGCTTTAATTGTAAAAATATTATATTTAAATCTTTAAGGATAAAATAAGCTATTAAGGTATAAATAATTTAGCTATTATAAGTAAGTTATCTTATATTAATATATTTTTGTATAAGTTAATTAATTATAGCTAACTTTAATTACCTCTAATTATTTATCCCCTTTATTTTTATAAGATTACATTTCCAATAATGCCTTTTTTAAGTTTACCCTTTATATTATTTTTATATGGTTAATGTGTTTTAACTTAAATTAAGAAATATTAAATAATTAATTATTTTTAATTAAAGATTTTAATATTAATTATCACGTTTTTATAAATTATAATTTATTAATAAGTCTTAACCTATCCTAATTAAAAAAGCTTAAAAAAACCTTAAATAATTATAAAACTATTAAAATATTATTTATAAGTTTTATTTATAAAATACCAATATCTTTAATCTATAATATAAATAATATTAAGTCTTAAAAATTTAATAAAACTAATGTAATATAAATTAAAGTTAAGAAATATGTAAATCTAATTACTAATTTGAAATTTTATATCTATTATTTTAATTTTAATAATATATTCTTTAATAATAAGTTTTATAATATTTTAAATAATATTATTTAAGTTATTAATAAAATTAAATGTAAAAAAAACTACCCTTTACCATTAAAAACATAGTTTAAATATGTATAGTTATTATTATTTAATATAAAGGATAAGGGAATAAATATAAAAGATTAAATGGATTAAAGGGTAGTTTTATTAAGATAGGAAAAATACTTTAAATAGGTATTTAATTTAGGGAAAAATTATATGGTAAAGTTAAACCTAATTATAATTTTGGAAAGGTTTATACCTAATGTTATACTTATAAAGATAAAAATAAAAGAAAAACTTAATTTCTACTTATTTAATATAATAAAAAAGCTTATAAGCTCTTATTTTAAAAAATCTAATAATAGGCTTATTTATTATTAAATTATTCTTTTAAATCTATTAGTAAAGGTAAAATTTCTTTACTTAAAACCTAATATATTTTAAGATAATTTACTTATTTAATTTGAAAAACTTTAATACTTTAAGATTATAAATAAATTAATTAAAGTTTATACTATATTTAATTTTCTATTCCTTATAATTAAATATAAAAGTTTTAATATTAATACTTTTTAATCTTTAATAATTATTTAAAACTAAGTTATTATAGGATATATTATTTATTTTAATATTACTTAAAAACTTAATTAACATTTAAAAGAAAGGGGTAATTTTATATTATCCATTACCACTATTTTTAATATTATATCAAATAGTATTAAGGTATGGCTTTATATTTCCTAGTAAGATTAAGATTAAAAATATGAAGAATATTTTATTATTTATCTTATTAATATTTTTATATTATTAAAAAAAAATTAATATAAAAAACTATATATATATATTCTTAATATATTTTTATAAATAAAGGAAAGAAAATAAAATATAATAAATATTATAGCTAAACTATACTTTCTATTTATAACTATAATTATAATAAATTTAAGTAAAAAGCTTAACAAAGTAATAAATATAAATAACATATTAAAAATAAAAAATCTATTATTAAAATATATATTATATTTAAAAAAAATAGCTTAAAATATACCATTATCTTATTAAAAGCCTTTAAGGTAATTTGTAAAGTCTTTAAATAATACTTCTTATTTAAAAAGTAGTAAAGTAAAAAATAAATGAGTGGAAAATGGTAAAATAAAGAAAAATAAATCAATTTTAAGAAAATAACTAACTATAAAATAAGGCTATAAAAAAAGGCCGTAATAAACAAATCCTAAAAAAAGTTAATAAAATATAATAATATATAAATCTTTAAGAATTAAATTTTTTAAAATAGTATTTTAAATAAATAAGTACTTAATTATTAGGAAAATGGCATTTTTATCCTTTACTAAATACTTTAATATATAATTATTTATTTTACTTATATTTTAATTATTTTTTTAAATTATAATACTTATTTTTTATTAAGTAAGGTATATAATCCTATTATAATACCAGCTTATATGTTTTTACGTTTTAAATAATATGTTTTTATTTAAAAATTATAAAATAAATATTATAATTTAATTAATAAGATATTTACGCTAATCTATTTTATTTAATTATTAAATTAAAGAATAATTAATATGCGAACGAATTATTTTTAGTGAATAATGTTATAAATTATAAAAACCCTTATATTCCTTAAATTAAAATCCTATTTAAAAGTTTTTTAAATCCTTATTATAAATATTAAATATACCATTTTTATCTACGCCTTAGCCTTATTAACTAAAAAGGTATAATGGTAATAAGTAATTTTATTAATTATTATCTATGTTAGATTTTAATGTTATGAAATATTAATAAGGTATATTTAATAACTTAAAGTAAATTAAAAACTTTAGCTAATTAGTACCTAATATTAAAATATTTATATGTTAGCTAATATATTTAATTATATTAAATGTTAAAAACTTAATTACTTTGTTAAGTATATTTAATAAATTAATTATTGTGTTAAAGGTTATAATTTAATATTGTTAATATAATAAGCCTATTAATATATCCTAGGATATTTTTATAAGAGATTATAATTATTATAAGGTATTTAATATATTAATTAACACCTTTTAAAATCCTCTAAGACATAATAGCAAAGGTGATAAATTTATTAAAGTATTTTAAGATTTACCTACTATAGTATTAAATAGTAATAATATTTTTATATATAACCATTTTTATTAAATAAAGTTGTGATAAAATAATATCGTAACTTATAGGATGTATATATCTATATTAGGCATATGGCTTAATTAATAATGTAACTAATTAAATTATTATTAAATCATTTCTTTTTTTATAATCTTAAGATTATAAAATTTTGTTTAATTATTAAATCCCTTCTTTATAAATACTTAAATAAAGTTAATTGCTATTAATTTATAAGTTTAAAAACTTTATTACTCTATAATACAATGTAAAATATTATAATTTTAAATAACATTATTATTAATTTTAAATAAGATTAACTTATTCTTTATTAACTATTATTATAAATATTAAAACGTTAGGTTAAACCAATCCTTATAGCTACACAACTATAAGTTTGTAAAAATTTAATATTAACGCTTATAATTATAAATTAAAATTACAAAATAATTGTCTTTGTTTAAAAATTAAATTAAATATATAATTAACCCTATTTTTAATGTTACATTTTTATTTCTTATATATATTAGTAATATGGTATTTTAATTAAGCATGGTATAGCTTAAAATTTAAAAAAGGATATATTAATGTTATATATCTTTTTAAATGGCTTAAAGGAATAGTTAAAAATTAAAATCAAATAAATAATCCCCTTTATTAATTCTTTTAATTATATTATAGTAAGCTATTAAATAATCCTACTATATCATTAATTACATATTTTTACACTACTTAAGTATATATAATTAGAAATATTTCTTAATCTTAATATAACCTATATTTTTAAAAGGGAAAAATGTTAGGCGATTTTATATAAGGTAGTTAAGCTATAAAATTAATATATTATTAAAGGTATTAGGAAATACTTATAAATATAAGGGATGTTTTAGGTAATAAACATTATATAAAAAGTTAAAGGTTTTTAATAAAGTGGATAATATTTAAGGCTATTATAATAAAGAAAATCCTAACCCTTATCTTTATAACTTATTAAAATATATTTTACTTTTAAGCATTTTCTTAATAAATTATATAGTATATAATAATTAACTTATTACTAATAAATCTAAGATTATATTATAAGGTTTAAAGTATAATTAATAAAAAAGAAAAGGTAAATTAAAGGTAGTATATAAACACGCCACACATTTAAGTATTTACTTACATATTAAAAAGAGAAAAAAATCAATTAAAAAGCAATATATTATTAATAACTAAGCTATAAAATTTCCATAATTATTTATAAGCTTACCTTAAATTATTTATAGAAAAAGTAAAATAATTTAATATTTTATTTATCTCTTTAATATAATATCCCCTTAATTATTTAAGCTAATAAAAAAATATTTAATCCTATAGCATAAATAATTATTAAAAAACGCGCTAATAGGTTAGCTCCCGGTTTGATTAAATTAGGGAAATTTAAAGCTAATAAGCTTTAAAATTAAATTTAATATAACCTAAACTACTATAAGTTTTTTTATTTATTACACTATAATTATATATTATTAAATAAAAAGTGTTATTATGTTATTAATATATATAAATTATTAAGAAAAGGTAAAGATATATATTATAAATAAGAGATTAATCTTAGTTAAAAAAATATATTTTAAAAAACAATTAACCTAAGTTTAAAGATATAAAATACCTTGCTAAAGCACCTTAGGTAAATGTGTTAAATTTATGTTAAAGTAACCTATAATTATCCCTTAAATTATTACATATATTAGCTCTTTTATAAACCTTATTAACTTTAAAGCTTACTTATTATAAGTAAAAAAAAGCGTAATAATATCTTATATTAAAAATGTAATAAATAATATTATAGTATAATTAGTAAATTAAACCCTAGCTTTCCTATTTTAATTATATAGCTATTTTTTAAATATATTAGCTTAAAAAGATAATATAAAGATAAATATATTAATTATATATAAAAAGAAAAGAATTTATATACTTATAATAGTAACACTTATAAGTAATATATAGGTATATTTACAACCTTAAAAAAGTTAAATTTAGCAAATTTTCTTAAAGGTTAGTATATTTAAGATAAGTTAGGTAATATTGCCCAAATTATCTAATAGTAATACATAAGATAAAAAGGTAGCTAAAACCATTTAAATTATTTATCATAATAAAAATAATTTTATAAGGGATAAAGAAAAGATTATAAAAAGGTAAAAAAAGGAATAATTAAATTATTTATTTAAGTAACTTATTTTTTTTAAATTATACTTATATTTTAAAAACCACAACCTTATAACTTAAAACTTATATCCTTTACTTATATTATTTACTTATTTTTTTCTTAGATTAATAATATTAAGCTATATAATATAAAAACTTATTATTTATTTAAGGAAGTTTATAATATAATCCTTATAAATAAATAACCACCATTTCCTATATATATAAAAGAAAAGAAAGAAAAAAAGTAAAAAACCCTTATAAATCTTTATATAAATCATACTAAAATATCCAATCTTAAACTTTTTTCTCCGTTAAGTAATAATCCTTTAAAAGTAATTTTATTAATATACAATATAAGCTAAAAACTTTAATAATATACTTTAATCCAAAAAACCTAGCCATTTTTTAATCAACTATTTTTACAATCTTCTTATCTTAAATAATAATATTTAACTAATTAAAATCATTATAAGTAAGTCCTAATCTTACCTTAACTTTAATTATTACAAATAATATATTATATTTTTCTTAGCAAACCCGCCTAAATTCAATAAATTTAAAATCATTATAAACATATAACAGCCTTTATAAGTCTAAAAAAAATAACTATTTAATTTAATCCAATTTTCTTAAAACATTCCTTACTTAATTTTTAAATAAAACCTTTTTTAAGTAAATAAGATAAAACTATATAATATTAAAAGTAACCCTAGGAATACATATTTAAATTAATATATTACGTTTATTAATTTAAACAAAAATATCTATTAGCCATAATAAAACATAATAAATATAAATAATAAGTAAAATATAAATATATTTTATCTTAAAAAAGGATAATAGAAATGTTAATATTTATATCGTGTAAATAATTATAGGCCAAATTAATAACCTTTATATCATTAGTATTAAATATAATATAATCTTAAAAAGGTGATATATTGCTTAAATAACTAGACTTAATAATAATACTCCTAACAATAAAAATATCTTTCTAACCAAAAACTTCATATATTTAATTCACTTTAATATATTAATTATAAAAAATTAATTCCCAATATTAAATAATAACTATATTAATATAAGGACTTAAAAGTAATGTGGCGATAAAATCATTAAGGTAATATTAATACCAACCATAAAATAGGACCTTTTTAAACCAATCCTAGATTAAAATATTCGTAAGATCCATTTTATATAAATTAACTTATATAAATAAGTTTTAAAAAAAGAAAAAAAAATATAATATTTTAATAAAATATAAGTTATAATATTTTAAAATAAAAAAGTTAAATAATATATAAATTAAATATAAGAATATTTAAATTTAAATAGTATAATATTATATTATTAAAAACTTTATATTTCCGATTTATATATACATATATAAAAATGCCTTTTTACCTATTTATATAGGTATTATTAATTAAAAATATACTTATATTTAAAGCCAAATCCTTATTTAAATATTTAAAATAAAAAATATATTTAATATTTTTCTATTTTTTATTATACCTAAACTATTAAAAACCATATTAAACCATTATTACACTTATTTTTTTATTCTCCTTTTTAATATTAATAATGGTTATTAAATGTTGCAATTATAATTATTAAGTTAAAACCTTTAAAGGTATTATCCAGCCTCATTTATGCCCTAAAAATTAAAAAAAAGGTTAGAAAATTAAAAACCTAAATAAGTTAAAGCCAAATCCAAATTTAAATAAAGATAAGATTAATAAAAAGTTTAAAGGCTTAACTAAAATTTAATATTTAAACTTAATAACCTTTTAAATAAAATAAACATAAAGCATTAACTTATTCAAATATATAATAAAATAACTAATTTCGCATATAAAATCTTTTTAATTATAATCTTTAATTTATTAGAACTATCTTAGGTTTTTTAAGGGGATAAAAATTTTCTTTATATATATCAAAAAATAGATATAATAGGAAATAATTAAAATATGAATAAATAATCTTTTATAAAATAAATATTATAAATTAAATAAAATAAAATTGGTTTTAATAATAGGATTAGTTTTAAAGTAATAAGTTAATTACCTTTATATTTATATAATTAATTAATAATCTTTATCCCTTTACTTATATTAATACTATTTTTAAAATTATTAATAATAAAGCTATCTTAACATCCCTTAATAATATTAAAAAAATACATTAACCTTATACTATCCTACTTTAAAATCTAACCTATAAGCCTTTATTTAATCACCTTTTTTAAGCTTTTCTAATAAAAATATAAGTAAATATAAGTAATAATTTAAATCTTATATAAGGCTAAATATTATAAATATTATTGGTCCAATCTATTTAATAAGATAATTACCATATTTAAAGCTATAAATATAATTAAAAAAGTTAATAAAGCCTATACCATAATTAAGGTAAAATAATTAAATTAAAGTATAACATATATAATATACTTAACCATAACTGGTATTTAAAATAATCAGATTATAATATATTATAAATAAGCATTAAAGAACTCCTAAATAAGCTAGTATATTTAAATAAAAACATATTGTAATTATAATTGAAATAATTTATAAAAACTCTATTACAATTAACCTAAACATTTAAAGCAAATAGATTAGATTAATATATTTTATAAATTAATTAAAGTAATTTATGAAAATTTATATTTAATATAAAAAGGTTAATATTAAGATAAATAATCAATTTACTTAACCTATTAAGCCTTTTAATATAATAATATTAATTAGAATTTATAATACTTTATAATAGAGTAAAATTAAATAATATATTAGGATTAATAGTATAATTACATAAATACTTAACTAATATTAGCTTAAGGTTTAAAATAAAGCTATTTATATTTACCTAAATTACCTATTTAATATTATTCATAATATTTGGCTATTTCTTAAACTAATTTAATAATTCTTTATCGCTTATCCTATTAACCTAATTATCCTTAACATTAAACGATATATGTAATAAAAATTAAATCCCTTTCCTTAACATAAACTTTGCAAACCTATTTTCTATTACTAATATTAATATTCTTAATATTTAAACCATATTACTAAGCTTAGGAATACTTTTCTTATATAATTTTAATAATTAAATAGCTTTTATAACGTTATTAAAAGATTTTAAAGTTAATATTAATTAGGTTAAATATTATCGTTTAAGATATAAGCAATGATAAGGTTAAGAAGGTTAGTATAAAAATTAATTATATTAAATCAATTATATAAGGTATATTAGGTGATATATTATTAATTAAAAATATTAAATTTAAGAAAAATGTTATTATTTAGATAATAATAAGGTGGTATTTAATGATTATTAATATCTTTAAAAAATAAAGAAAATAAAATGAATTTTAAACTATTTATTAAATTAATATTAAATAAAAAATTAAAGGGATTTAATCTTTTAAAATAAATATAAAGTACAAAAAAATTAGCTATAAAAAATACTAAAAGATTTGTATTTTTAATAAAAAAAAGAATTAATGTTTTTTAATTTATGAGTAAATATATCTAAGCACGATAAAGCTAATAAGGCTAATAAGGCTAATAAGGTTAAAAAATAATGATAAAAAGCCTTTTAATTTATAATAAATTAAATAAAATTAATATTAAAAAACTAAATAAATATTAAGATTTGTTTTATTATAAGCTTTATTTTAATATATATATTTAAGGCTTAAGCTTTATTATAAAAAAATTAAATATAAATAATGTTATAAAAAATATTTTTATATTAAAAAAGTAATAAAAAAAACTTATTGTTTAAGACTTTTATATTTAAGTATAATTTTATTATAAATATAAGTTGAAATTAAATATTATATATATTAATGAAATGAAAAAAATTTAGGGATTTTAATGATATTAATTTTATTTTTTTAACTATTTAAATATAAAAATTATTTGCGAATATATGTTTAATTTAAGGTAAATTATTTAATTTTCTTTTATTATAATAATCTTATTGTTAGTATCCCTAGTAAATTTATTAGTAAATATTAATATAAATATTATTTATCCTATAATAGATTTGGAAAGTATTTACTAATATTTACTTATAATAGTTTTAAATGAAATGGATTAATATGTAATTTTAAAAGGCTGGTGAAATAAAATTATAAGAATGATAATTAATATAAATCTATTTAATAATTAATTATAAAAAACTATTTAAATAATAGAAATATAGTAAAGAATATAAAGTTAAGATATATTAATTATATATAATCTAATATTAATATTATTTAAAGCTTATAATTAAACCTTTTTCCTAAAATTGCTACTTATAAAAGACTATTTGTCTTATATTTTATTATCCCATGGAAAGCCTATAATTAATTTATATCTTTAATAAAATATATTAAAGCTTTAGTTAAACATTTATATGAAAGATAGATAAGATATTATATAAACCTTTTTTTTTTATATCTAATAATTTATAAAAATACTTTGTTATATTATTTTTATATTTTCATTCCTTACAAAATTATTTAAATATAGCCTAATAAATTTTAAATATTTGAAATAAACAAAATAATAGTATTATTTTAATATATAATATTACTTATATATTAATAAAGGAATAATTATTAAGTATTTTTTAAAATTATAGATTATAAAAATATCCTTATTTTAAAGACTTAAGATTTATACAATTATACATTTTAGTTTATATAATAATATTAATAAGGTATAATTTTATATTAGCATAAGGTTAATTTTATTATTATAGAAAATTATAACAAAATAATATATTATTATTACCTTAATACTTTTAAAGTTTATATAGTGGTGGTTTATAATTAAATAATCTTAAA
This sequence comes from Hypoxylon sp. EC38, assembly GCA_002120335.1. Taxonomy (NCBI): domain Eukaryota; kingdom Fungi; phylum Ascomycota; class Sordariomycetes; order Xylariales; family Hypoxylaceae; genus Hypoxylon; species Hypoxylon sp. EC38. The sequence continues at coordinate 864,522 of KZ111237.1, read as the reverse complement.
GGTTTAATAAGAAGTTATTTCATCTTAACATAAAAATAAAACTTAATATAATTAGGATATACCATTACTTAAGCTAATATTCTTTTAAAAAATTTTTATATAAAAAAGAGTTATAATTTTTAACTTAACTTTTCATTATATTTTATATTTTAAGGGTAACTAATAAAAAGGAAAAAAAAGAAAAAAAAAGGGGGGAAAGTAAATAATAGTTATGCCTAACTATTTAATTAAATGTTAATAAATTATAATATATAATAAATGATTATATAAATTTGCTTATATATTTAAATTTGCTTGGTTAATATTATTAAAAATTATATATAAAAAGTAATAATTTTAAATTACTTATATTAAGGTATTTAAAAAATTATACCGAAATGATATAAGGAATAATGATTACTTATTTAAGTTATTAATTAAAATATATTTTAATTAATTTATATATACTATTATAAGTAACCTTAAATAATATAATTAATATGTTTAATAATTTAATATTAATTATATAAGTACTTAAATACATTTACATAAATTAATTTAGGTAAGTGATTTTTACTTTATTTTATATTATAAAGCTATTATTATTAGATAAAGTAATAAATTTACCTAACATTTAACTAACCTTATGCTTTTAAGTAGTAATATAAGGTACTTATCTTAGTTAAGGATTTAAAATAACATTTATAATAAGAGTATAATTTTTAAGTAACAATGGGCATTTATTGTTAATATTTAACACCTTAATTAATAGTATATCTTTTTTAAGGGCTACTAATAAGTTATTTTATAGGGTATATAATTATTCTAAGCGAATTAAGTCTTAGCCTTATATTTTTTATAATATAAGGTTATGTAAGATTATATTATTTAGAAGTAATGAATTAATGAAAATAATATTTATTATATTTATATCTTATCCTTTAACTTTAAATGAAAACATTATAATAATTTATAGTAATAACCTAATAAATTTATATATAATAATATTAAATATAAATGAAATTTCTTTATTTATATTATAATCTTACTATTATATTAAGGTTTTTAACTACCTACTTATTAAAGACATTTATATTAGTTTTTAAGAAAATATAATATTAATGGAAAAAAATTTATTATTAACGCTAATATTATTATTAAAATTTACTTCGATATTTCCTAATATTAATATAATAAAATACCGGATAATTGTATTATTCTCCTATATAATATTAAATTATAATCAAAAAAAATAATATTAAGTAAATATACCATTTTTACCTACTTTCTTAATATTTTATTTAAAGCATAATTCTCCCATAAGAATTTTAACATAAAATACTTTATCAAAATTTCCTAATACTATAGTATAAAAGTTAAATAAGTTATTAATATATATAATATTATTTAAAATTTAAATAATAATAGGTTATAAAACCAAATATTATTACTTAAATCTACAGGTTAATAATTTACCCTAACTCATAGTATAAAAGTAAGGAAAAATAAGCCAATCTTTTTTATTAATGTAAAAGCTAGTAAGGATAAGCCAATTATTTTTATTAATAAAAAGGATAAAAAAGATAAACTAATTTTCTTCACTAATATAAAGATTAATAAGGATAAGTTAATTATTTTTATTAATGAAAAAACTAAGGAAAATAAGCTAATTGTCTTTACTAGTAAAAAGGTTAAAAAGGATAAACCAATTATTTTCACTAGTAAAAAGGTTAGAAAAAATAAACTAATCTTCTTCGCTAATAAAAAGGCTAAAAAGGATAAAACTATTAATAACTTTAATAATATTAATAAATTTATTTATAATAAATTATCAATTTTAATTCAATATATTATTACATAAGCTTTATATGCTTTATAAATTATAATACTTTTTATTAAATTCCAAAACATCTTATCATTATAAAAATTAATAACTATTAATTAATCATATAAATTAAGCTTAGTTATACTAATATTATTTTTAATCTTTTAAATATACTAAATGAATTTATAAAACTATATATTCTAGAAAATATTCCATATATTATATAAGTATTTCCCAATTATATAGTTTATAAGCTAATTATATAAAAGAAAATTAATTAAAAAGACTTTAATTTGAATTTTAACTATTATATATACTTAAATTAGCTTAATATAAAAATAAATTTAAATAAATATATAATATATATACTTAAATTATCTTTTAATTAGTTTATATACTTCCTTACTTACTTTACCTACAATATAAAAATTATATAAAATAATATAAATATTAAAAGATATCATATTATTAATTTATTTAAACAATAAAAGATTTAAAATTAATTTCTTAAAATTCTTCCATTTTATATATTTAAATATTTCTAAAATTTCTATATTTATTAAATCTAAATCCTTTAATAAACTATTTATCTTATATTAAATTAGCTTAAGTTTAACTTATCATTATTCCCAACTAAGGAAGTTTTCTTTTTAAATTAATATAATCATATCTAGCCATTTTATAATCAACTTATCATTTATAAAATTAATTAAAGGCTAATAAAAGTATTAAGGATTTTTTAAACCAAGGTTTAATATATATATAATAAATCTTTTATAATCCTATTATATTTATTATATTTATTATACCTACTCACTTAATATCTTCTATTATATATCCATTTTTTATTGGTTTTAATATATAAAATTAAGTATAATAGCTTAAGAAAATATTTTTAAATAAAATAAATATTATTTAATATAACCACCAAAATATAAATAAATCTTTTTATATAATATTACCAAATTATACTTACTATATTCCCTTAAAAGTATATAAATTATATCTTTTTAATATTTATTTATAATAATGGAATAAAACTTTACTTAAATAAACTATTAAAAAATAAGGGAAGATAATATATATTAAATTATTTAAATAAATAAGTATTAACTCTTTTATTTTATTTAGGATATAGGTGATCCCTTCCTCCTTAAATTTAATATTTATCATTTACTAATTTAATAAATTATATTAACCCTTATTTTTAACTATTAACTTATAACTTAATTTTATCTTCTTATTTTTTATTTTACTTCTTAAAGCTTAGAATAATATTATATTCTTAACCATTCTTATTTTAATAAATTATATATCATATATAAAATAATTATTTAAAAATAATTAAAGACTAACATATATATTTAATCTATTAAATTACCTATTTAAATACTTATATATATTAAATATAATTTATAATTAATTTAACCCTAAATTAAATTTATAATTAAAATCAAATTTTACTTATTGTTATATTTATAACTAATTATAAAACAAAATCTCCCCTAGCCTTAAACTTTTTTAAATAACTTAATAAATCAATTATTATTAAGTTAAATCTTTTAACTAATATAACTATACTTGGGATTTTAACTATACTACATTATTTACCCTATTTATTACTTACTTAAATTTACGCTAATAATTATACCTATTTAAATCTTTAAAGGCCTTTACATTAAACATAATTTAAGTTATTAAATTCTAGGCTATCCTATCCATTTAATAAATTTCCTTTATAAAATAAATAATAAATATCTCCTTTATTAAATATAATAATTAATAAAAATATTTTATAAATTCCTTACTTAACTTAAATATTAAAGTTATAATATTATATAATATATTAATAAAATCGTTATAAGAAACCTAAGAATAAAATTATTAAGCCTTAATTTCCCAAAAATTATATAATAATTATGAATAAATATTAAAAAGCTTTTTTATAATAAATTTAATATTTATATACTCTTTATAGCATTATAAAAAGTCAATTATCTTTATTATAATCTTATTAATTTTATAATTAAATTTACTTAAATAAATTTAAAATTTAACTTTAATAATAATATTATTCATCTAATATACTCTTTCACTAAATAAGTTATAAAGCTTATTATATTTATAAAAAATATTTTTTAATTAATAAATCATATATTTAATATAAAGCTTTATTTTGTTATAAAGATTTTTTAAAAGATCTTAAGTTAAAATAATATATATAAGGATTTATTAATCAATTTTAAAGCTAAGGGTTAGGTTTAATATAAAATCTATTATAATAAAATTTATAATAATATTAAAATTATCCTAATAATTAAAATAAGATATATAAATAATAAAAAAAAAAAGAGATTTTATATATAACTATTTACTTAAAATAATTTAATATTTAAATTAAAAGAAAAAGAAAACTTAATTTTAATATAACCAAGATAAAAGGCTAATCACCACCCAAACAAAAATAAATAGAATTTCTATTATAATAAAGGATATAAATGTTAACCATAGTTAAATATAAAATAAATAAATATATAATTTTAAGCTAAATATTAATTACCTAAGTATCTATATATATATTTCCATATAATTATATTTACTTATATAAAAAGAATAATTTTTATAATAGAAATTTTATTTACTTTTATAAATAAAAAAGGTTAAATATTTATAAATATTATTAAAAGAGTAAATACCTTTAATATAGATATTATAAGGAGAAATTATTAAATTTATTTAAATATTTTACCTAATAAATATATTAAATAAATAATATACTTTATTTTTAAAAAATATTATAATTAAAAACTAAATATATTATAATTTAAAATTATTATATTATAACCAAAAAACAACATAAATATTTATAAAGTAAAAATTATTTAATAATATTAAAATAATAAGCTCTCCTAACATTAAATTATTAATAAATTTTAAAAAAAATATAATTTCTAAATTTTAATATATTCTCTTTAATAAGCTATATAAAGTTAACATTTATATAAAAATGAATAATATATTAACAATATTAAAATGAAATTTTATACCCTTTTCAAAATAAAATTAAATATACCTAATATTATTTATCATTTTAAATAAGAATAACCTAAAATTAAGCTTAAATTATAATTTATTAAATATTAGATAATAATTTAAAAATTATATTATTATAATTTTATAAAATATACCTTAAAGCTTTTAATATTTATTTAATATTACTTCTTTATAAAAAACTTAAAAGATAATAAGATATTAATTAGATTATAATATTAATATTAAATTAATATCTTATATACTTTTTTAATTAAAATCTAAATAAAAAATAATATAAATAAAAGGATTTTAATTAACAAGGATTAAATTTTACTTATAAGATTATTAAAAAACTTTTTTAATAATTATTAATAATATTTAAATATATTAGGTAACTATAGGAAAAAATATATTTATAAACTTATTTATAAAAATATAAAGCTTCCTTTATTAAAGATAATAATTTAAAAGGCATATTGTTAATATTATTAAAAAATAGTAGATTAATAAAAGGAAATTAGGCTTTTTATATAAAGAAAAAGGAAATTTATCATTTCTAGGCCAAATTATATATGGTTTATAAATAGTTATTAAAAATTTTGGTTTATTAAATTTAAAATATATAACATAATTAATACATATTCTTATTATATTATATAGTATAAAGTTTACTAATCTATTTCTTTATTAATAAATATTTTAAAATAATTCTTTATTATTATAATTAAGTTAAAATTCCAGCCATAACTTACCTAAATAAATTATAAAATTAAATTATTTTTTATAGCTTAAGCCTAGTATAATTTAGTTAAGGTTATCAAATTAATAATAAAAATAGTATATTTAAATAATATTTAGTAAATATAAAGCCAAAATAATTATATCTTAGATTTTTATATTTAAAAAATAAGTAAAGGAAATAAAAAAATCGAATAATAATGGTAATAACTATATAAAAAGATAATAAATCATTAAATTATATATATTTAATATGTATATTAGGGTTAGTAAATTAATATTAACTTTAAATAAATATATTTTAAAAATTTAAAAACTTTTAAATAATTTTATAAAGAAAATATAACTAATTAAATTACTTTATATATTATTTATAAGGAAATTATATAACATAATATTAAGGAATTTATAAAAAAGTAAAATAATCATAAGATTAAATATTAACTAAATAACTTTTACTTAATTTCTAATTATATTAAAACTTTATAAAAAAATTATAGTAAAATTAATATCCAAAATTAGGGAATAAATATATTAAATATCCTAAACCTACTTATTAAGATTTATAAACTTTTAAATCTAATCCATTACTATAATTTTAATAGTTTTTTAATATTAAAGATATAGTAAATTTATAATAATTAACTTATAACATATTTATTTAAAAATCTTATAAAAAATTAAGCCTATTAATCCTATTTTAACACTTATATAACGCTAAAAAAATATTTAAAGAAATATTAAAACAAGGGGAGGTAGTTTAAACTAAATTATAATAAACTATTATATAAAAGGGTGGTATAATATTATTAATAATTATAAACATTATAAAAATATTTATTTAATATATTAAAAATAAAAAGGAATAATAAAAGAAATAAAAATAAATATAATAAATGATTAAATATCCTAATATATTATAATAATTAACAAATATATAATCATATGGATTTAAGATATATTAAATATTTAAATAAATATTTATAAATATATTTTATTAATATTATTAAAATTATTAAATATGATATTATTATATAAAGCTTATTATATATAAATATCTAATTAAATTATTTTATATTAAATTAATTTAAATATATTAATAAAAATATAATTACCTTTAACTACCTTAATTACCATATAAGTAATTAAGGTTTTTAAATAAAACTTTTATCTTTTTTAGTTTTTACTTTTTTTAATTTTTACCTCTTTTAATTCTTACCTTCTTTAATTTTTAATTCTTACCTACTAATTTCTAATTCTTATTAAGCCTTATTAATATCGTTAATTTTATTAGTTAAATAATTAGACAATTATTACTTATATAAATTTTAAAAAAAACCTTCTAATTCATTTAAACCTTAATAATATTACTTATAAATTTCTCCTAATATTTTACTTTTATTACATTATATAATTATTTAATCAAATCTTAAATTATAAATAAATAAATATATAAAATAGTTTTATATTATAGGTTAAATATTTATTAATAGTTAAAGATATAATAAATATTTAGTTATTATTAATATTTTAATAAAAATAAATTTAAATCTTTTGCCTTAAATATATTATTATTTCTACTTAAATTTAACTATTTTAAAAAGAGGTATTATTAATATATGGCTTAAATTTAACTATAAGATTAAAAAGGTAATTTAAATTTAAATATAAAAGGTTATTAAAAAAAATATTAAATGATATATATATATTAATAATAAATATTATAATTATCATTAAATCAATAATAAAAAAGGTATATAATTTAGTTAAGTTATAAGGTAATCTTTTAATTAAATAATAAAAAAGAAAATATATTATTAATAAAGTTAAAAAAAGCTTTAAAATATATACTAATAAAATTAAAAATAAATTTAAAAAAAATATTATAATTATATAAAATAATATTAACTAATAATAAACTAATATAAAAGTATTATAATATTATTAGCAAAAGTTAAAATAGTTTTAATATTAATAAATAAATACTTAAAAGGATATAACTTATTTAATTTTTTAAAGCTTATTATATTATTATTATATTAATATTATATAATTATTATAATTTTAAAAATATTATATATACTTATATTAAAAATATATCCTTTATTAAGTTTACTTAAAAATATAATATATATATCTTATATATAATAATTATATATTATATATTATATTATCAATTTTTAAAGTTTTGGCAGGTTGGCAGTTTCTGTGAAATGGCCCACCGTAATTGTTAGGACTAGTGTATAGCGACCCTTGCATAATCCGTCTGTCACATGTTTAAGCCCACCAATCAGAAAAAAGGAGCTTACTCGATTCCGTAACCGCCCTGGAAAGAATTGCGCCGTTCCCCGATAGGATCCCGGAGTTAGGCTGGAGTTTACCGGATCCAAGGGGATAGGCTAAAAATACGGTCGAAATATTATACCGGTGTGGTCTGATCACATCGGGGTTAAGGCTCTAACCAAGACTGTTGGATCCAAGGCACGTAACTGAAGCATGTTTAGAGCATCCTTTTGACGATGATGGAAAAAATACCATTATATTATTGTCAGTCTGGAAATGATTTTAGAAATGGTATATAACTACCTAAACCTCCGTCGATGATTAGGAATCATGTTCATTAAATAGACTAACAGCGAAACCGCATTTATACGATCACTTATAAAGCAGATAGAAACGCATAACAATGGACGCTTCGTACGATATCCAAACATACCTTCTTGACAGGGCCAATGTCCATGACACAGTGATCCGGCTTGTAAGTGATTATAGCCTCACTAACCTATAGCAACTTTCAGCCACACAATTGACCAACACCTAAAAAATAAGACTTTGAACATAGACTTGGAGTCGTATGAGGGCCTTATTAAAGATGTCTACGCTCCGCAGGTGGTCATCGACTACACATCCTTGTTTGGTGGACAGCCGATGGAAACTACGGGCGAGGAGTGGGCCATGTCTCTCAAGCCGAGGATGAGCGCGTTCGACTCAACGCAACATGTAGTCCAGTAAGTTATTTTCTACCGTATCAGGCGTTTGTTACCCAATATTAGAGGCTAATATCAATATCTCAGGAGTCTGCTAATCGAGCTTCCGCCACCCGTGAAAGGGGCCGCTAGGCCGGATAAGTGCAAAGTCACGGCGAATGTCAATGCTCATTTGTGTCGCAAGGCGGCACGGGGCGGACATATGATGCATAATGGGGTAAGTCCTGTCTCTTGTTGTCTTAATAACGGGTAGCAGTTATCTCCAACATAAGATAGACGACTAAGAATTCAAACTAGGGCCGGTACGTTCTCGACCTTGTGCGACTACCGGAGCTGGAGCAGAAGGGAGAGAACCCATGGAGGATTAGCAGACACGCCGCCGTCCTCACTTGGGAAGATGGAAACTCTGATGTCATGAACTCGGTTTCAAGCATTGGGCATTAAGTGGAATCGAGATGGACTTGGCAGAGAATGAGCACTTGACAACTGAGAAAGAAGCTTTCTTTCAATATACCTGAGTATAAAAAGCTACTTAGTAGTAATTTGGATATAGACAGAGTATTAACCATAGCCATTATTATATAGACAAAATGACGTGACGCGGCCTCTGCAGCAATGATGGTCCAGACCCCAAAATGTTATAGTCTAGACGCTGGCGAGAGCGCCTGTCTTGCCTGATCAGGAAGCGCTGAAGAAAAGTACTGCTGGCTAAGAATAGGAAGTTCCCAATTAGTATTATTTGAACTAGATAAACTTGGTAAAACCTTGTAGCTAGTATCTAGAGCCGCGTCTAGCTTCATGGACTACCAGTTCTCAAATCGGCAGAACAGGAGAAAAGAAGCTTAGCTCAAGCCGCTAGTAACATAGTCTCTCTATGGTTTTCAGCTGAGCTTTGAGATTAACAGTAGAGTTGTTTACCGTTTACGCTACTTAATTTCGATAATCAAGGCTAAAACTAGCGGGAACATGGTTTGGTATTTGTATATCTTTCGCACAAGACCTCTTCACTGGCGGTGTTTATTTTCATCCCAAGTCCGTGGTGAAGACGCAGTGTCTGTCATTCGTTATAATCTGTCGTATTATTCAATCGTACTCATTAGCGTTCTATAATTTATCTGTTTAATCATGTTGTTCAAGCATATCGTTTCTACCGCCGCCCTGTCAGTTATCTACGGGCTGGCTGATGCGAGCAGATGCAAACCTAGGACTTCAAGCAGTGAACCAATCTCGACGAGCTCGTCCTATAGTTCTATCCTATCAAGCTCGAGCACGTATGCGATTTCTGTCACTTCATCGTCTTATATCGCTTCTTCTACGAGTTCAGTGGCCATTTCTTCAACCACGAGTTCCGTGACTATTTCCTCATCCACGAGCTCTGCAGTTATCTCTTCGACGAGCAGCGAATTTTCATCGTCTTCAAGCACAGTGTCAAGCGCGGTGTCAAGCACAATATCGTCATCGACTGTCTCTGAGACAAGTTCCTCGGCAGTCTCGTCGTCTGCAAGCGTCACAGTGACTGAATCGAGCGCTTCAACCAGCAGTGTTGCAACCTCGTCCAGCACTATTTCGTCTGAGACATCTTCATCTACATCAGCAGAGCCTACTCCTACTCCTACTCAAGTAAGTTATGGGATGTGCATCTAAGTGAATAGAATAAGTCACTGATCTTGCTGTTAGTTTGTTGTAAATCCCGGCTTCGAGACCACAGACCCCCTCTCCTGGACTTTCTCAGGATATAACCTTGACACGAGCGCATCTGGCTCCCTAGATACCGATGCGTATTCGGGTTCGCGATCTTTTATCGCACAAGGAAAGCTAGGACTCTGGCAGATCGCTCTAAAGCAAACAGTTCCCGTCACAGCCGGCCAGTCCTACCTGTTCCAGTGTACGTGAATCCGACGCCCGGTTCAGAATCATTTGCGGAGTATGAAAACTGACTTATAAACCAGACGCTCTGAAGATGGACCTGGCCGCGGGATGCGTCATGGACATCCTCATCAACAACGTGCGCACGAGACGGCCGGATTTAACGGGAAATGCTGGACGCTGGGCCACTTACACGGATTCTTGGACTGCTACTAGCGATTCCGCCGCGATTTCGTTCAGTTCTCAATGTTATTCTGGTGGTCCGACGAATAAGCTGTACTATGACGATGTCACCCTGACTACGGTCGAGGCTCCTCAAGTCTCAGATTAAAGAACCCGCTAAGGCGTGGTATTAAACTAGAAGTGATATATCTCTTGGGAATTGTATTTTGCATATGAAGTTGAAATATTCAGATAAAGCAGCTCAGATATAAACACCCAGTTTGATGTATGTGAGCTTGACTCGGTAATTGAGTCCAGACTAGTTTCCAAAGACCGCCCGAACTGTCGGCAAGTTGCTTCCAGATTCGTTTAGAAGGCCGACTCGGGTCAAACGCTGATGGGATCGGGCGTTTAAAAAATCAATTCGTCAATTACTTAACAAAACAGGCTATTATATGTATTCTTAGGGGATACATGCCTTGCTGTGTTGAGATAGTCGAGATAGAAACAATTTTCATTGTACTATGATGCCACTAAATTTAGGCCGATCGGCTAGTACACGAGCGCTAGAGCGATGCTAGGCGCGAACACAGCTTAGGAATATAGTCGTCAATAAGCACGCTTTCTTCCAATCAGGTGCCTAACAGGTGCTTAACGGTGAGATGGCCGAGTGGTTATGGCGCTGCGTTCAGGAAACCTGAATAAATAACATCGCAGTGGAGCAATCCGCGTGGGTTCGAGTCCCACTCTCATCAACCTTATGTTTTTTCTATTTTTACATTCACGTCTGAATCTATCATAGGTATTTGGACGTTAATATTTTGTTCATCTAGATCCATGAATGTGAATGGAATTGGATTCTTGCTCCGGAGCAAATCAAAGAGGTGGGGAGAGCACGTGACAAAAGAATACACTCCATACTCAGGTACAAGATCAAGATCCAGACAGTTACATGTACCCCTATGCCCCTCCTCGAGGTCCATTTTCATCTTTCTGACGTTGAATTAATGATCTGTAATATTGCCTTGGTTTGAAACAGGGTCGCAGTAAGACTTCATTTGTTCTCTTTAGTTTCACTCTCATTTCTGCAACAATGCATCATAATGTCGTCAAACTCCCATTATTGTACGTTCATATAACTGATTAGATAACGCCAAATCTCACAATTGCTAGTCATTCTCGCTCACGTTCGCATTGTCCAATCAAGTGGTCTCATATGTGAACACTGCTTTACCCTGACTCCATCATCGGAATATGATAGAGTTACCTTTCCGGCATTCCTTCAAATGCATTAAGCGACAACATGGCGACGAAGCGAGGGCCGAGTCCTGAGCTAGTGGGAAACCCATTCATTAAGAAGAGGAATCTGGAATGGAATTTGGAGCTTGCCAGTTTCACGCGTGACAGCGATGAAAGCAGCAACTCTGAGGAGCCACCCGATCAAGTTCCCGAGACAATCGAGGAGAGACCAAGGGCACAGTCAGTTGAGGCAGGAAAGGCGAAAATCGAGGACCATCTAGGCTACTTCAGTGAGCTTCTCACAAAGGCCACCCTCTCACCTTTTCCACCAGGTATGCCAAGGCTCTCAATCGAGGGATACCGCAGGTTATATGAGATAAACTCGGGCAGCCCCAGGGGTGCGCACTTCATCATACACCAGCATGACCACCCCATCGCGGGCACGCATTACGATCTCCGATTGCAAATCAATGAGACGAGCAGCGCCTCGTGGGCCATTATGTACGGGCTCCCAGGCGATCCGAATAGTCAGCGTCTAAATAGGAACGCCCCAGAGACGAGAATCCATTGCCTATGGGTGAATTTCTCAAACTACTTCGCATTCATAGTGTGCATCACCACTAACGCTGTCCTCCCTAGAACCATCTTATCGAGACCGCCTCAGACTCCACTGGTTCGCTCCTCATCTGGGACACGGGAACTTATACCATTCTCCCATCACGCTCGAGCAAGAAACGAGCCAATTCGGACTCGCAGTCAGAGGACGAAGACGACTCCCCTGAGCTGACAGAACAGGAGAAACTCCACCGAGCCTTCCAGGCCCGCAAAATCCGCATCCGACTCAACGGCACGCGGTTACCGCGAAATTACGTGCTCAACCTCCGGCTCACCAAAAACGAGGACATAGCAGGCCGCGCTAAGAGCGCGCGCACGCCCACCAGGCGTCGGAGGCGAGGCGGCCCGGGACGAGGAAGGGGAAGGGACGCAACGAGAGGGGGGGGTAAAGCGGCCGATCCCGTGGCGAGCTCGGATT